>BSBK01008641.1:0-268318 GCA_027943335.1 Chamaecyparis obtusa | reverse complement strand
TCACATTTGAGGTTTTCATAGTGTATAGAACCTTTGGATATTCAAGATAGGTCATGTGAAGAATTATGGTAATGTTTGAGAATGGAAACATCATTCTGTGAATTTGCATGATATTTTCTATATGGGCTCACCTTACAAAATGAAATACTTGATATTTATAAAAGATAAGTATTCCATCTTTTATTAATGCACATAATTTATTTTTAAGTTTGTAATTCATGTTATACTATTGGTTAGTAAAATCTTGTATGCTTCTATCATTGGTATTTTTTATCGAGATAGTTTAGTGAGCTATTTGTAATCTCTCTCTGACATACCTTAAGGATGGAAGCACAAGAAAATTATATTCAAGGGAGAAAGAACTTAATGCTTGCAAACAAATTGATAATTGAGACTAGATGCAGATGGAGTTTGACATTTCAAAAGAAGACAAGAGGTTGATACAAGAACTTGAGCTTCAGAGGGAGCAGATAGAGGATATGGTTAAATCAACGTTTGATAATCTTGGTCTTATTGATTCAAATGGAGTAGTCCATACTGAGATGGATTATCCACTGACCAAGAATACATAACAGTCAGAGGACTAAGAATTATGAATGCCTTTTGGTCCTTGTGTAAATCACGAGGAAGTGACGACTTCTAAATGATTATCACTTGTATTTGTTAAATTTATTAAAAGGTGATGATCTTACAATAACTTGATCTTCTATCATGATAGACATCTTATGATGGTTGAAATAGATCATGATAGATGATATCTTGCATGGTGGATTGAGTTCCTTAAACATGCCATGATCTTCTATCATGATAGATATCGTATGATGGCTGAAACAAATCATGATAGATGATATCTTGCATGGTGGATTGAGTTCCTTAAATAGGTCATGATCTTATATTGTGATAGACATCTTATGATGGCTAAAACAGATCATGATAGATGATAGGAATGTTCCTATGGTAAGTATTATTGAGGGTACATGTGCACATTACCTATAGGACATTTTTGACTTATAGTGAATATCACGAGACTTGATATTCTTGGTCAGACCATATCTCTGATATCATATTGAGGTGATATCTAAAATACTTTTTGAGTTATGGTGAATATCATGAGACTTGATATTCTTGGTTAGACTATATCTCTGATATCATATTGAGGTGATATCTAAAATATTTTTTGAGTTATGGTGAATATCATGAGACTTGATATTCTAGGTCAGACCATATCTCTGATATCATATTGAGGTGATATCTAAAATATTTGTTGAGTACCTAGTAGACATCATGAGACTTGATGTTGGTAGGCCAATACTATAAGTACATGGTGAATATCTTGTGACTTGATACTCTATGGCTATTACTCCTAATATCATGAGATGATATTCTTATGAATATATGAGTTATGGTGAATATTTTGCCACTTGATATTCCTATTCAGACCATATCTCTGATATCACAGTAAATGATATCTCCTAATCATGTGTTTAATCTTCCCTGGCTAAGAGGGAGTGTTGATGTTTTGTAGCTTCAGTCAGATAAACACTGAGTCAATACTAGTGAAGATATATATATATATATATATATATATATATATATATATATATATATATATATATATATATATATATATATATATATATGAGATATATATATATATATATGAGATATATATATATATATATATATATATATATATATATATATATATATATATATATATATAATGTAAATATTAGAGAAATTAATATAATATTCAAGAGATATTATATATCTGTGTGTGTATGTATGTATGTATGTATATATACATATAATCATAATTATCACTATATTAATTATATAATCATGAATAGACTGAATAGACATGTCCCATGAAGGGCCATGTCTCTTCTTGGCTCATTCTCAATATAAATGTAAGAGATTGTTGCATTTGGAAAACACATACAATCAGATAGTGCTATTACATTTGCAATGATCCTAAAAACCTTAACAATTATTAATATATTATCTCTATTATCATATGCATGCCACTACTGTACCGTTTGTGGGTAGAACTGATGATGTGTAGTTTTAAATTAATCAATGTCATGCAAATGAAATATTATGTATGAATGGAGATTAAAAATACTATGTATGAAATTACTATTTTAAATAATCTATTATTTTTACTAATGTGTGTGTGTGTGTGTGTGAGAGAGAGAGAGAGAGAGAGAGATTATAATAATTTATTTTTATACAAGATAAAAAAATTATTAATATTTTTTTATTTTTAATTAAATATTAAATAATAGTAAATTATTAATAAATATAATTATTTTTGAAATTATATATTTTATTTATAAATCAAGATTTGACAAGTAAATTATTGTACAAAAATTAAAATGCTTTGAAATTTAAGCGCAAAATTAAAGTAAAAGATCCTCTCCCCTAACTAGAAGGTATTGCAAGTAAAATATTATTTATCTTTTAAAAAAACAACACAATAATGTTAATATCTTTTAGTTAAACAAGATTTGTGCTACAACAGGAGCCCCGCCTAATGCAAAAAAAATTAAGATTGAAAGGAAATTAGGTTTGATAGCTTTGAGAAAATAATTGGTGTATACAGGTCTCTGCATCAGAGATTAAATAGTTTAGAAAATTAGAAGAGGGGACATTGATTACTAGCATGATGAATTTATGTTGACCTTCAGTTATATAATAAAATAGGGACTATATTAAGAAATAAGACTTAATAATTTTTATATTGTATGAGCATAAAAAAACAACTAGCAATTAGCAAGTTCCCCATTTTACTTTTAGGAGGTCTAATTACAATTAGATATTAAAGGTAAAAATTAAGCTATGGCTAAGCAATAATGGTTGTTTTATGGCTTTTTGGGCTATACACTATAAATGAATGTGTTTGTTTTACTCAGTGTCAAACTTTCAAAGTTGGTGTTGTTGTAGTGAAATATAAGTTGTATGTTCTCATTGAGAATCAAGTATTTGGAAAGTTATGAACTAATTTGTCAAAAAAAAATATTGACTATTATCTATATTAATTAGTCTCAAATTTCTTTCAGCTACAAGGTCTACTAATATCTTATTTTTTTAATTACATTAATCGTTTCAATTAAATAATAATAATAATAATAATAATATTGAAGCTTGTATTTAATGTAGCCTTGAGATTGTTCTCAAAACTATACAAGTTTACCTTCCCCACTCTTCCCTTTGTGTTAGGGTTGTGAAAGCACAATCTGCCATTTGGTAGAAGGATGGTTTTATGATAAGTAGGAGATATTTTCCACAACAAGTCAAATTTATAACAGTTGAGACATTTCATAATAGAAAGTAACGACTTTATGATATCTAATTTTTTTTAAAAATTGATCATTTATTATTGTTTTCCAAACTATGTAACATTAGATTTTTGCAAATCCAACCATTGATCACCATTAATAAAGGATATATTCTAGAGTAGCCTCATCATCTATCAACTAATGAGACCAATCAAGTCTCTTAGGTTTATCAACTCCTAAACTTGTGCATTTATATCCTCCATAGTACAAAGATCTGGACAAATTATATCCTCCATTTATCTTCCTGTAACTCTAAAGAAAATGTGTCCTTTTTTAAAAACAAAGTAGGCTTTATAATTGAACAACACTCTCAACCTAAAGGGAGTGTCCCCAAAGGACCCAAAGAGACAAATCTCTTTATAAAATCAAACAATCTC
The DNA here is from genome assembly GCA_027943335.1 of Chamaecyparis obtusa. NCBI lineage: Eukaryota > Viridiplantae > Streptophyta > Pinopsida > Cupressales > Cupressaceae > Chamaecyparis > Chamaecyparis obtusa. The sequence goes on along the minus strand of BSBK01008641.1, from coordinate 264,600 downwards.
AATCCTGACAATAATGATTTATGCCTATGTCCCAACCGACCCATCAACTCTAATTATGAACTTGAAACAGATCAAATCCCTACTGCTAGTAAAGATTTATGCCCCTCTCAAGCCAATTCCCCCTTATCCCCAGATGCTAGAATCCAGGCTATTGAAGATAAGATGATCATGGTTGGTGGGATGATGGAAGATCTTAGAGAAGTAGAATTGGCGATTAGCGAGGAACTATCACAATGGCATAATGAGGAATCAATTAAGAACAAGGATGTCGAGGATAAAAAAGGGAACAACCATGAAGATGCATCGCCCTCCTTGTTGGTGCCAATAGAATTAGAAACAATCAGCAAAGAGTTGGGAAGTATTAACAACCAAGAAACACTTCTAGAGGAATATGGAAAAGATCTTATAGATCATGAAGATATTTTCATTAATGGAGTAGCGAGGCAGGATGGCCTTGGTCAAGATGAACTGACATATAGGGAGCTCATGGTCAATGAACTCACAGAAGTTAATAAGGACATTAGCAACTGTTTGGAGGGGATAACCAATAGTGACAGACAACTAGGCATTGCCACTACTATTGAAGGACCATCTGATCCTGTAACTCTTAAGATTAAGAAAAAGCATGGTAGGAAATCTATCAATGAACTAAGAGCCATAGTCGGTAACGCTAATAACCAGTCAAAATTATCTGATATTTTGAATGCTGGGAAGGGGAAGATCCTTCCCCAAGGCCAATGAAATTAACAACCTAGAATGTTAGGGGCCTGGATGCCCCTAAAAAATAGAGATTAATTAAAAGATATCTTAATATATTTGAATATGAAATTATAATATTACAAGAAACTAAATTAAATAAGGAAGAAAGCATAACGTTTAGTCTAAAACTAGGTATATGGAAAATAGAGATGGTTCATGCTGAGGGAGCCTCTGGTCATCTGGCATCCATATGGGATCCTAGGAAAGTAGTAGTTGAGGTAATAGAAAAATACAATAATTGGCTTCTAGTATCAGTCCAAAGCTTAAAAACAAATTTAAAATTTAAACTCATAAATGTATATGGCCCTAGTCCTAATTTAGAGAAGAAAGAATTATGGAAAGATATACAAATTCAGCTATCAACCACTCAAGATGACATACACATTTTAGGGGGGGGTTTTAATGCAATCACAAAAAATAAAGAAAAATTTGGAAGATCTCAATTTATCTCACAAGAATAGAAAGACTTCAGCCAATGGGTCACTGATAACAATCTAACAGATATCAATACTAACAATGAGTTATTTACTTGGAATAATCATAGGCCAGGCTTTATTTATATAGCAGAAAGACTGGATAGATTCATGATCAGTGGAGACGCTGAAAAGTTTGAGTAAAATACATATGCAGAAATTATTACTAATGTTGGGTCTGATCATTTCCCAATTAGACTCTCTATTACAGAAAATTTTAAACTGCCTAGAAGTCCCTTCAAATTTGAATTTATGTGGTTTCAAGATGAGAATTTTATGAAGCTTCTAGAACAGTGGTGGAAGCAGATTAAAGTCTCTGGCTCGAAAATGTTCTGTCTAGTCAATAAGCTAAAAATTATCAAGCATAAGATTCTGGACTGGAACATAGATAAATTCAACAATATTTTTGAACAAAAAATCAAAATTGAGAATGAAATAGAATGTTTAAATAAAATAGTCATAGAAAAAGGGATGGATGAGACAAGTTATTTCAAAGAAAAATAACTCATGTCTAAACATTCCGAGATCCTACTAAAGGAAGAGATCTTCTGGAAACAAAAATCCAAAGAGACATGGTTAAGTGAAGGAGATTGTAATACAAAAAAATTTCATAACAACACTAACAACAAAAGAAATGTGAATAGAATTTCCAAGATTAAAATGACTAATGGAGACCTCATAGGTGACCCCAGAATCATTTCAGATCAATTTGTACAATTTTATCAAACTTTACTCTCAACAACCTTGAATCTGCTGACTTAAATGCCCAAAATGAAATGCTGACATCAATCCCAAAGATAATAATAGAAGTAGATAATAAATGGATTAATAGTAAATTATCCATTGAAGAAGTTAAAAGTGCCCTATTCCAACTCCATCCTAAAAAAGCACTAGGGCATGATGGTTTCTAGGCAGGTTTCTTCCAAAAATGCTAGCATTTTCTAGGGGATGATATACGGCAAGCTGTAGAGGCAACTAGAAACTTGGGCTCTTTGTTAACATAAATTAATAATACCTTGTTTAATCTTATACCTAAGAAGAATGATAGTGTAGTGCCAGGGGACTTTCCCCCCATCTCTCTTTGCAATACTATCTATAAAATCCTCTCTAAATGCCTAGCAAATAGGCTTAAAACCTTTTTACTCACGATCATCTCAAAAGAACAGACATGTTTTGTCCCAAAATGTTCTATCTTGGATGGGATTGTAATAGCCCAAGAAATACTTCATACAACACAATACAACAAAGAATCGTGTATGCTTATTAAAGTAGACATTCAAAAAGCTTATGATAAAGTGGACTAGAGATTTATATGTAAATTTTTGGAAGCTTTTGGATTCTCCAAACAATAGATTAATTTAATATATAGTTGCATTTCTTCACCTAAAATATCTCTCTTGATCAATGGAACTCCTAAAGGATTATTTGAAATCACATGTGGTATTAGACAAGGTGACCCCCTATCCCCTTCCCTTTATGTTATCATGGAAAAAGCTCTTGGGAGAACTATAACTAAGGCCCACTTAGAAGGTAAAATCTTCGGAGTCAAAGTAACTGAAAATGTCCCTAATATAACTCATCAGCAGTTTGCAGATGACACAATATTTCCAGGAGCATGCAATATAAAGGAAGCAAAGGCATTCAAAGATATTCTGGCTATTTATATGAGGGCATCAAGTCAGAGAGTGAATCCTTGTAAGTCTGAAGTTTATTTTGTTAATACACCCTCAGCAAAAGCATGAAAAATATGCAATATCCTAGGTTATAAAGAAGGCAAGTTCCCTTGTAAATATTTAGGAATCCCCCTAGATAAGGGTTTGCATAGCTCTAAATTATGGAAACAAGTAATATCCAAAGTTCAAAACAAAAAAGGAAATTGCAAAGGCAAGTGGCTCACTAAAGCAAGAAGGGCCACAATGATTAAATTTGTACTAATTTCCATACCTACCTATCAAATGTCTATACTCCCTCTTCTAGTTAACATCAAAACTAGTCTAGACAAACACCTTAGGGATTTTTATTAGCAAGGTACAGCGGAGGATAAGAAGATTGCACTTATCAAATGGGATAATTTATGCAAGCCTACCTCCCTAGGAGGTTTAGGTATAAAAAACCTTCTGTTGTAGAATAAAGCATTAGGGGCCAAAATAATTTGGAGACTAACCCAGGAACCTAACAGCAAATGGGCTCCAGTTCTTCTGAATAAATATATTACAAATGTAGATCCCATCAATATTTTTAGATCTCGTTCCCATGTTAAAGGGTCCTATATTTGGAACTTTATAATAGAAACTAGAGAAATCATCAATAAGTATCTTACATGGGATATAGGGGAAGGAGATAAGGCCCTCTTTTGGGAGGATTCCTAGGGAGGGTTTACCTCTTTGGTTAAGTTAGGCTTTTCACAAGAGATGATAGAAAGTTTCAAAGCTCATTGGGGTAGCCTAGTTAAAGACTATATCTCTTTCGAAGAAGATTCAATATGGAAAACAATGGATGATATCCCGACATAATATACAGAAAAAAAAAAAAAAAACTTAAAGATATCCTCAAAGATAGAATAGTCTCACACAAATCTAGGGAGGATAAATTGATATGGATCGGTTCCAATGATGGGAACTATAAAGTTAAGAATGGTTATCAAACAATTGTCAAGGAATAGAATATGGAATCCTTAGACATCCCTTTGAACCTATGCTAGAACAAAGTATGCCTCCCTAAGGTAGGTATGTTTCTTTGGGCAGCTTTGCAAAAGAAAACTTTGACTGCAGATAGAATCAAGAAGCTAGGCTTTGAAGGACCTTCGAGGTGTCCACTTTGTGAAAACCAAGAAGAGAATATAAACCATCTACTCTTAAACTATTTGTTTGCCCAAGAATGCTGGAAGTGGTTAAGTAGGTGTTTAAACTGGAGCTCAGCCATGTCTTTGGATATAGTGGACTTTCTCAAAGCATGGCCCCCACTAAATAAAGATAGCTTATATAAGGATATATGGATAGTTTCCCCATCTATATTGATGTGGGAAATATGGAAAGAAAGAAATAGGAGAATATTTAAAAATAAAAAACTAGAATGGAGATCGATAACTAGCAAGATAGAAGCATCAATAATTGAAGTTATTAATAAAAAACTACGTAACCTCATTAGTTTAGAAAAATCTTTTAAGATATGGGATAATAATATTAGAAAACATTGGCCAAAGTTGGCTATTCCACCATTATATGGAAATAGTGGTAACAATACTAAGAATGATAGAAGCTCATGCAAGTGGGCTCCTCCTAAGATAGGTTGGTTTAAATTGAACTTTGATGGGGCCTCACAAGGCAACCCAGGCACTATGAGAATTGGTGGTATTATTCATAATTGGAAAGGAGAAATTATCTCTAAATATGCTAGATCCATTAACCCTATAAAAAACAACATGGTAAAATGTAAGGCAGTCCTAGAAGGAATCAAGTTATGTAAACAACTGGGCATCTCGAAACTAGAAATTGAAGGAGACTCCCAAATTATAATTAATGCAATTAGAATGAAGAGAACTCCTAATTGGAAAAGCAACTCGAAATTGGAAGATATTTTAAAAATCCTGCACACTTTCCCTCAATATGAAATTAAATAGATCTATAGAGAAGGGAATATAGATGCCGATCTTCTTGCAAATAGAGGAGCGGATGGTGAGAATCTAGTAGGCAATTTTTCTTAAAATAAACCAATTTAGTAGCATACTATAGCCCTATAATGCATCTTTAATTATATGATATATTCCAATCTTCTTGCAAACAAAGGAGCGGATGGTGAGAATCTGGTAGGAAATTTTTCTTAAAATAAACCAATTTAGTAGCATACTATAGCCCTATAATGCATCTTTAATTATATGATAAGTAAATCTATAAGAATTAGCATAGCTCTATGGACTATCCTTTACAGATGTAATTTATCTATAAGTAATAGACAGTAAGACTTGAAATATTAAATTAAAGTTAGTTTCAATCATACTTTACTCAAAGAGTCTGGAGGGAGACACAAGCCAGTATTAATGACACTTAATGACATTAAAATTCACATTCCCTAATTAAGATTTAACTCAGAGATCTCTAGGACATAATAATCACTGATAAAATTACAATTACTTTTATCGAGAAACAAATATTAAAGGAAGGCACGAGAAATCCTAGTTAATTAAGGAGAGTATTATGTTATGATAGCAATAGGCAATCATGTACATCACAACCATCATTAATAAGACTAAGCTGTTAACCATCCTTTGTATCTCTGGGTGACATGGAGAAAAATAACGTGATAAAACTTACTTTCGCTCCTAAAAATTCTCCCTTATAAAAGCCCTACATACTACACAAGCAACTTTACAAAACTACTATCTCCCACAAGTGTTCTGAGAAACATCCAACAAATGGAGTCAAGGTTGATTACCTTTGCAACAAAAGGAAGCATGGTGATGACGTTCAGCAGTTACATTAAGCCAAAAAGATGAAACCAAGTACTAAATCCTCTCTCGGATTCAACAAGAAGGGTTATAGAATGAGCTATGGGAGATAATTTCTTTGACAATGAATTTACCTTTAGAACCAATGGTAGTATCATTGGTCAATTCATTGCCATCTCCATGTTCGCAGGGAAAAAGAAAGCACACATTATCCAGGTAGGAAAGATCATCTTCGAGGAAGGAATGCTAGGGGGGTTAGAAAATATGGTGTTCTGCATTGATAATCAGCTCACAATTCCCTACCTGGAGACATAATGAAAATGAAGAAAACCAAGTTAGAGAAAATTCTCCAGTCCCATAGAGTTCCTATGATGACCTTCAAAGACAAGAAAATGTTTGACACCCACTGGCCAGAAATGGTAAGGAACTTAGATTTCCTCTACAAAGATCTTCTTCGTGGAGAAATGGACACAAAATGGCTTCTCAACTATTGGCAGAATGAAGGTTTCAACATCCCTATAGACCTAGACAAAGTTGAAGCTACAAATCTGCATATCATGGCCGCTGAGATCAACAGATGCACTCGCCACTCAAAGAAGGCCTCCACTAAAGACGAGTGTATCGTGGTTATGAAAAAGGGTGATAATATCTAGAATTGCAAGATGATATAGAAGGGAGAGGCCTTTTAAACAATGCACTAAAATAGTTGGTACTGTGTCTCTTTTTGGGTTTTTATGATATAGTAAAAATAGTAACTTTTTAGTAGATAGCTAATGTAAAGGAACACTATATACAGTGTATTCGGTACATATGTTTAAGGTCTTTTGTAATCCCATAGGAGTCTACTAAGTAAATAGTATTATATGAATATCTACTACTATTTTATTTGCAGTTAGAAACCCTTTTTTAAATTTGGTTGGCTTTCTTTTAAAATAGTTATTCTAGGTGGCAGTATAATTTTAATTTTTTCAAAACTTTTTAGAATAATAAATGAATCTTTGAATGCTCCTTCCTTAAACCACTTTTCAGCTTCCAAATCATTGATAGCCCTAACTCCCCTGCTTAAAGTACCATCTGTGAGAAAATCTTAAATAAAATTTAAAAATAAAAAAGGGATATAAAATTAAATAAAACCCAATTTAGTAATTATAACCCCTCGACTTCCTCCCAATTGTCCAGTAATTCGAACAAAATTCTTAATAAAACTTGAACAACCCGAGGATTCCAATTGTCCTAACTCTAGCATTTGAAAAATAGATACTTATAAAAGCAGCCCCATCCCGCATTTAGAAGCATCAGTATGTACCCTAAACTATAGCCTAATATTTTCAGTTTATAAATGAGAACATGGATACCCCAATAAAACTAACCTGCAATAGGAGCCAGCTGGCCTTTGAAGGGAGAATTTTGACAAAATATCTCAAGAAGATGATGTTGGACAATCACACCCTCATCCTTAGAGCAGTCCTTCGTATCTTAGGACAAGAATTTTTGAGTAATGAAGATAGGTATAGAGTTCACTCTAACATCTCTTCCATGTTCGTAGTAGTTACCCTCTACTGGGGTGTAAGAATTTTCCTAAGGCAAAAAATAAAAGCCAAGATCTAGAAGCTCAAGAGATAGCATAAGAGAGATAGGAAAAATAATCAAATAATTGATTATAGCTAATTGAATTGATTACAAAGTAGGAGTGCCTAAATATATAGGCAATGCAATAAGACTACATGATAAGGAAATGATAAGATATCACCCACACTAGGTGGAATCACATGTCCACAAAAGGTGGATCATCCTCCATTGTACATGAAAGTATGTGCAACATGTGCAACAATGAGAGGATGATAATGTGATAAGAGCACTAAAGGTGGATCTCACACACAAAGAGGTATGTGATGACAACTATCACACCTAAAGTGGAAATTCTCCTAACCATGTGCTAAAATGACATGCATACTCCTAGTTGTCACAATGACAACTAATATGCAAATGCATTTTCCTAAGTAAACTTAACTAAGTGTAATTGGTAAATATTTAATTACACCAACACCCACCCTTAAGTGCAACTTATGGGAATGCACTTAAGCTCACAATGCAAGATGGGTCCTAGCTACTAGGCCATGTTAGGTACCCATGTGCAAAATGCAAGAACAATTCAATCTCTCATAAAGTGGAGAAAGAGGGAAAACCTCATGGGAAAAACCCTCCCCCAAAAAGAGAGATGAATACAAGATGCATGCATGGATGGAGTAATCAAGACCCCCCAATTATGACATACATCATGCATATACAATAAAAAATCCCCCCAAAGGAAGGAAACAAGGAGACATGATATCCCCCCCATAATGAGTAATCTCCTCCAAGGATGGTAAGTGCTTGAAGACAAAACATAGTCCAATGCCTACAAACAACATTTCTCCTCTTAGGAAGAAGATACACCAAGTATAGATGTAAGAAGGCTTCCCATTGTGGATAGGAAGTAGGAAGGGGAATCCACATAAAGTATGATGTCTCTAAAGTATGCCCATGTGTTGCTATGTCCTTGGTTGATGAAGATGCTATGAACCAATCAAGAGAAAGCCCAATAGAAGAAGGTGACAAACAAGGAACCAATGATAACTGATCCACATAAGAATTTGGATCAAAATCCAAAGACAAAGATGCCTCCTCAAATGAAGTAGGAAGAGAAGCAAGAAAGCCCCCCCTTAATGTAGAATGTACATCCATGATAGATGCACCTGGATCAATGTAGAAACTGCACCAAGAAAATTGAATGATGTTCCTCCCCTTAGGAAGAAACAAGTCCTTAGGTGGATCAATGAATCCTCCCCAATCTCTAGGAAGAATGCTCAAAATGTATGATGTCTAAGGAAACTAAATAGGAATCTCCAACACATGAGTATGATCAACTTGAACCATGCAATGTGACATCTCAAGTGAAGTTTGAGATTCATGAAAACCAATCTCCAAAGACTCAAATATCTTCTCTAAAGTTAAAGAGACCTCCTCCAAATTTTGTATCAAAGGATCCACAATCATGTCAATCTGGAAAGAAGGATCAAGTGGAGAATGAAGACGAGGGTCAACATACTCCCTCAAAACAACTAAAGAAGGATCATCTTCAACAAAGAGAAGATGAATATCATCAATGAAGTCTCCCAAATCTGAAATGTAGGACACCACAAACAAAATCTGCAATGTTTTTCAAGTAGTCATCTAATGGAACCAAGTCTGGAAGACAATGAATATCCTGCTGCACTGAATCAGAAGAGTCAATGGCTATAGGAAGACAAGAATCATCAAGAGAGACAATAGATGTGATCTCAATAGGAGGAGAAGTTGTAACTGGAGGTTTTGGACCTTTTGGAAGTAGAGGAATATGTGGATCTCCATACATTTCCCAAAGAACAGTCCAAAGATCAGGAATATTTTATGTCTCATCATCATAGTCATCAAGGGAATCCATAACATCTATATCCATATTCCAATAGATAACCTTAATAACTTCTGAGTAAGAATCACAATTGTAAGAAGAAATTTTAGGTCTATACTCATACAAATAGGGCAATAGGTTATGCTCACTAAGATGAGAAAGAACCAATTCACTCCATTGCTTATAATTTTCTCTTGTCAACTTAATTAAACCATCCATAATGTAATTCTCACATGAAACAATGAGACCAAAAAATCAATGCACCCCCCAAAATGCAATGAGCCAAAGAACCCCCCCAAAATAGATGATTTTGGCACTTATATATAGTGCGTGTACAATTTCCACTTGCCAAAATGAACCAAAGTGGACTTCTAATTTTGATAATTACAATAGAAAATATGAAGCTATAGTAGACTCAAAAAAATAAGACACAAGATCTCTCAAGAATATAACAAATTACAAGTACCAAAAATAGGCCAAAATAGACCAAATTTTGAAAGTACTATGTCTACTCATAATTTTTCCAAACTAATACCAGATCTAGAAAGTAAACAAAAAATCATGAACTTTAAAAAAAAATAGCACCTGAAAATGTGTCCATATGAGTCCAAACGAAGCCTCTAAAGTTGTAAAAATCAGGATTTGCAATTTTTAGAAAATATCATAAATAGAGATTACAAATCACCTATACCATTGTGTAGATCATGAAATTCTACCCCAAAACAAAAAACATTGCTCGAAAAAAGGACTATGGATGACTGAGATATTCTTGTTTGAAAATTGCCTCTGAAATTATTTTTTTTGAATCGTCACCGTCGAAACTTGAAAATTCAAATGGCTCTAGATTTGGCTTCAGATGTCCGATTTGGATGAAACAAAATTTGATTTAGGGGTTTTTGGACCTCCTCAATGTGATGCCAACCTCTGATTTGCACCAGCAAGCTCCAATTTTGACTTGCAATAAAAATCTCTCAAAATAGGCTATACAATGAAACTCCTATGGCTCTGATACCATGTAAGAATTTGCCTAAGATAAAGAATAAAAGCCAAGATCTAGAAGCTCAAGAGATAGCACAAGAGAGATAGGAAAAATAATCAAATAATTGATTATAGCTAATTGAATTGATTACAAAGTAGGAGTGCCTAAATATATAGGTAATGCAATAAGACTACATGATAAGGAAATGATAAGATATCACCCACACTAGGTGGAATCACATGTCCACCAAAGGTGGATCATACTTCATTGTACATGAAAGTATGTGCAACATGTGCAACAATGAGAGGATGATAATGTGATAAGAGCACTAAAGGTGGATCTCACACACAAAGAGGTATGTGATGACAACTATCACACCTAAAGTGGAAATTCTTCTAACCATGTGCTAAAATAAAATGCATACTCCTAGGTGTCACAATGACAACTAATATGAAAATGCATTGTCTTAAGTAAACTTAACTAAATGTAATTGGTAAATATTTAATTACACCAACATGGGGTACAAAGAAACATGAAATTAGGAGACTCTGCTACAGAATCTTCAAACGAAGATATCTTGAAAATTTGGACAAGGTTCTCCAAAATGTCAAAGAGGATTTAACAATAGCAAGGCCTCGGTTCTATGATATGAATTCTATCAAAGGGAATATTATCCCTTCAACTCCCATCATAGTAACCGATGATATTAATGCATTCAAGGTAAAAGAATCCATTATCAAAAGAAATGTGGATTTCCTGTTACATTATATGCATATTAGGAAGCCCTTGATGGAAATTTGGTTCTATGAGTATTGGCATCTAGATGAGGTAGGAGATACTAATATGGAATGATTTTTGGACTCTAAGTCAGATAACTTAGTACAAATGTGGCTGGAAGAAGGAAATCACTGCAAGAAGAATAAAAAGTGACTCCTTGATGTAGTAGGTTCAGAAACACAAGCTAGGGACTGATAGAGGAATCCTGAAACTCTCTCAAAGAAGATTTCCCTATTTAAGACTCTAGTAGCTTAATTTTTTCTCTTAGAAAGAACTCCCTCCATTTTGAATCTAGCAACAAGGTAGCAATGATGTGATGCTAAATATAATGAAGGATTTAGCCAAAGGAATCATATACCAACTAGGAAATTGTTTAATATAACTATCTAAAGAAAAACTACAAAGTAGATAAGAACATTTGGTATTGCTAAAACAACTGGCATTGAAAGTATCAAATAATACTATAGACCAGAATGTCAATAGACTTATCCAAGAATTATTTAGATAAGAATTAAGGGCCCGTTACTAATGTTATCATTATAGTTTTAATAGATCAATTACACTCTATTTAGGATTTACACTTTTTACACTAATTTGATACCTTAATACAGGTAAATGACAAATGTCATAGCATAACTATACATAAAATAGCTAGGCTTCAGTATATATGTGATCAATGAGTAGTCATATATATTTGCAATTAGAATGCGTAATTTGATTCCATGAATATGTGACAGGAGGGCCTTAAATACATCTCCCATTTAATGATTTTTGAGACATGTTATCTCTATTGAGCATTCACAGTTCTCATTAGTATCAAAGGTTATCAAAGATATCGGTCGGTCACTTACATTGAGCGAATCGGTAACTAGAAGTAAGACAGACTAGTCGGTAAAGCTTACACATTGAGCACTAACACAATTTACCGAGCAACAACATCACCGACACCGACAAACAATAAACACTGAGTGTCATAGTATACACCAAGCTGTTTATACAGTGTTTACTGAGGATCATAGAAAATGACATAGTAATCTAAAATGGCACATTCTTCTATGCAAATGATTACAACAGATCAGAAAATGTTTTACCAAGATCAAGGAATATTTATTGTTATGATATTCATTAAATGCAATGTATATCTTATGTAATAGTTTGATCTAGGTCATTTTTGTACACTATAGATCTTAGGGTTATGACTAAGTTGTGTAACCTAATTTTATTAAAGTGGCAAAAGTAGATCGCTATATAAATGTATGTTTACATCATTTGTGATGTGAACTGATGTGAGAATAGATATATGACTCAAGGAGAAACTTGAAGCACTTGCCTAACTTCAATTCTATCAGTTAACAGAGCAGATTGCAGAGGATATCAGATTAAGCAGAGTTAGAGAAGGCTACCGAGCAGTTCAGAGCAGAGATTCATCACAGTAAAGGTGAAATACATTCAGAACTTATAGATCTATATTTGACAATTGAGTTGTCAATTAGCAAATAATTGCCTATTGCTTTCTAACAATTGTAATAGAGTTTTTGGATAAATCTCTTAACAGAGTAGACTTAACAGTCTTATGTAAATCTCTTAACCGAGTACACACTTCATTAGTGTTGTTAAAATCTTATAACTAGGTAGATCTAGCTGATCTAACATGTTACTCCTAACAGGGTAAGATCACCAGAAGTGATCAAAACTTGTAGCCCTAACAGGCAAACCTTTTCTATCTGCAGTAGTGAAGAATTTGTGGGTATCATCCCCACCACATTTTTTACCTTCTAACAAGGGTTTCTGTGTTACCAAAATACTTGTGTTATGTGATTGCTATTTTGATTTCATATTGTTTACTTTCATAAGTTAAATGGATGATTGATACATGCAATTAGATACAAGTTATTTTGCAAGGTTATCACTGTTTACAGTCATAGATCTGAAAGGTTTACAAGTAAATTTTTTGAAGGCACTGATTCACCCCTCTCCTCTCAGTACCTATCTCTCCTAATTCCAACAATTGGTATCAGAGCTCAATTCTCTTGTTGAATAGTTTAACCACTAAAGGATAAAGATCTAATTCATGGAGAGGTATAAGTTAGATAAGACTATTGAGAATCAGAAGATTCAGATGCAGATATTTATTGAATAGTACAAGCAAGCCAAGAAAGGATTGAAGAAATTACTGGTTGAAAGGAAGAACCTGGCTATTCTGCAAAATGAGATCAGTTATCACGAAGAAGCAATTGATGATATGTTTGAGCATATTGGATCTAGTTCTGGAAACATCTCTGATGGACCTAAAAGTATAATCACTGCTTTATTTGAAAAGAATCAACACTTAATTGATCAAGTGAAAGCACTACAAATCGGTCAAGAATCTCAAATGGTGAGAATGGTAGAAACAATGAGCAATGCTAGACAAGCTGAGCAAGAAAGGAATCTGGCTATTGATGACCGAAGACAGATGACTGAACAACTTTAAGATAAAGAAAATGAAATACAGAGACTCACTGATCATCACTTTCAAGTATCTAATCAAATGATGACTGTGTGTGTGAATTTTGTACCTATTTTTTAGACACAACACTTTAGTAAAACATTAGAGATTAGTTGAAATCAAAATCGTGCAATAAATTGAAAGCTAAACTAACCAAGTGATTTACTGCCTTCTAGTAGATGCGAGTATGTATTCTTAGATTAGACCGAGATCAGTGACCTTGACGATGTATGCACCCAAAAATGGTCGCCTAGACTTTGGGCCCCATTTATTTGATTTATCAATCCTGAATCATTTTGATCAATAATCAATATTTTGAACAATATCAATTTCTTGATCAAATCCTAATTTCGATCATATATTGGATTTTTATCCTTGGGCTAACCATTTATCCTAAGTCTTTATTTAATTAAAAGGAATATTTCCTCCCCTTTTAATAAATAAAAAGCCCTCACCTTTCCTCTTATCCTAAGTTGCACAAATAAAGCATTATTCATATTTTATAAAAAGGGAAAAATCACTTTTTGTCTCACATGAGGCTCAAAAGTCAACACTTCACTCTCATTGGAGGATGTTTGTGCACATGGATTGCTCCTCTTTCAAACTCCACCGCTGATTAAGACTTCTTGCCTCTTAATCTCCATGGTCCATTTCACCTCATTTCTTATAAAAGGAGAGCTCTCTCCTTCATTTGCATATCTATATTTTATGCTATTGTTATGCTGCAGGTTTTGGAGCTCTCTTTGAAGACACTCAAGCTTTGAAGCCTTGACATTTTTAGTTGCATTTCATAATAGTTTTGCTTTCATAGTTACATTCATGGCATCATAGATTAGATTTCCTTTTATGCAATAGAATAAGCTCACATAGTTTAAATAGGAGGCATTGTAATCCATTGCTATTTCCTTTCATAGCTTAGTTTGTACTTCCATTTTCATAGCATAGCTTGCACATTTGCATCTTCATCTTAGTTGCATTGCATTGCATTTCATATTAGATTCTTGGAGATATTGGCACTCTTGCCCTTGTCTTCACTTGAATCTTTCATTGTATGGTTGACTAGCAAGGTCACCTTCTTGTAGCTCTAGCTGAGAGCAAAACTCATAGTCCCTTGCAACTCCATGCATAGAGAGCTATGAGCCGCTTTGTGAGGCCTCACTCTTGAGCAACCTTGCAAGTAATGGTTCATAGAAGTGCATATTTTAGTGTGTACATTTCTGGCGCCCACCGTGGGGCCGAGTAGATTAGCTTTGTCCCTTTAATTTTGCATTTTTCATCATTTTCGGATTAATTTTCAGAAAAATCTGCGTCTCTGGTTTTCTGTCTCAGATTATCGCGCGACACTTCTCAGAAATATCGCGCGATATACTTCCTGTCTTGGCGCGATAGTTCGCGCGGAAAAAGTATCGCACACCTATATTGAAGTCTATCGCCTGGCATCGGGCGAAGTATCGCCTGGCATCGTGCGAAGTATCGCTCGACTGGGGAAGTATCGCCTGGCTATAGGAAGAAGTATCGCACGATACTGGTGAAGTCTGAGGTATATCGCCTGATCTAACAGTGAACTATTTTGTATCTTCCGAGCCTAATCCAACCATGATGGTTTCATTTTCAGATTTTATCATTTGATTAGATATTTTTGTAGATTATCTAATTTTTCATGTACTGATCATTGGTAGATTTTGGATTTTGATTCTCCTAACTCTTGTTGGTCTAACAAGTTGTGGTTATAGGTGCTCTCATTACTTGAAATTTGTCAAAAGAACGCATGTCAAAGAGGGCTACTAATGGTTTTTGTAGGGCTGCCCAAGCATAAAAACAAAAAAAAAAAAGTTCTTGCTTATTTATTTGCTTTCCTTTCAAGTGTGGCATTCACTAATTGTATTAGGCATCTTAATACCTTGTTGTAGGAATTTTGAGGTGGTAGGAGAGTATGCTCTTCACCCTTGTGGTGAAATAGAAATCTTGACCCATCTTGGAATTTTGAAAGCAAGGGAGTAATTGATCTCTTTTCTTGGTGTGTTTGGGAGAGATTTTTGAGATAGGGGAGTATGCTTTTCACCCTTGTGGTGAACCAGAAACCTTGAACCTCAAGAGTTAATCCACTTTTTGTTTAGTATAGAAATCCTTTAGCGGGCCTGCTCTTGAGCAATCAAGAGGAACGACCCAAGTGGGGACAACCTTGTCATCATTTTCCTTGGTGGCGAGTGATTCCAACTCACTATAATCTCAAGGCTATCGAGGACACAAAACCTTGGTAGACATAACACTTGTCTTCGCTTGATGTAAGTACTTGTGGGATTGTGACCATGAGGAAAACATTGAGCAAGAATGCTTAAGGTACTCTTGAGGCCGCGAGGTCCTAGTCCTTTACGAGGAGCAAGAGGGGTGTTGTGAACGGAAACCCTTATTAAGAATCATAGATTAGAAACCACCTTTTTCAGCCGCTTATCTTCTTAGTGCAAGGATTGATCCAAGTGGTTTACCCGGATCACCTTAAGATACTCACCATATGTGTCCCTTTGGTTGTGTTGTTTGACATTTCCATGACAAAGCCAACATCTCTTGTGGGTAACCACTTGGTGTGAGGCAAGGGGGCATCAAGTTGTGGGCTAAGTTGGTAAGTATTGAGCCTTGTCTTGTAGGTAGATATTGCTTGAAGTGTCTTCGATTGTGTGATACCAGTGCAAACGTTCTTACATACAAACAATCGGTAGCATTCATAGGGTGCTTTTTCAATTTTGATATCATAAGTGTTTGTCTTGGCAAGGTTGTTTTTGCCCTTGTTTCAAGTGTTTGAAGACATGTTTGATCCTCTACTGTTTGCAAACTTGTTCAAATGCTATTAAATTTGTGATTGACATCAGACATTTTCACCCTAACATTCAGAAAATCCAAAATCAGACCTTAAAAAAAATCAAAATTTTGCACAAATTGGTCAAGATCAACATCAGTATCACATTAGCCAAAGAGAAATATCGCATTAGAAGGTTGTTCTTGGTGAGAAAGTTTATCTCTAGAATTGTGAGCTACATTCTTGGGAAATTCTCGTACTCTTATTGTCCAAATAATTTTCATTTAATCTCAATTTCAATTATATTTTGGCCCAGCCCAACCTCCTGGTTCAAAAGTGCAAGGGTAGTCACCCTTTGATTTGAAGCACCTCTTTGACAGTGTTGGTAAAGCCCCTGCTTCTATCTTTTCATTTCTCTTTGGACAATAGAGGACTTTGATTATCCTAGTTTGGTGTTGACATTTTGTGAGGTCATCCTATTACCAGTCTTCCTTGGTCAGTCCAGATCTTAGATCCTAGGTGTTGTCATGTTGCTCAACATCTCAATGAACGTTATGGTATCAATTGCACAAGATGGCTCTTAGTCTTCTTGTTTCTTCTCCATTTCCCATGTTCTTCTAAAGTCTTCTATTCCCATGGGAAATTCTTCTTGTTCTTCTTGATTCTTTTTCTCCTATCTAGTTTGTATTCCTCTATTTTTCTATCATTCCTATGCTTGATTTCTCCTCTTTTGGAACCATGAATCTTAACTATCTAGCTTTGGAACCTCTCTTAAGAATAGATGATCTTGAGCTCATTGACATATTCGAAAAGTGTTGTTCCTCCAAAATTCTCATGAGTGATGAATTTATAGCAAAAATAAAAGAAAAGATGATTAAATCATATGCCTTTGCTAGAATCATAAACATGATCATATCACGATCTTCTTCTTCCAAACATTCTTCATCATCTAAATCTTCTCATTCTTCTTCACCTTCCAAGTCTTATCATGACTCTTCCAGACATCATTCTAAGTCTTATCATGATTCTTCTAAACACCATTCTCATTCTTCATCTTCCAAATCTTATCATGACTCTTCTAAACATTATTCGAATTCCTCATTATCCAAGTCTTCTTCTTCCACTAAGTCTTCAATTTCCTCTTCTTCACGATCTCATTCTTCTTCTACTTCTCCTAAGAGTCTTACTTCTCTTCAGAAGACATACCATAAAGAGCAACATGATAGTCCTTGTGATGTCTCTTCCACAAAGAGTGACACACCTACCTTTGATGACTATGATGACTATGATGACTATGATGATGGACAATGTAGCAATACTTATGGCAACTCTATTCCTAAGAGTCCTCCTCGTCGTGTGCTTAGGCTTACTAAAGGGTCATCCTATTGGGTAGATTGTGATGGGGATCCATATGATTCTGAATTTGAAGAATTCTTTGATGATTTTTGTGAACAATACAATATTCCTACTAAGGAGAAGAAAATCTACCGCGCTGATTTCAAACGTCAAAAGGATCTCTCCTCTAAAAGTTCTCATGCTGAAAATAAAGATTACGCTCTCAAGAAAGATCATATTAATGTTGAACCTTTGTCTTGTGATGGTTCCATTCCATCCTCTACTTCCTCCAATACCCACACACTCCCTAAAGCTTCTGAGTCATCCAAATCTTTCACAAATCCTTCATCCAACAAAGATCCTAATGCTTTCCATGTGGTTCCCTATAGTTATCCTCAAGGGCCACCTCTTAAAGATACTCAAGATAACCTTCACTTGGCTTCAAATACTTTCAATAATGTCAAACCTAAAGAGCCTAAGCCTTCATCCGCTATAATGCCTATTTCAGCTAGTCCTTCACCACTTCTTCCAAAGTCTTCCATACAATTCCAACATGCTTCCTTGTCCTTAGAAGTGGCTCCATGTCAAAAGGACTCTAAAAATGAAAAAGAAAAGAATATAAATAAAGATCAAGATCAGGAACCCTCCATATCATCCAATCCTTTTCATGATGTCTCTGATCCGCTTTATGGTTCTTTTGATCCTCTATGCTCTTCCGCGTTCATTCTACCATCTCCTAAGCAAGATCAAGCTACTACTTACACCGTTGAGCTTATTGATAATCAAAATAACCTTACCACACTTGCACTTTCCAAAGATGATACTTCCATTAAGGTTATTAAAAATGGTGTTGTTACTTTTGATGTTAAGCCTATTGAAAATCAAAAGAAAGTTGATACGCTTACGCTATCCAAAGATCCTTGTCAAGATCAAAGTCTTCCATCTTCTTGTTCTATCACTCCATGTTCACTTCCACTTTCTACTCTTCCTAAGTCTTCGCAAGCTACGAACAATCCTGTCAAAGAAGGTGCTCCTATTCAAGATGTGCATGATCCTATTGAAAATCCTAATGCTCATTCTAAAGATGCTGATATCCTTGGTTGTGATATAGACGCTGATGAACTTATTGATTATCCTTTTGCATCTTCCACATCCATCCTTGGACCTCCTCCACCAATACTAAGGGCTTCATGTCTTCCTTCCATCTTGGGTCCTTATGTCCCTTCACTTTCCCCTCCTTATTATCCTAATTTGTCATCCATTTTGGGTCATTACATCCCTCCATCTCCTATCTTTCCTCAAGATCAACATAGATGCATACCCTTGAATCCTTTTCACCCACCCACCCATCTAAACCGGTCATATCCTCCTTCTTCTTCCACAAGTCCCAAGTCTTTTGGAAGTAACTTGAATGTTCAATACAAGAAAAAGAAGCAATACAAGAATCCATCAAAAAAAGAAGATCACCATGTCCCCTCTAATCAACATGGATATATAAAGTCAAAAGAGATATCTAAGAAGAAAACTACAAGACAAGTATGGGTTCCAAAACCCATCATTGAAGATATTCTCTCTAAATTATCAAAAGGAAATGAAAAGCCTAAGGCTATATGGATTCCAAAATCTCTCTTGAAAGAGTCTAATATTGAACAAAAAGTGAAGTTGACATTCAAGCTTCCAAAGGCTTCCACTTCATCTTCTTCCAAAAATGATCTTTCATTCCATGTGCCTAAACCGCAACCTCTGCTAAACATTTTCCATATTCCTTCTCGTATTTCTCCATTCACATTTGAGAATTATAACAAGCACACCAATCCTCTCTTTGAGGATTTAGATAGCAATAATGAACCAGAATATGGTTCACACTTGGACTAGAATATGGTCTATGTTTCCTCCATCCTCTCACCACCCTTCAAGGTGTGTGTTGATGTTGATCTTACCTTTCTTTCCATCTACCTTTTCACATTCATTATCCTTCTACCTTCTCTCATTTTTTCCTCATTTGCCTATTCCTTCTGCGTCTTCCTTTCCTCATCAGCATCTTTGAGCATATCATTTTGGATCCTTAGTATATCAATGATTTATCTTTTCAAGGAGCACTACCTAAAAGCTTGCCTTCTTCCAAAAAAAAAAAAAAAAAAATTTCAAAAAATTATAAAATTAAAAAAAAAAAAATGAAAATGAAAAAAATTGAAAAAAATTTGAAAATGTGCCATGGTGAAAACCTGGAAAAAGGCGCCTTGGTAGCAAAAGTAAAGAGAAAAAAATTCATCCTATGGTGAAAACCACTCCCTTGTGGCGCCTTGGATAAGTACCTTGATGAAAACTTGGCAATCAGGCATCATGCGTAGTTCTTCTACATATTTCACCCATTCCATCTTCTCTCTTTGATCTTGATAATGTTGATCTATACACGAACATTTGGCTATTTTGTGAGCTATCTTACAATGATCTTGTTTTCATTCCTTTCATGTTTAGCCTTCATATCCATTTTCCTTCATTCATTCTAACCTTTCGCTATCCTTTTCCCCTTTGGTCTTGATCTAATTAAAAAAAAAAAAGAGTAAACATGATGCTATGAAGCCTCTTGACATGTCTACTCCTTTGGACTGCATCCTTCCTTCTTTTGCAATGTGCTTTTGTGACTTATCCTATGCTATCCTTTCATTGCTTGTCCAAATGCGCTTTACATGACAATTTTTCCCTAGCTTGGGTACTCTTGAGGAGTTTGTCCTTGAGGATTTCTTCCCTTCACTCTCCTTCATTCTCATGTCTTCCATCTCTTTCACCAGCTTGCTCATCCATCTTGTCCTCCACATTTCTAGATATTGGGACTACACGATGTGATCTTGCTTGGAAGTTTGATGCCTATTCTGTCTGGGGGCATCCTTTGTACATATTTATTGATCCTGAAAAAATACTAAAAAAATTGATATATGATGCTGAAAAAATCCTAAAAAGCATAAAAAGTCCTGAAAAAAATACAAAAAAAATCAAAAAATTCAAAAATTTAAAAAAATAGAAAAAGTGCCTTGGTAGCAAAAAAAAATTTTAAAAAAAAAAAAGAAAAAAAAAAGAAAAAATTGCAATAAATCCAAGTGGTGAAAACCTGGAAACAGGCGCTACTTGAGGCCTTTGCACCCCTATTTGTTAGCATGTGTCCTCAACACTGAGCCTTTCCCTCATACCTTGACCTTATTTGGCTTAGTCTGGAATTGGTCTTTGTCTTTGTCTAGGGGGCATAACTGTTAGCATTGGTCTTTTAGGTGCGTTTGTCTCTTGGGGCATTTCACAATAGGTGTTTTTCAACACCACCCCAAACAGTGTTTTTCAACACTACCCTTGCGTCGAGTGTTTCTTAACACTTATCAGGTATCTTACCCAAACAGTCTCGTATGACGCGATATTTCTCATTTGCAGATATGATACTCAGAATTTGACTCTATGACCAACACACACGCACTTAAACAATCAACTCGCTGGCGATATGATGACTTTATTTTTCTTTGTGTGCTGTCTATGAGGATTTCTTTGATGAGTGCTCTCTCCCTGGGAAGTTTTCAATGATGCATAGCTAGAAGACTGAGGGAATGAGAACACGTTTTCTTTCTTTATCTGCTTGCGGGTATATTTTGTTGATCCTAACTGTCATGAGCATTTATGCTGGTCCTACTTGACACTTGGGGTTGACAAGGTATTATCCTTGACTGTTTTGCGAGTGCATGCTTTTAGCTATCCTGACTTTCATGTGTCTTGATACAAGCATAATCTCGCTATACCAAATTTAGGTGATCTCACTGCATTAGTCATCTGGACCTACATGTCTTTGATGCTTAGGTGAGATTTCCACATTTTTATCTAATAAAGATCATATTCATATCCACATAGTTATGCTAGTGTGCATTGTATGATCTTGCGACGCTACCAATAACGCTCGATGATGATAATTAGATGTCTATAAGCATTGTGACCTTGCAAGTCAACCACTTTCATAGTAGCTTGCATTTTTAGGTTCATGTTAGTCTAGTGTTGCATTTTGCATACGGAGAGAGCGCTCCTTTTCATCATTTACGGACTAGTCGGTCAACTGTGTTCATCTTCTAATTCTTCTTGATCATATCTTTCATTTCTAGTCTTTCATATCACATCATTTTCTATCCATTTTCGGACTCGAAATCGAAATCCGAGTCGTGTTTCAAAATTTCTTCCCCCCTTCTGTGCAGTTGGCTGATCTTTTGAGGCCTAATCTTTTAATCTTTGTTGGGGCATCGTCATTTCTTCATTTCCATGTCTTCCAAACTTTTAGTCTTTCATTCATATTCATTCCACTTCCTCATTTCTCACGTTGACTGCATCTTTTTAGTCAGGTTGGGGCATGTTTTCATTGCCTAATGGTTAACCTATTGACCCTTACCTTCGATTGTGATTTCATTCTGATTTGATCAAATCTTTATCAGTTCACTGTCTCTCCTCTAACAGATTTCGATTTCGATTCCGAGGGGGCAGTATTTATGGGATTCTCATCCCTAATTCTCTTGATTCTCTTGATTCAGACATCTTTTGTGAGCTTTTGCTCAAAATTTAAGATTATTATCTCCCATTTTTAGACATTGATTATTGCCTAGCAGCGACGGTGATAGTTTTGTCTAAAGCTTGATTTGCACCTAGCAGCGACGGTGTTGGTCTAAGATTTTGCTTATGTTTTGTCCGGATGTGATCCCGAATCGACCTCATATCTGAGTTGTTTTGTGATCCCAGATCGATCTCACATTTCAACTTCATTCTTTGACTACATGTGTTCCCAAATCGATCACACATTAGTCAAAGAGGGGCAAATGTATGCACCCAAAAATGGTCGCCTAGACTTTGGGCCCCATTTATTTGATTTATCAATCCTGAATCATTTTGATCAATAATCAATATTTTGAACAATATCAATTTCTTGATCAAATCCTAATTTCGATCATATATTGGATTTTTATCCTTGGGCTAACCATTTATCCTAAGTCTTTATTTAATTAAAAGGAATATTTCCTCCCCTTTTAATAAATAAAAAGCCCTCACCTTTCCTCTTATCCTAAGTTGCACAAATAAAGCATTATTCATATTTTATAAAAAGGGAAAAAGCACTTTTTGTCTCACATGAGGCTCAAAAGTCAACACTTCACTCTCATTGGAGGATGTTTGTGCACATGGATTGCTCCTCTTTCAAGCTCCACCGCTGATTAAGACTTTTTGCCTCTTAATCTCCATGGTCCATTTCACCTCTTTTCTTATAAAAGGAGAGCTCTCTCCTTCATTTGCATATCTATATTTTATGCTATTGTTATGCTGCAGGTTTTGGAGCTCTCTTTGAAGACACTCAAGCTTTGAAGCCTTGACATTTTTAGTTGCATTTCATAATAGTTTTGCTTTCATAGTTACATTCATGGCATCATAGATTAGATTTCCTTTTATGCAATAGAATAAGCTCACATAGTTTAAATAGGAGGCATTGTAATCCATTGCTATTTCCTTTCATAGCTTAGTTTGTACTTCCATTTTCATAGCATAGCTTGCACATTTGCATCTTCATCTTAGTTGCATTGCATTGCATTTCATATTAGATTCTTGGAGATATTGGCACTCTTGCCCTTGTCTTCACTTGAATCTTTCATTGTATGGTTGACTAGCAAGGTCACCTTCTTGTAGCTCTAGCTGAGAGCAAAACTCATAGTCCCTTGCAACTCCATGCATAGAGAGCTATGAGCCGCTTTGTGAGGCCTCACTCTTGAGCAACCTTGCAAGTAATGGTTCATAGAAGTGCATATTTTAGTGTGTACAGACGACACCTAAATGAAGGATTTGAATACAAAAGATGGATATGGAATGTATGCAATTAATCTATCTTTTTTTAATTTTTAGATGCAATTGTGATGAAAAATGATATGAAATCTATGATATGTAAAAATTGATATGATATACTAATCTAGAAATGAAATTCTAATATGATATGCAATGCTATGTAAAATAATGATGATCTCACAAACTTGAATTCCCAAGATGATTCTTCAAGCTTCAATCGTTCAAATTCTTCAAATTTGATATGCTATGATTCCTACAGAGTAAGTTTGCAAATTCGTGAGATTATTTGTGAAGAGCTGAGGCCTTGGTTTTATAGAAATCCAGGGCTTTGGGGATGCATGAAAAAAAGCCATAAATCACTCAAATAACGCAGGTTGATTTTTAGTTATTTTTTAAATAAAGGATAATTAACTCACAAAAATATGCAAAAGCAGAGTTTAACTCAAAATAGAGTTTTGATAATTGATAGTTGTCTGCTTTTCTGATTGTGCATGTTTTATTTATGAATTAATTTAATAATAGAGTGATTTATTTCCAACTTAACTGATTTTGAAAAATAAAACAATTGATTTATGGGTTAATCAATTATTTTTCAAACTTTTATTCAAAAAACAATATTATTAAAAATTGACAACTTGCTTTAATTAATTCAATAAGAATTTAATCAATTATTCATAGGATTTTGGATTTATTGTCAAAATTAAATAATAATAATTATGAATAAATATAATTAAATTCAATTAAATAATTTAAGTGGCAGAATTAAATCTAATTAATTAAATATTTAGAATATTCAATTAATTAAACTTTAGGATAAATAAGATTTATTGCCAAATAATCATTAAATTAAAGATAATTAAGATGATTAGGAATATTACTAAGAATATTCCCCGATGCAAAATTTGAGATAATCAATTACGATTCGATGATGTGCCGATGTGCCTTAGGTTAGGACTTCGATGTTGATTTTGTTTGATGTGTCGATATAAAAGATTAATGAACTTATAGCCCATTTTTGGGGTATTACATTTTGCCCCTCTTTGAATTGTTGTGCGAAGTGCAGTGGTTCAAAGATAGTATGTGTTTGATAAAGATATGAAACTGATTCGAAAGATATGATGATATTAGGTCCTGAATGACTAAAGATAATGTTCACTATAGCAATGATGAACCAATGAAACAAAAGTGTCAAAACGCCTGATTCTGAACCTTATGATTGCGAAGAAGTGAGTGACCGATTCCAGACTCGATTGTCCTTAGAAGAATCACATAGGTATCACATCTGAACCCTTCAGTTACTGAAGAACCAAGGAAATAACACTAATGAACCGATGGTTACGAAAAACTGATACAGTTTACAAGATTAAGAGAATATCATATTGATATGGATCTCAATGAATCTGATATGCCCCAAGCGATGATAGATTTGCCTCGAGCGATGAGGACTTTTGATGAATTATCAACTAGACGTGGTTGTTGTCTTGATTACTGATGAAAGATAACATATTTAGATTACAGACTTTGAATGATGTGCAATACCATGCCCCCTTCGGGATTAAAATTGAAATCTGACAAGAAAATTCCACGTTGATAGTTTAGAAGCATGCTAATTGATTTGAGAAGTGGGTAAACACGTTCAAGAACGCATTCTGTATCATTTAGAGGTCCTGGTGACCGAGTTTGACTAGGTTAAACCATGAGTTGACCATAGTTGACCAAGTTGAAATTTTGATAGTTTGATGTAAGATAATCAATTAAGTTGAATATTGGATTTCTGTGATGATTGAAGGTTGAATATGTAAGCAGTAGACCATCCTGGGCCTAAAATTTTAAATTGCAATTTTGACATAATAAATGATCTCAAATTTTAATTTTGATTCCAAAAATGGATTCAGAACATCGAAATTAGCCAGGGGTGCAATTTTTGTGGAAAACAGAGCACTTTTGAAAATTAGGTCAAAAGCTATATAAGGGTCGGAAGGGTCATTTTCAAATCATTTCAACCATTTGACTTTGGAGATCTTGTGGAGCCCTCTGAGTGAGAAAATGGTAGAACAAAGAGAACTGAAGGTACCTATGAGTTCGCATCGATTTGAGCGTAGCCGGAGACATCAGAGACATCGACAGTATGGACATCTGGTATGTGGACCTCTGTGCCTCTCTGAAATTTCAAATTTTTCATGTTTTATAGCATTTTTAGAATTTTTCATACGTGTTTTTCTTTTCAATTTTCGCATGTATGAAAACTCATACGAGTCCTTCCCCAGACTCGTACGACATTTGAATTTCATTTCCTTTGTCATTTCATGACCTGCCTAGTGTCATATGAGAGGGACCCATGAGTCGTATGACATTTCATCGGGTCCCTCAAAACTCGTATGATGAAGTATCCAGTGTCGTATGACTACGGTTTTTTGTTTGGTCTATTGTGGAAAGTCATACGACTTTTCATGCCAGTCTGGATTGTCATATGAAAAACAGTGAGTTCAAAACTCCATCTTAGGTCAAAATTTTTGCTTTTCTGATTGCTCTGCCTGATTGTTGACTCTTTGACCTACCTTCTGAAATACCAAATTGTTCAATTTCTGCACTATTAGCCTGTTGTTGAACCCAATTTTTGATAGAATTTCCTATTTTTGTATAATATAGGTCACATATCCAGATGTACATGTCTATCATTCATATCCAGCGACACAGGGACTATGTGTTTCGCTTCCTGACCCTATGAGGGTACATCTTGTTGCCTGTGGGTTTGAGTACCTGATCCATTTACCTGTTATTAGGGTAAATCATGGCCTACTGACTGCATTGATCAAGAGGTTCCACTCAGAGACACAGACTTTTCATTTATCGATTGGAGAGATCACTGTGACTCCAAAGGATGTATATAGGATATTACACATTCCTTTCCATAGTAGTCAGTGTCCTGAGTATGTGAGTACCGGCCAAACAGGTCTTCATGCTTTTAGGCATCTATTTGGTGATGATACACAGTTGACTGGGTCCATTTCATGGGAGACCCTTGTACAGAGATATGGTCAGACACACCGCTTAGAGTGCATTATTGCTGGGAGGATTGGTGAGCTCATCATGTTGGGCCATTAGCAGAACGGTTTCTTGATGGGATGCGCCCCGATGGTAGCACTTCTTATGGAAACTCCCACTGAGATTACTTGGGGTCAATGTCTTTTGGCACATGTTTTCAAAGATGCATGAGGTTGTGGATCAGGATTGCAAGAGTTTCACTTCTGGAGCTCTTGTGTTACAGATATGGGCCTGGGAGCATATCCCAGTTTTGAGACAGATTTTTCAGACACAATGTCAGCCACAGGAGCCAGTGATATACACATATGCTGGTTATGTCACACAGGTCTACATGGGCCATACTGAGTATTTTAGATGATGCTTGGATGATATGACTTTTGTAGTATGGAGACCCTACTTGCAGATAGAGGCCTAGCCCACTGTGAGAGAGCAGTTTAGCTTCCTTTTTCAGAGTCGGGTACTCATTGGTCGGTCCTCCACTATTTTGGAGAGATTTCTCATTACTAGAGTGTGGTGTCAGTATGGACTGAGACAAGATGCCCCACAGGAGTATACTGCATATGCCCATATAGTTCGTGAGATCGGGCTCGGATGGACACAGAAGCTCACTTATTCTTTATGTGTAGATGAGTACAATGCTATTATTGGGAGAGACTAGGACTACCTTCCATAGGTTGTCGATGTTGGGGTCACAGATGGATTCATTACTTGGCAGGCAGAGCACCCCATTTACAGATTTTTTGACCTGACTGAGCTGATACCCTCCATGGAGGAGGCTATGGATGTCACAGGAGCTCCTATGAGACCGGGTTCGAGACCACATGTAGTACATCCTACACCACCCAAACCAAGAGTGATGGCTCCACTACAGAGACCAACAAGACATATGAGGCCCCCTCATCCTTCTACTTCTATAGCATGTACATCCACATGTTCACAGAGACGGACCAGGGGTGAGAGTGGCACTTTGGGCGGTGTTGGTTCGGTAGATGATGTATTAGCATCTGAGCAGGTTGTAGGTGTTGGTATAGATATGGGTACAGATGATCCCTTTGATCTAGGGGCTGAGATTAGATGATGTAAGGTGCGTAGAGAAGGTACCACACAGCAGGCAGAGCAGCCAACACATGACACAAATATGCCAGCAGTAGAGGATGAGCCTAGTGTACCTCTTACTTCATCAGAGATTATTAGATGTCTCAAAGCTCAGGTCCGGGACCTAAAGATACAAAGTGCTAGGTGGGAGGAGAGGTATCTAGAGGTAGATAGGCATCACACAAAGCTTCATACAGAGTTTAATTCAGAGGTTCAGAGATTACAGATAGAGGTGACCCATCAGACCTCATGGTCTTCGTATTATGTGTTTGCATATTATGTTGTTGTCCCTGCTGTGCAGAGAGTACCCACATATTCAGATTATATGGCAGCCTTAGAGGGAGCTAGGGCACTGAGAGCAGAGGCTATACCAAATGCACCACCCCCTCCTCCACCAGATGCCGAGGAGCATGCCGATAGTTGATTCTTGTTCTTATGTTTTGATATACTCTATTCTTTTTTATCATTGATATACTGTTCTAACTCTGATAGCTCTTAGGAGCTCATTCTTTTGTATATTGTGCTAGTAGTGCACCCCTGACACATTTGGAGTTGATGATATATACGAGATCGATATTTTGGGTCGTGACTTCATTTGTACTTGTCATGTTTTGATTGATGATGATATCATGTGATGTTTATGCTATGAGTAGTGTAGAATGTATGTATGGATCAATGCAATGCAATGATTTCTGTCATATGTATGGATGTTATGCAAATGTAATGGATTATGAAAAGATGTATGTATGATTTATGCTTATGCACTGGATGTAATGTAATGCAACAAATGGTAATGATATGGGATGTAAATGCAGTGATACACATGATATGTTTTTGCAGGTTGATGAAGACAAGTACTCAGTCTTATGTCAAAAGGATGTTTAGCCTAGGAGGGTTACTGCTTGCGGTTCGGTGAAGAGACCTTTGATTGAGACTCGGCTCTCGTTAGATGTGAAGAATTGTTTAAGCTTTGAAGTGTTTCCAAACATTTGTGAGATCATGCAGACATGCAAAATGAAATGCAACCTAGGACCTAGGACCTACTCACTGATCATATGTCAATTTTTTATCATCATTGAACTTTTAGGTAACCGGATAAATCAATACAATGTCCACTAGCTATGAAACCATAGACATATGAATATCGATTTGTATGTGCAAGAATCAATACAACACCCACTGGTCAACAACCATGGATATATGAATATTGATTTTGTTTTTGGAATGTCGGATTGGATATAAGCACCAAGGCACAAGCGCCAGGATGACCTGAATATCATGTCCATTTTGATATAGCAATTTGTATAAGCATCAAAACATAAATGTCGTGATGACCTGAATACACCTTGCATTTTAACATACACATCAAACAGTGAAGAGATCATTCTAAGTCCAGTGTGAATTACCCGTAGTGACCCTTTATTGTTCACATCCTTAGGCAAGATTGCATTTCACAGTAGGAGAAATAACTCACTCAAAAAGACAATAGTTAGATCAAAATTCCTTGAATTTTCCAGGTATTAATGGTCAAGGTACGCATGGCCATCCAATTTGAGATAGAGGCTCCTACAGTCGGACACCATTTCAATCTAGAATTTCCAAAGTTGTTAGATTTTCACATACAAGCAAAAAACAAAGAAAAGATTATGTGCCCATTCATCACTCTCTAAATCCTGTAAAGGACATCATCAAAGAGCTTGTGGGAACACAATAATGCAAAAATCTCAATGTGAATCAGTAAGCATACAAGGAGATAAAAGCATGTAAAAGCATAGATTGTTTTTAGTTTGTGTTTGATGTTTGATTGCGTTGTTGTAGATGCAAAATCCTTTCTGGAGACAAGATTGACTGGCTGACTCAAATGAAGCTTCAAAGGACTTTGACTAAATATGATACATCTAAAATACACTGGAGACCATAGGATATGACATTGATTGCCCCCAAGTTTGAACATTGATAGGATACAGACGCTTGAGCCTATTGGTGTACAAACAAACTTATTAAAAATTGGAAATGCGGAAACAAACCGAGAGATATGTACAAACTAAAGCAAGACTGAAAGCTGGGAAAGACCAAGATTGCGCTGATAGATGGAGCATTTTGAAACAAGTGGCACCCATTTGCCGAGTTTTCACCATCTTGGCAGAGATTCTATTTTTGCTACCAAGGCGCCTGTTTCCAGGTTTTCACCAAGGCACTTTTTTTCTTTTCTCATTTTTTTGTATTTTTCATTTTTCAGTTTTTTTTTTTTTTTGTACTTTTGATATTTTTTTATTTTTTTTTGTGAATCATCAAGGCACCTATTGCTAGGTTTTCACCAAGATGTTCATTTTTTCAAGACATTTTAGCATACACTGAATGTCTTAAGCATAGAATTTCTTCAGATGGAGAACGTTGATTGGTTCTCAAAGCTGTTCTCCTTCAGTCATTGAGAGTTGATAGGCACCAGAGCCAAAAGTAGTAGTGATTACAAAGGGACCCAGCCAGTTGGGTTCAAACTTCCCCTTGCGTTCTCGATGTGATTGATTTTTAGGATTCTCTCTCAAGACTAGAGCACCAACTTGAAATTCTCCATGTCTAACTTTCTTGTTGTAACCTCTAGACATTCTCTTCTGATATACTTTGATATGATCATACGCTTCTTGTCTGCACTCATCTAGTAGTTCAAGTTCTTGCAACCTAGACACTCTGTAGTCATCATCAGTTACTAGACCATGCATTCTGATTCTTAGTGATGGGATTTCAACCTCAATAGGCAGTACCACTTCAGACCCATAAACTAAAGCGAATGGTGTAGCCCCAGTGGGCATTCTAATACTTGTTCTGACACTGGTTCTGACACTAGTTCTGATACTTGTTCTGATACTGGTTCTGATACTGGTTCTAATACAGGTTCTGATACTTGCTCTGATACTTGGTGTACTTAATAGCATCTTTTTCCATTGCAAACTCCCAAGCAAGATCATATCATGCAGTCCCAATGTCTAGCAAGGTGGAGAACAAGAGGGATTGGCAAGCTGGTGGAAGAGATGGAAGATAATAGAATGAAGGAGAATGAAGGTAAGAAATCTTCAAGGGAAAACTCCCCAAGAATACCCAAGCTAGGGAAAAAATTTCATGTAAAGCGCATTTGGACAAGCAATGAAAGGCCAGCATAGGATAAGTCACAAAATCGTAATCCCAAAGAAGGAAAAGATGTAGTCCAAAGGAGTCGACATGTCAAGAGGTTTCAAAGCATCGTGTTCTACTCTTTTTTTTATTAGATCAAGACCAAAGAGGAAAAGGATAGCAAAAGGCTAGAATTAATGGATGAAAATAAATATGAAGGCTAAATAGGAAGGGAATGAAAGCAAGATCATCGTAAGATAGCTCACAAGATAGCCAAATGTTCGTGTATAGATCAACATTGTCAAGATCAAAGAGAGAAGATGGAATGGATGAAATATGTAGAAGAACTATACATGATGCCTGATTGCTAGGTTTTCATCATGGTACTTATCCAAGGTGCCACAAGGGAGTGGTTTTCACCATAGGATGAATTTATTTCTATTTACTTTTGCTACCAAGGTGCTTGTTTCCAGGTTTTCACTAAGGCACATTTTCAATTGTTTTTTTTTTTTTTTGGAAGAAGGCAAGCTTTTTAGATAATGCTCCTTGAAAGGATAAACCATGATATGCCAAGGATTCAAAATGATATGCTCAAAGATGCTGATAGGGAAAGGGAGATGGAAGAGAAAAAATGGAGGATAAGGTTTTATGTAAAGCGAGTGAGGTTGGAAGATAGGAGGAATAGGCAAATGAGGAAAAAAGATAGAAGGTAGAAGGATAATGAATGGAAGGATTGTGAAAGGGTAGATGGAAATGAAGGAAATATCAACATCAACACACACCTTGAAGGGTGGTGAGAGGATGGAGGAAACGTGAATGAAGGAATACATGAAGGAATATGGTGAATGGATAGCAGAGGTTGTGGTTTAGGCACATGGAATGGAAGAATGTTTTTGGAAGAAGATGAAGTGGAAGCCTTTGGAAGCTTGAATGTCAACTTCACTTGTTGCTCAACACCAGACTCTTTCAAGAGAGACTTTGAAATCCATATAGTCGTAGGCTTTTCATTTCTTTTTGATGATTTAGAGAGAATATCTTCAATGATGAATTTTGGAACCCATACTTGTCTTGTAGTTTTCTTCTTAGATATCTCTTTTGACTTTATGCCTCCATGTCTATTAGAGGAGACATGGTGATCTTTTTTTTTTAATGGATTCTTGTATTGCTTCTTTTTCTTGTATTGAACATTTAAGTTACTTCCAAAGAACTTGGAACTTGTGGAAGAAGGAGGATATGACTGATTTAAATGGGTGGGTGGATGAAAAGGATTCAAAGGTATGCATCTATGTTGATCTTGAGGAAAGATGGGAGATGGAGGGATGTAAGGACCTAAGATGGATGGTGAATTAGGAGAGTTAGGAGGGGAAAGTGAAGGGACATAAGGACCCAAGATGGAAGGCAGACGTGAAGCCCTTAGTAGTGGTGGAAGAGGTCCAAGGATGGACGTGGAAGATACAAAAGGATAATCAATAAGCTCATCATCATCTATATGACAACCAAGGACATCAGTATCTTTAGAGTGAGCATTAGGATTTTCACTAGGATTGTGAACATCTTGAATAGGAGCACCTTCTTTGATATGATTTTTCAAAGCTTGTGAAGATTTAGGAAGAGTAGAAAGTGGAAACAAACATGGAGTGGTAGAATAAGAAGATGGAAGACTTTGATCTTAACAAGGATCTTTGGATAGCATAAGCACATAATTTTTCTTTTGATTTTCAATAGGCTTAAAATTGGAAGTAACAACACCATTTTTACCAACCTTAATGGAAGTATCATATTCAAAAAGCGTAAGTGTAGTAAGGCTATTTTGATTGTCAATAAGCTCAACAGTGTAAGTAGTAGCTTGATCTTGCTTAGGAAAAGACTTAAGACATGGTGGAATGCATGAAAAAGGGTGTGCAAGATCAAAAGAACCCTGAAGCGAATAAGAGACATCGTGAAAAGAAGTGGATGACATGGAGAGTTCTTGATCTTGATCCTTCTTTATGTTCTTTTCTTTATCATTTTTAGAGTCCTCTTGACATGGAGCCACTTCTAAGGACAAGGAAGCATGTTGGGATTGTATGGAAGACTTTGGAAGAGATGGTGGAGGACTAGCTGAAGTGGGCATTATAGTGTATAAAGGCTTAGGCTCTTTAGGTTTAGAATTATTGAAAGTATTTGCAGCCAAGTGAAGGTTAGCTTGAGTTTCTTTAAGGGGTAGCCCTTGAGGATAACTATAGGGAATCATATGAAAATTATTAGGGCTTGTGTCGGATGAAGGTTCTATGAAAGATTTGATAGGCTTGGGAGCTTTAGGAAATGTATGGGTATTGGAGGTAGTAGGGGATGGAAGGGAACCATCACAAGATAAAGGTCCAACATTAACATGATCTTGCTTGAGAGTGTAATCTTTATTTTCAACCTGAGAGTTCTTAGAGGAGAGATTCTTATAGTATTTACTTTTGTAATCAGCACAAAAAACTCTCTTCCTCAAGTGAAGTAGACGTGTCATCTAGGTATTGTTCACAGAAGTCATCAAAGTCTCTTTCAAAATTAGAATCATATGGATCACCCTCATGATCTATCCAATGTGACGGCCCATTTGTAGTAAGCAGGAACACACGACGAGGAGGATTCTTAGGAACAAAGGTGTCATAGGTATCATTACATTATCTATCATCATAGTCATCATAGTCTTCAAAGAGGGGCATGTCACTCTCTGTGGAAGAGGTATCATAAAGGTTATCACATTGCTCAAATTCTATCTGGGGGCATGGTGACATGTATAAGTCTTTATCAAATGGAAAAGGGCATAGAGCTTCCATGGATAACTCTTTAGGTTCCTTTTCTTTCTCAAGTTTGTTAAGCTTAACTTGCATAGCGTGCATCTATTTCATCATAGTGGTGATTAGAGTTTCTTCCTCATGTGTACTGATTCTCAATAGCTATTGCTTTGTTCCTGACATAGTGATTTGTTCGACAAATTCTGGAACTAGGCTGAAAAAGCTGGGTATTTGGCAATTCTGACAACTTTCTGACACTTTTTCAAAATTTTCCCAAATTACTTTCTGCAAGCTCGTACGATAGTGGGTATGCTATGAAATGACAGTTGACAAAACTCGTACGACTATTGCAAAACTCGCACGATAGTTGGTAGTAGGATTGGACTTTTTGAATTTGACTGGTAGAAATACTCGTATGACACTGGGTTCTTTACCATACGACAGTTGGGCAGTAATGAAATGACATTTGATAAAAAATCATATGACTTTCTAACCTCCTAAGAAGACTTTTGACTCCAGAAAGGAATTTCACTTCAAAATTTTCAAATTTAGGGTTTTCAGTTTTGGACTATTTGCAAATGGTACTGTCCAGATTTGAAGAGTAGACTAGATTTATTCATTTTTAGTAACCAAATAGATAATCAAGCATGCAAAATAGCAAGGAAGTGATTTCAAGCACATTTGAAAATAATGAACAAGGGCAAAAGCAACCTGGCGCATGAACAATCAAGTGATTGAATTGTGCTAATCTCTAAGAGTGCTAATTGTGTATGTTCAAAAAAGTTTTGCAATAACACACATATTCCTAAAAATGAAGATTTGGCCTTGCTATGGTTTTTAGTAATGGTCTAACTTTGCAACTTTTATGATCCAAAGGGGTGAACTCCAATCTTGGCGCACCAAGGTTTTGACACAGTCTGAGAATTTAATCAATTAGGAGCTGCTAGGGAGATCTGACAACCCAACAATGAACCACACCTGTAAAGATTTCTTCCACAAGGACATTTATATAGCAGTTGTCACTACCACAGTGAAAATGGATATTACCGCTTGAGGTTTCATCAACATGGTTGACCCAATTAAGGAAATGTCCACTATGGTTAACCCTCTCTGAAGGTGACTCACAAGATATACTATATGGAGACTAGTTCCAGATTCAAGGATTTGGGTTTTTGGTACTATCCAAAAAGGAAGTAGAGCATAATCCCCTAGCCTTTTCACTTTTAACCCAAACAAAGCAGACAGATAAATCTAACATGCTAAGACTAAGATTATCTCACAAAGATCTATGATGTCAACCCCTCATGATTTATCAACCTCTCCAGAGAGAGAATGCCTCGATCAAAAGTTGAAGACACATGGATCTAGTGGAACGTGAGACTCCCTTAGTATCCTCCCTACCTACAAGGGTTCCTTCATTGAGAAGAGTTTCGCTAGAAACTCACTCTCTCAAGAGCCATGAATAGTGTTCATAGGGCCTATTTACTATGTGTAACAAAGATGCTGAAAGCAAATCTATGTTCATTTTTAGAGCCCAAATGAAGTCTGTGATAGGAAAGCAATAAAAGTCACTCAAGCTAGACACATGAGATGTTTGTTTTAGATCCAAAATCAAAGTCTTATTAGCTGAGAAGATTACCTGAATTCCTCGCAACGCGCTTAGTAGATTTTTACCTATTTTTAGCAATTCTTGCACTTTTTCCAACCAAAACCAGCAGGAGCCAATAAAAAATAGAGAATTTCAATTGTTAAGATTAGTTGTTAGTCAACATTTGAAAATCAAATCCGACAAACTGCTCTAAAAAATGAAATGACAATGAAAACCTAGTGCTAAAACTCGTACGATAATGGGTCTGCTTCCAAACGATAGTCCAGAAACTCGTACAACACTCGGTGTATGATGATATGACAATTGAACTTCCAAACAACAGTGTGTATAGTCTGGCATGATTCTCAATCCAATAGACTATCGTACGATAGTGGGTATAGTCTGAGATGACTTTTGTCAGAAACTCATACAAAAATTATACGGACAAAATTAAAAAATTATAGTTTTGGCTTAGAAATCGAGAAGAAAAGATAGAAATTGATAGAATTGAATTGGAAACCTGTATCAGGGCCCCATGGTGGGCGCCAAAAATGTGTGTGTGAATTTTGTACCTGTTCTGTAGACACAACACTTCAATAAAATATTAGAAGTTAGTTGAAATCGAAATTGTGCAATAAATTGAAAGCTAAACTAACTAGGCGATTTACTACCTTCTAGTAGATGTGAGTATGTATTCTCAGATTAGACCAAGATCAGTGACCTTGACGACACCTAAATGAAGGATTTGAATACAAAAGATGGATATGGAATATATGCAATTAATCTATCTTTTTTTAATTTTTAGATGCAATTGTGATGACAAATGATATGAAATCTATGATATGTAAAAAATGATATGATATACTAATCTAGAAATGAAATTCTAATATGATATGCAATGCTATGTAAAATAATGATGATCTCACAAACTTGAATTCCCAAGATGATTCTTCAAGCTTCAATCATTCAAATTCTTCAAATTTGATATGCTATGATTCCTGCAAAGTAAGTTTGCAAATTCATGAGATGATTTGTGAAGAGTTGAGGCCTTGGTTTTATAGAAATCCAGGGCTTTGGGGATGCATGAAAAAAAGCCATAAATCACTCAAATAACTCAGGTTGATTTTTGAGTTATTTTTTAAATAAAGGATAATTAACTCACAAAAACATGCAAAAGCAGAGTTAACTCAAAATAGAGTTTTGATAATTGATAGTTGTCTGCTTTTTTTATTGTGCATGTTTTATTTATGAATTAATTTAATAATAGAGTGATTTATTTCCAACTTAACTGATTTTGAAAAATAAAACAATTGATTTATGGGTTAATCAATTATTTTTCAAACTTTTATTCAAAAAATAATATTATTAAAAATTGACAACTTGCTTTAATTAATTAAATAAGAATTTAATCAATTATTCATAGGATTTTGGATTTATTGTCAAAATTAAATAATAATAATTAGGAATAAATATAATTAAATTCAATTAAATAATTAAGTGGCAGAATTAAATCTAATTAATTAAATATTTAGAATATTCAATTAATCAAACTTTAGGATAAATAGAATTTATCGCCAAATAATCATTAAATTAAAGATAATTAAGATGATTAGGAATATTACTAGGAATATTCCCCGATGCAAAATTTGAGATAGTCAATTACAATTCGGTGATGTGCCGATGTGCCTTAGGTTAGGACTTCGATGTCGATTTCGTTCGATGTGTCGATATAGAAGATTAATGAACTTATAGCCCATTTTTGGGATATTAAAATGA
Organism: Chamaecyparis obtusa; assembly: GCA_027943335.1. Taxonomy (NCBI): domain Eukaryota; kingdom Viridiplantae; phylum Streptophyta; class Pinopsida; order Cupressales; family Cupressaceae; genus Chamaecyparis; species Chamaecyparis obtusa. The sequence goes on along the minus strand of BSBK01008641.1, from coordinate 227,897 downwards.
CTGTGAATCAAGAGGTCAACTGAGTAAATGGAGAATTTTCAAGAAACCTTGAAGAAGTTGCAAGACTTTGAGAGGAGAATGAAAAGCTGAGAAATGAAGTGAAAACTTAGCAGCAACATAATGAAATGAATAAACTGGAAGAGAAAATTAGCCAAGAAGTGGCAATTAAGAAGGTCAGCTTATCTGAGGTAATCACCAAGATAAAATCTATCACCCAACTAATTTTTCAGTTCTTACTAAAGCTTTGTGTTGTAGACACCTTCACTATTGAAGTCAGTGAAAAGATAAAAGGACTGGAAGTAGAAATCAAGGTCAATACAACTGTAGCTATAACTGAGCCAAATGCTTTCACAAAGCACATTCACCGAGTTAAGGAACTCAGGTGGTTAATAGTAGACTTAAAGAAACAAGAAGAGCACATAATTGATCAGGTCACTGAGTTACAGATAGAACTCCTACCATACCTAAAAAAATTTGAGGCACACATTGTCAAAGTAGAACAACTTGTTGCAACACCTGAAATTTCTGTGTTGGATAACATCTTTGACATGCATGCATAAGTTGGTCTTGAGAAAATTGCTCTCACCAACTTGAAAGAGGAATGAGAAAACCTCTTGGAGTCAGTAAAGAAAACCCACCCGCATATTTTTGACAAAATGTGAGTATACTGTTACATTTTTGTATTTGGCATTACTATCAAAAAGGGGGAAAGCAATGTATATGTCAACGTGCCAAATAAATATGTACATAGATGCTATGTATACTACATATTAACCAGGAGCATGCACCGAGGGGGAGTACTTAGAAAATTTTGATAAGCACATATGTATATGGCGGAGATATAAGTTATATATAGAAAAATTTTATCTATATACATTTGAGTTTTGATACTAATGCCAAAGGGGGAGATTGTTATCTCTATTGAGCATTCAAGGTTGTCATTAGTATCAAAGGTTATCAAAGATATCGGTTGGTCACTTACATTGAGCAAATCGGTAACTAAAAGCAAGACAGACTAGTCGGTAAAGCTTACACACCGAGCACTACACAGTTTACCGAGCAACAACATCACCAACACCGATAGACAGTAAACATCGAGCATCATAGTATACACCGAGTAGTTTATACAGTGTTTACTGAGGATCACAGAAAATGACATAGTAATCTAAAATGGCACATTCTTCTATGCAAATGGTTACAACTTATCAAAAAATGTTTTACCAAGATTGAGGAATATTTATTGTTATGATATTCATTAAATGTAATATATATCTTATGTAATAGTTTGATCTAGGTCATTTTTGTACACCGTAGATCTTAGGGTTATGACTAAGTTGTGTAACCTAATTTTGTTAAAGCGGCAAAAGTAGATCGCTATATAAATGTATGTTTACATCATTTGTGATGTGAACTGATGTGAAAACAGATATATGACTCAAGGAGAAACTTGAAACACTTGCCTAACTTCAAGTCTATCAGTTAACAGAGTAGATTGTAGAGGATATCAGATTAAGCAAAATCAGAGAAGGCTACCAAGTAGTTCAGAGTAGAGATTCATCACAGTAAAGGTGAAATACATTCAGAACTTATAGATCTGTATCTGACAATTGAGTTGTCAATTAGTAGATAATTGCCTATTGCTTTCTAACAATTGTAATAGAGTTTTTGGATAAATCTCTTAATAGAGTAAACTTAACAGTCTTATGTAAATCTCTTAACCGAGTACACACTTCATTAGTGTTGTTAAAATCCTATAACTAGGTAGATCTAGCTGATATAACATGTTACTCCTAATAGGGTAAGATCACCAAAAGTGATGAAAACTTGTAGCCCTAACATGCAAACCTTTTCTATCTGCAGTAGTGAAGAATTTGTGGGTATCATCCCCACCGTAGTTTTTACCTTCTAACAAGGGTTTCTGTGTTACCAAAATACTTGTGTTATGTGATTGCTATTTTGATTTCATATTGTTTACTTTCATAAGTTAAATGGATGATTGATACATGCAATTAGATACAAGTTATTTTGCAAGGTTATCACTATTTACAGTCATAGATCTGAAAGGTTTACAAGTAAATTTTTTGAAGGCACTAATTCACCCCTCCCCTCTCAGTACCTATCTCTCCTAATTCCAACAAGACAGAGGTAGATTAGTTAAGTAAATGTAGATTGAAACAAGTGTTACATCTTTAGTACTCAGAGATATTCCATTTCAGTGCATTAATGATAGACTGTATCTCCATGACAAATGGATTTCATTATGGTTCTTTAAATCTAAGTTTAGGACTAGTAGTCTCTTTTATTATTTCACGCTCTTCTTCCTAGCAATATGCTTCAGGTACAGGATATAGCTTAGTTGCAAATTTGAATACCAAGGTAATCTGTTATTTTGAAGTCAATATATATATATACTATATATTGGCTTTAGGAAAGAGACTAACTTTGTGCTCTTATGCTTAAGTGCTTTTGTGTTATGGTGCTCCTTTACTGTGGTGATATTGTGGCATGCGCCCTCTTCTCTATGTAGTTGCTAATAATTTAAGTTTCTGGATTAATAACATAATTTTAAATGGTGCTATATCTAAAAGAGATAATAGATGTGTATGGATGATTCTTTGTGAGCCACATAATAAGACCATGATAGCAAGGAAATGGATATTGTTCTATGTGTATACTGAATTTTTAGATTCATCCTGTCTCATCCAGCCAAACTGACAGATCCATCCAATTTAGCTAAAATGGATAATTCATTATTTATAAGCAGGATTAATATTATAATTCTTATAAAGAATAGGATATGGATTACCAAAGGTTTAAAACATGGTATCCAAATTAGTGTACCTTTTATAAGAGTATGATGTTAGTCTTATTAGATTTAGTCCAGGAATAAAGAGCAGTGAGACCCACAATATGCTTAAAACTAGGGGGTATAGATACATGTATCTTCTTTTAAGAAAATAATTCTAATAATAGGCTCCACTTGACAAGTACTCTCTTAACAGTAGTTCATATAATTTTAGATTAGTAACATAATTATATTATGAAAGTACTAACAAGGATCTTAGCCAGAAGTTCAGATATTTCAGGTAATAAAGGGTCAAGAGTCATCTTGACGAGCTAAAGTTCGAGCGGGATAATGTACGTGAAGGTGAACCCTATGGCAGACACATTGTTTCTCACAAGATTGACATCAGAAGAAAGGAATTGAACAAAAACAATGAGCGCAAATCCTAGAAGGAAGATTTTCTGGGGTACCTGAGTAACATAGCAGAATTGACAAAGATATATAGAATAGTTTCATATGAAATTTGTAATATACAAATATCATGAATCTGGTCTTGGAGGGTATGCCCTCCTAAATTTTTATGTATCTAAATTCGAACTATGGTCCCAGGCAAGACTGGAGGTTTTCTCAACCCTGCTCTTTCCTACCAGCGCCTGCACCGAGCAAGGTTTTTTATTTTTTTATCATTGGCTTATGATTAATAAAATTTTTGGCTTCGGCCTTTTACCGATCAAAAAAATAAAAATTAAAAAATTATATAATAAAAAATAGAAATATTTGTCATAAATATATATCATATATTATATATAAACTAACACATTTATTTTATTGAATAAAATACTATATTAGCTATAACAAATTTTGACATTTTATTAATAAATAAGTGCAATATCGACGATCTTATAAAAATTTAACCTCTCAATCTATACGGTCCAATAAATTTCTAGCTTGTCATATATGGTTCAAAAGTGGAAAAATGACCAATATGACCATCAAATTACAAGTTTATGCATAACCCACCCAACCCCTAAAAAAGGTTCATATTGCTAAAATATTTTAATCAATCAAATTTGAAAAAATTATTTTTTAAGATATATTTTGTGAAAAAATCTAAAAATTTACTTTTAGTTAGGATAAATATTTTAAAAATACAAAAAAATCTTTGTTATCTTATTTGTTAAAAAATAAGATATTAATAACTATCTTAGTGGAGGAATAGAAAATTACTCACACAAAATTTACAGCATGTTAGATTTGCTTCCACATAAATTTTGACATTTTTAAGACTACTTTTTAAATAAATATTATAATTATTATTAATAATATTCATTATTATTATTGAAAATCCTAAGATATTGATTAATAATTCTGGCTATGCAAAAATGGCCCTACGAATTTTCTCTACAGTCTCCCTAGATGCACAATTGCAATTTTTTGATAAAACCAAATACGCTCGGTGCTCTAAGCTTCCCTCGGCCTCATTGCACAAAAATGCCAGGGCAATTTAGTAATCTTCCCCTAGAATCATTTCTAGGGTACCACCACGGGAGTTGCTCAATCTTGCTCAGGACAATTCCTGGCTGCTGGCACACAAACAAAATGCCAGGAGGGCCAAGCAGCATAACATGAAGTTTAGAATGCAGCATTACTCTCATCATCAAGTGCCTTTTGTTATGCCTCTTAACAACAAATTTGATAAGCTGAGTTCAGAAAAAGATACTATATACTCTCCCCCCCATAAGCATCTATCGAGATGTGTTCCGAAAGACAATACATTCAACCCTAATGCTATGCGACGAAACTTGGTTAAACCCCAAAGTGGTCGCAACCCTTTCAATAGGAAGATTTTCCACAAAGAGAAATAGGTCCAGTAGGATGTGAAGCCCTACACGCCCCCGCATCATAGTCATAATGGTATGTATAAACAACCACACTCGGATTTAGAATATAAATTTTCAGAAGATCTTTTTGCTAAATCTCTGGTAGTAAATAGTAGAAGAAGAGCCAATAATTTTCATCAACACGAAATAGTAAAGCATAGCTCTATTTATTCCCCCCGTCATAGGAGATCTGATAAAATTAGGAAAAACCCTTGTGAATTGGAAGATACTATTTATCATAACAACATTCCTACATGCCCAAATCAATTATATTTTGAAATGGAGACTACTAATCTATATCTTAAAGATGGTGGCATAGAAAGAGTTCAGAGTGTATGTGCAGGTTTTGAGATAATTTGCAGATGGAATGGAGTCAGAGCCTCAATCTTTGATATAGCAACTTGGTTGAAATCTCAATGGCAAAAAAAGGTAGCTGTCTCAATTCTCGCTGAGTATTTCATTTATCTGGATTTTAGTAATAAAGCACTTAAAAAGCAAATACTATCAGAAGGTTGCCCTAAATTTAGAAATATTTCATTTACTATTTTTTACTAGATCCCCCTCTTCAACCTTGAAAAACTCACTGACTTCATGGTGGACAAAGCAGTTCTCCTTAAAAACCTCCCCCTGGAATGCACTTGGCAGGAAACTCTTAGAAAAATAGGTAATAGTATTGGAAATTTTATAGGGACAGTTCAAAATGAGCATAATCAAGAAGAAAAAATAATTATAGTCAAAATGAGTCTACATCAAAAGACAATCCCTCCTATTAGAATATGCTTTAAATCAAGCACGGTGGTCATCAATCCCACTAAATTGTTGATGACTACTTAGAAGAGATGGAAGATACCCCTACTTGCCCTATTAGTTCAATAGTAACCCCTAATTATCATATGAAGAATATGGACATTAAGGTAGATTTCCTTGAGCATAAAGGAGGGTTTGTTATCAGTAATAATCATTGCAAGGATGTGGAGAATGCACCCTCATCTCCCTAGCATAGTAACCTTCAGAATACTCCCCTAGCCATAGGATCTTTAAAGAAGGATCAGAATTTAATCAAGATGGTGGAACAAAGCCCTGGTAGAGCACCTGATCCTGTACAAATCTCTGAAGTAAAAAGGGATGATGTTAGTGTGGTAGTGCATAGAGTATTTCAGATAGATGTCAGTGAAGAAGTAGCACATTGTAGTAATAAACCAAATAATAATCTTCACAATACAAGTGTGATTCTAGATATTCCTCAAGAAAATGAATATGCCACCTCTGTTTTAAAAATTGATGAGAACCAAGATTTAACTTCAAATTTAAGTAAAGATGTGAATGATCATACATCCAATCAGAGCATAACAATTGAAGATGAGGTCACAAAAAAATTAGCTAATATAAGAAATTATGAGGAAGATGCTTTGACTGATATAGAAGACAAAGAACAGAAATGTGACGAAAACAATCACGACCAACAACAGGTAGCAAAGATATCTATGGAGAAATTCATCAAGATTAATAGTGATTCAAGCCTTTCTATACCCTCAATAATAGAATATAAGATAGAGGATAGTACAAGCAATCAGAAGGACGGTACATTACCAGATATAGAAACTAAAGAAGAGAAGTGTATTCTTGAAGTTAATATAATTTCAAAATATCTAGGTGAAGAAGTTACAGATGAATTGATGGATTTACTTATGGATGAGATTTGTGACAGTTAGGAATTAGCCCTTCAAAGAGAACTCTTAATAAAAAAACATTGTGTTAAATAAGAATGTTAAGGCAGACAGAATAGAAGCTCTGACAGTGAATCAACAGGATATCGAATCTCAGATTAACCCTGTTCCCTCTGTATCAATGCCTATAGAACTTGAATCCCTCAGTAAAGAATTGGGAACTAACTCAGAAAATATCTTATAAGATTATGGAAAAGACATTATAGATCAAGAAGACTCTCTTATTAATTTAGTGAAAGGGCAGGAAGAATATGTACAAAACGTCAATGCAAAATTTTTTCCTTTAAGCAATGATCTAGCAGAGGTGGAACAAGAATCTATCAGGTGTATGAATGGGATAACAAATAAGGATAGGCAGTTAGGTATTACTATGAATAGGGAAGGTCTTTCATGTCCAAATATCCTTAAGACTAAGAAAAAGAGAGGTAGGAAATCCATTAATGAATTGAGAACTATAGCTGGTAATGCTGACAATCGACAAAAATTATCTGATATCCTAAATGCTGGGAAGGGGAAGAACCTTCCCCAAGGGCAATGAAATTAACAACCTGGAATGTTAGGGCTTGAACACCCCTAACAAACAAAGATTAATTAAAAGATATCTTAATACATTTGAATCAGAAATTATAATACTACAGGAAACTAAATTAAATAAGGAAGAAAGTTTAAAATTTAGTCTTAAATTAGGCATATGGAAATCAGAGATCGTCCTATCCACAGGAGCTTCTGGTGGTCTGCCTACCTTATGGGACCCTAGGAAAATAATGATTGAGGTAGTATCTAAAAATAGTAATTGGATGGTATTAGGTGTCAATAGCTTAAAGATGAAACTTGTTAGGAATGAATGCAAAATGTTTTGGTAGTCATTCTGTAGCAGTTGTTGTTGCATTCATGACTTGGATTGTCATTGATGTCAACACAGTGATATTCTGGATATTAGCAGGAAAGTAGGTACAGTTTTGTTTTGCGCACATGTTGTATTGTAGATTGGATTTTTCACAGTTGATGGTATGTTCTTTGGTGTGTTATTAACCTATGGTTAACAACACAAAAAGAAATTCATTCATTTGTAAGAGTTATGAGCATTTTGGTGAAAGCAGTGTTTAGACAGTGTTTCTGTGTAGTGATGTTTGGAAATCGGAGGATATCTCTTAGCTGGGATGGAATCTGATTTTGCATAGTTAAAGGTATGTTGGAGACTCATTAATGATGATGTGGTTCATAGCACAAACTTCAAGGATATGTTTGGAGAAAGTTACACTAACTAGAAGCCGATAGTTTGATGTGAATTCTGTGTGTAGCGTGTAGAATTTATTATTTTGTAATTGAGGACCGACTCATTTGTAATTATTTGAGTTTGGTATATAAGAAGGAATGTTTTCCTTATTGTAATGTGTACTATGAAGAGTGAGATGCGAATATATGTATGAAGTGAAGAAAAGAGCTAATTCAGTGATGAAGGAAGACTTGTGAGTACAGAGATCTGGAATTGTGATCTTGAGTAGCAGAGAGTGTAGTTTTGGCATAGTGTGAAGGAGGTAATACATTTCATATTATTCTATTGAATAATTCTAAGATCTTTTGGACAGTGGGTTCAGAGATCTTGCCTTGAAGCTGTTTGGGCAGTGGGTCCTTCTGTCTTCCATAAACTCTTAACCGGGTTAGAATCTTTTAACAGGGATTCAAAATCTCCTAACAGGGATTTATATGTACTGAATGTATTTCATAAGACTCCTAACAGGGTCCATCCTCTAACAAGGAACTTTCATATTAGTGCATCATTTTGTGGGCATCATTCCCACCGGGGTTTACTCTTTTCAAGAGGTTCCCTAGTTAACATATCTTGTGTTATTGTGCAATTGTGTATGATTATCTTTCTATGGTTGATCAGTACATTGATTATATTGTTTAAAGTTGTTGAATGGATAAATTATCTGATAATTGATTCACCCCCCCCCCCCCCCTCTTAGTTATCTTGGGGATCTTTACTTTCTAACAAAACTAAAATTTAAACTCATTAATATATATGGACTTGTTCAGAATAAGAAAAAAGGAAAGTATGGCTAGAAGTGAAAAATCAACTATCATCTAATACTGAAGACATACACATACACTACTACATTTGGGGCCAAATTTTGATAGAAGTTTCTGACAGGTAACTTTTTATTATGAGTTTGGTGTTTTTTTTTTGTAATAAGCCCTAATGATGTTGGTATTCTGATGTGTGTTTAATTGACCATCAGAATTCTGATAGATTCGAAGTATAGATAAAAAAAAAAATTCAAACGGCCTCATCATTTTTATTTCGATTAGATAGAGGGAGCAGGAGAAAAGGAGCAAAAGCTGAGCATGGGAGAAGGTATGTGATTTCTTCATCTTTCGAGCCTCTGGCATCATATTCAAATGCATTTCATTTTATTTGATCATGAATGCTCTCTGAAATGACCGCATTCTACTGGTGTTGTGTCGTATCCAGTGCTTTATCTCTATTATTTGATGTTATTGGTGCTTGTGCTCAAGGATATCGATTCACTGTATTCAAATGTTTGGATTCAAGTTTGTTGATATTACTGGCATATATGTTTAATGATACCATTGTAAATTGCTATCACTAAAATGACCACATTCTACTGGTGTCATGCCTTAGCCCATGATTTAACTCCATTATTTGATGTTATTGGTGCTTGTGCTCAAGGATATCCATTTTTTTGAAATGTTGACTGTGGTTATCAAATGGATAGCCCATGAGCTTCTAGCTAGGCACCATTTGTATTGATAGCTTAGGGCAACAAATATATTGTATCATTGATAGTTGATACTTTGTTAAAAGGAAATAGGACAAAGAACGATTTTTATTTAGTTTCTCTATTTTGATCCCTAAGTGGCTTACAACCCTAGAGAAGTATATGCAGATTTATGGATGCAGTTGCAAGATACATAGCAGCCGATAATTCACAATAAATCTATATATCCAATTTGAATAGCAATTAATACAAAGAAATAGGGTCCTCCAATGGCCCAATCATCTGGACCTTGACTGTCCCCTCAACTAGTGACCCTTCAAAACCGGGTTATCATGCAATCAGTGAGTGATCCTTCATTCTCCTGGTGAGCTTCTAGGTAGGTGCCATTTGTATATTTGATAGCTTAGGGCATCAAATGTATATTATATCATTGATAGTTGAGACTTTGTTAAAAGGAAATAGGACAAAGAATGATTTTGATTTAGTTTCTGTATTTTGATCCCTAAGTGGCTTACAACCCTAGAGAAGTATATGGAGATTTTCGGATGTAGTTGCAGGATACATAGCAGCCGATAATTGACAAGAAATCCATGCTTCCAATTTGAATAGCAATTACTACAAAGAAATAGGGTCCTCCAATGGCACAATCATCTGGACCTTGACTGTCCCCTCAACCAGTGACCTTTCAAAACTGGGTTATCATGCAATCAGTGAGTGCTCCTTCATTCTCCTGGTCTTCCCTACATCCAAACATATTGAAAATACACAATACAATGATAACAAGTCTTTCACAATCCCCCTTCCCTCAAGGAACACTATCAACCATCCCTTCCACATAGAATTTCACTTTTTTATGAGTGGATTGTGTAGGAACAATTAACATTAAACAAGGAGCAAACTCCTCAACACATCTTGGAAACCATTGAATTCAATAATAAATGAAACCTAACACCAACACTATTCCTTCCATAGTTGCAGGATACATAGCAGTCGATAATTCACAAGAAATCCATGCATCAAATTTTTATAAGGATATCCTACTAATCAATAGGAATTTTCTTGAGATGACCAATGATTATGCATTTTGATGGCAGTGTGCTAGTTCAAAAGGATAATATAAATCTGAAACAATTGCTTTTTATTTTCTCAAACTATAAATGTGGTTAAAGAGAAAATATTATGTGGAAAACCCACAAACCAAGCTAGAAAATGATTGTACATCAAATTATTCCTATATTCATTCAAGTATTGCTATGCTTCAGCTACCTGACCTTTGAGCTTCATCTAGAGGAATGTGTAGCTTTAAGATAGAGTTACTTCTTGGGCCTTACAATAGGGTGGAATATGATCAAGATTTGTTTAGGCTGTATCTTTGTTAGTCCCATTGTTAGGTTCTTATAATTCATGGTTTGAATCTATTATGGTTGTGTAAGGGATTTGTAGATGCTTTTTCTAACATAATTATTGGACATCATGATTGGAACAACTGGTTGTTGGCTATTGTACACGTGAATCATATCAGTCAATGGTTCTTTGTGTTCAAGAATTCGTTGATCAATCTTTGAGATTTATTGTCCCAGCTTTAAAAGAGTGATAAAAGATATAGTGAGTGCTATCTTTTCCAAGTGTTTTGTGGGTGCCATTATCTTCTAGGAGTAATTGCTAGAACCAAATTATGTTCTTTGCCTCTAGTAAATATTGCAGACACAACCATCTTCTTGGTGAAGGGTTTCTTCCATCCACATGAGGCACTATTGCATGGTTTCCATTCCCTTGTAGTATACTGAACCTATTTTAATACAAGTGTGCACTATTTTGGGTTCCATAATTTATGGCCCTACACTATGGTTGTTAGCCTAATTAAGACAGGCCTACCTTTGCATATAATAAGAGGCCAACATGAAACAAACATCCAGAGGTTAGGGGGTTGTTCCCTGTCCATAATTTATTGTTTAAGTGCTAAGTGATGATGGGTATATCATGTAATTCATACCTATTGTGTCTCTTTCTTTCTCTCCACACTTCACATTAGGAGTATATGTTATAAAATACTAATGAAATCAACTATAGGTCAAATCTAATCAAAATTGCAATATAAAGATTAGAATAGATCTTGAAGAAATATGGGAACCATTTTTGACAGATATTGTACAAATGAAGAGAATACTCCAAAGAGGAAATGCTTCAATGTGGAACAATTGAAGGACAATATTTTACTTTTATATGCACATCTACAATGTTTTTGATATATTTATGAGATAACAAAACCATAGAAAGAATAGCATATAGAAGAAAGTAAAGAATAATGATCGTACTTTGAGATATTGTGGAAAATTAAAGGAAAGAATGCTTGGTGGGGTTATCATGCAATCAGTGAGTGATCCTTCATTCCCCTTTTCTAATGACCCTTCAAAACCGGGTTTTTATTTAGTTTCTCTATTTTGATCCCTAAGTGGCTTACAACCCTAGAGAAGTATATGCAAATTTACGGATGCAGTTGCAGGATACATAGCAGCTGATAATTCACAATAAATCCATGCATCCAATTTGAATAGTAATTAATACAAAGAACTAGGGTCCTCCAATGGCCCAATCATTCGGACCTTGACTGTCCCCTCAACCAGTGACCCTTCAAAAGCAGGTTATCATGCAATCAGTGAGTGATCCTTCATTCTTCTGGTGAGCTTCTAGGTAGGTTCCATTTGTATATTTGATAGCTTAGGGCATCAAATGTATATTGTATCATTGATAGTTGAGACTTTGTTAAAAAGAAATAGGAAAAAGAATGATTTTGATTTAGTTTCTCTATTTTGATCTCTAAGTGGCTTACAACCGTAGAGAAGTATATGAAAATTTATGGATGCAGTTGCAGGATACATAGCAACTGATAATTCACAAGAAATCCATGCATCCAATTTGAATAGCTATTAATACAAAGAAATAGGGTCCTCCAATGGCCCAATCATCGAGACCTTGACTATCCCCTCAACCAATGACCCTTCAAAACTGGGTTATCATGCAATCGGTGAGTGATCCTTCATTCTCCTGGTCTGCCCTGCATCCAAACATATTGGAAATACACAATACAATGATAAAAAGTCTTTCAAAATCCCCCTTCCCTCAAGGAACACTATCAACCATCCCTTCCACATAGCATTTCACTATTGTATGAGTGGATTGTGCAGGAACAATTAACATTAAACGAGGAAACTCCTCAACACATCTTGGAAACCATTGAATTTAATAATAAATGAAACCTAACACCAACACTATTCCTTCCATTCACTTCTACCAAGAATAAAGTATTTAATCCATTCAACATTACATATAATCATTAGACAGTTACATTTCCTGACTGTGTAGAGGAACAATCATGACCAAAACAATCAAAACTACTTTCACCCTTGCACAAGCTATTCCTCACTCTTAATGAGTTATAAACATGCCATTGTTTTAGTTTTGCTTGCAAGTTATGATAATTTTTGTAAACATGTCATTGGTTCAGTTTAGTGTATTCATTTTTGTCAGACAAATCTTCATTGTCTTCTTTATATAGTATCATGTATTAATTGGTTGACAAATAAAGAAGCATTTAGACAATCAGAAGACAATCGAAAGATTTGGTTGATTAAGAGTGAGGCCTTCTTTAGAATCTCATATAAATTTGGCTAATTAAGATGAGAAGAAAAACACAATTCATTAGTTAAATTTTTCAATTTCATGTATTTTTTCTCCTATTTATTAGGTGCATGAGTTGAAGGTTGAATGTAAGAGTCTTATAATGTTGTGTTACCTTAAATCTTGAGTATTTGATACTCCTATGATGATCTTTCTCAACAAGTATTTTATTCTATTGTTGTTTTTTGAATAACATATTGGGCAAATACAAAATTGTGTACTTCTATAGGACAGTTAACAAAAAATTGAAGCATCAAACAAGACTTGATCAAGTTGTAGGTGGAAAATGCACTCAAATAGTAAGTAATGTAGAATAACAAAATAAGTAATCTGTCGTGTCTACATTTTGTTATTTTCTAAGATTACATCCATGTTCTATATTCATAGAATGGTTCAAAATTGAAATTTAAAATTTGATAAAAGTACTAACGGGTGTTGTTCCTTGCACCCTCAATCAACAACTTGCCTCCATTTTATTTTGATTTACAAACTACTATATTATTTGAATATCTTTCTTTCTTGCCACAATAGGAAAGAGTTTGAGGTGGAAGACTACAATAATAAAAGTGTTTCAATTTGGTATACTATACTACAACATCATTTCATAACTAAGTTTTCAATTTCTATATATAATTAGGTTATAGATAATCTAAGTGAAGAAGCATCATGTCAGACAATCCAAGTGAAGAAGGTAATGGGGATGCAATCAATAGGTTATGGTTGAACTTGAAAAGAAAAAGTGATGGAAAATGTTATTGTCCCTGCAATAATTGTAAGGGCTTAAACATTAGAAGATTGCTAATCAAAACAGCTAAGAGACATTGTAGGGATAATGGTCACATTGAAGGAGGCTTTGATTATCATGAATTGGTAAGTTTTTCATTATATTTATTTAACAATTAATATATATATATATATATGAAATACACCTGATGATGAGATCATTATCATGGTTTATTTGTGTTCATTTTAATATAGGTCGACCTCCCTAAGGGAGTACGTGATATGGACCATGGAGGTGTGAATATTGAGAATATGGATTTGGAAGTGGAGGATCATGGAGGTGCAAATATTGAAGCTGAAGATTATGATCCCATGGAAGATGACAATCCTACGCTAGATGATGGTACTAATACATTGATCCATGACACATTTGGTATTGGCATAATTGATGATGATGATCAGGATGATGTTGATGTCATCCATGATATACCTCTACTTGAGAAGGCAACCACGCCCCTTTACGAAGGCTCCCAAACAACTCTTCTCTCTGTTGTATTGTTGTTGTTGAACTTGAAGGTTATGAATGGTTTATCCAACACAACAATGTCACATATGCTACGGTATGTCATATATGTCATTATAGTAATTAAATGGTGAAACATGTACTATAAATATTGTTAATATTAACAACATATATTTTTTTCTACAGATTGATAGGTGAGTTCTTGTTACCACCATTGAATATTCTCCCTCGCTCATACCAAGAATTGTGTTCCACTATGAAAGATATTGGAATAGAGTATCAAGCAATAGATGCTTGTCCCAATGATCATATTATTTATCACAAAGAACATGAATTTGCAACAGAATACCCTGAATGTCATACGAGTAGATATCGAACAGATCAAATAACAAAAAAGGTGTCTTACAAGGTTCTTCGTTACATCCCCATTATACCACATTTGTAAAGATTATTTAGGTGTAATAGCTTGGCACAATTTATGGATTACCATGCACGCAATAGGAGTCAAGATGACATTATTCGAATGCCTGTGAATGGTTCTATATTTAAGGACATAGAGGAAAATTGGCCACACTTTATCGAAGAACTTCAAAATCTCAAGCTTTCAGTGGCAGTGGACGGTGTCAATCCATTTGGAGAGCTAAGATCTGTTTGCATTGTTTGGCCTGTTTTTGTCATCAACAATAACATTCCTCCATGGATGTCAATAAAGAGGGAGCACATTATGTTGGCAATGATTATTTCAAGTATTTGATCATTTAATAGTTATCTGCATGTAATTATAAATCTTGTAGTAAAATGGTCACAATAATTATGTAATGTTCATTCAACCAGGTAAATACCAAGTTAAAGATATGAATGTTTATATTGAGCCTCTTATCGATGAGTTGGTGGAGTTATGGAAAGGTGTCACTATGTATGACATCTCTAGACCAATAGGGGACATACAATTTCAATTTCATGCAATGCTTGTATGGACAATACATGATGCCCCAGGGCTAACATATTTTTCTGGTATGTTATGGTGAATTCAAGTTGCACATGATAATTATAAAAATAAAAATTAACATATTTAATCCAATTGTATCATTACCTTGTAGGTCTTCAAACAAAGGGAAAATTTGCATGTCCAATTTGTGGTCCAAAGATGAAATGTCATTATTCAAAAATTTTAGGAAAGCAGGTGTTTGATGAGTATAGGTACTTTCTCCACAAAAATCATAACTATCGAATTACTAAAAAATATCTTTTCAATGGGAAAGAAGATACTACATCTAAGCCACGGAGAATGACACCTCACTTATGGAAGTTGAAATATAATAGAATTAATCATCAAGGTACTACCATTATACCTAACGGTTTATGTTTGGAATTTGTATATTTTTATTGTGTTTTGTTTATTGATTATGTGATTGATGATCATGAATGTCATCAAGGCAAAACTACTGAGAACCTTCCAAAGGGACTAAAGAGTTATCCCAAACAATTTTGTAGGTTTCCCTACTACGAGCAGCTACTTGATGTGCATTTGTTTGATACTATGCATATTGAAAAGAATGTAATGGAGATATTGTGGAAGATATTAGATGGAAGGCATGACAAAGAAAAAATTGTCAAAATTTGTAGCGACATTCATGAATCCAATCATGCAATGAATTTTTTTATTGAATCAAATAGAAATGGAGAACAGATTAATACAAGTATCCTTGGTTATTAACAGAACAACAAGGTGATGCCATAAAAGAAGTCATACGAAAAATTTGATTTCCCATAGGATTTGCTGCAAACATAAGCAGTACCATATCAAAGAAAGGTGAATTTGGGCCAAGGTTGAAAACACATGATTGGCATACCTTCATCAAGGTAAGTCATGTTCTTTTGTATTTACAATATATTTGTAAACTGCATGTACTTCTTATTGTATTATATGAGAAAAGAATGACATGATTATTTTTATAATTATTGCAGTACGTGCTACCCCTATCTCTCCTAGAGAACTTTGACAATAACATCAAACAAGTGATATATGATCTTGGAAAATACATGAGGTAAGCAATGATATCTGTTCAATTTGTTATATATATATATTGTAAAGTCTCGTGTTTATATATTTTTATGTCTTGAATGTCTTGTAGGTGGTTGTCATCTAAAGAAATCCATAGAGCAGATATAAAATACTGGAAGAGAAGAATTCCTCTTTTAATGTGTAAAATGCAAAAGTGTCTACCTTCAACCTTTTTCAATGCACAAGAACACTACCTCATACACCAAGTTGAGGAGATTGAAATGTGTGGACCCGTACACACTCGTTCAATGTGGATGGTTGAGAGGCACTTGAAATTTTTGAAGGCTTTGGTTTGGCAAAGAGCACATCCTAAGGGTTCTATGGTGGAGGGATATATGGTATACCAGACTATGGTGTATGTTACTGAATATCTTCCTAAGCTTGCAGCAAAGATCCATATAGATCACATTTGGGATCTCGACACCATTAGAAAATTTGAAGGGGAGTACTTGGTGGGGGAAGGCAGAATGAGGAAAGTGAGAAGTAATAAATTATAAGATGTTATTGTAGCTATTAATTAATTCTTAATCTTCAAAATTAATTAGTTGTAAGTCATCTATTTATTTTTTGTATAGCTACTCGAGAGTGGGATGCAATACATTTGTATATTGCAAATAATCAAGATTGGATGACAAAATGGATTGAACGATGTCATCATTTAGGTCGCACATTAACATGGGAAGTTGTGTCTTCATTGGTTAATGAAGCTCATTGTAATGGAGATCCAAACGTTACCAAAAGGGAAATAGATTTAGCACACGGTTTAAAAGATTTCCAGGTACATATAAATTTCTTAATCACTCGTATGTTTATGAACTCTTGATGCATTAATTTATACATGTTTTATATAGTTTTGCAGGTCAAACACCACAAGGCTATGTTTTGCAATGGTCATAAATTTTGCATCAAAAAGTTGGATGACACAAAGAAAACTTGTGATTCTGGGATAAGTGCAGTCTTTCAAGTGACTAATATTTCATCTAGAAATGACTTACATCCTCGAGTGTCCAAAAATTGATACTATGGCATTTTGGATGATATACTTGAGTGTGACTTTAATTCCTTCAAATTAGTTCTCTTCATCATCAGATGGTATAGGCTATGAATTAATCAAAATGATCCTGATAAAACTATTATTGAGCATGACAATGGATTTCCAATGATACAAGTTGGTTTGAGTCAGTTGGGGATGAACCTTATGTTCTTCCAAGCCAATGTGAGTAGGTATTTTACTCAAAGGTTCCTCATAAATCGGGTTGGTCATTTGTTGCTAGACATGATCCAAGAGGAAGGCCAATGAGGTATAATGCAATGGAAGAAGATTGTGAACAACTAGAAGATGATGTAGATGATGATCACGAACAACAGTTAGTTGATGATGTTCCTGACGCAACTTTTCTTTAAAAAGAAGAAGATGATGACAATGATGATGCTACTGATGATGCTACTAATGATACTACTGATGATGATGATGATGATGATGATGATGATGTTGATGATGATGATGATGATGATGATGATGATGATGATGATGATGATGATGATGATGATGATGCAGATGTTGATGCCGATGATGATGATGATGACGAAGATAAAGACAATGATGGTGGTGGTGATGATGTCGATGTCAATGATGATCATGGCGATTAGTTGGATGAAGAAGAAGATGAATGACATGAATGAAATGTACAGTTACGTGATCACTGCTTAATCTATTTAATATTGATTTCTTGATAGAAATGTGCAATTATGCAATCAATGCTTAATCTAATTAATTCATGATGTACTTACTATGGGATGCTTATGGTTTTTAATGTACTTACTATGTGGTTTTGAGTATATGTATCATGAGTTTTTTAGCTAACATTAGATAATTGAATTACATATGTAGGTACCCAGACTCCTTTCATGAGCATCCCACACAGTCTCATGGATTGACAAACTGACCTCGATGTTGATGATGTGACTAGATCAGGTAAAGAGCTATACGATTATGGCCTGTAAAGTACTGAAATACTTTAAAATGTTTAAAATGTTTTTAATTTAACCCTTTTATATGTTATTGCAGATGAGCCCCCTTTGCATCAATAGAAAACTAGGTGTGCATTGAGATCTAATGAGAGGGTAGATGATCATGATGATGATATCGATACTCATCTTACAATTATATCTTAAAAACTAGAAATCAAAAGAAAAAAAAGAAATGATTATCATCTATGCACCTTAATTGATAATGACTGATTTTTATATGCCAATGAATTTAATTATGTGGTAGTGAATGTTCATAAATTTTATAATGTGTTAATGAATGTTATCGTGTGATAATTAATGAATGTCACATTTTATTAATGTGTGAATGAATGTTATTGTGTGATAATTAATGAATGTTACATTTTATTAATGGATGAAATAATGAATGAATGTTAGATGTTAACGGGGAATTTAGAGTGATGTTAGGGGGAGGGGGAAAATGAGCTTCCACCTTCACGTGGTTGGCCTTGTTTAGTACATAATATAAAACTATTCTTGAAACAAAGTGAAGCTCAATAAGTTTGTTCCTTATATAGGGTCTCAAGTGTAGCTTTTATCCCACTCTCAACATTGCAAGGCTTCAAGTGGTGTTTTGATATTGGTTTCTCCATCTCCCATTGACATCTTGTCTTTCTCCTAAGAACTCTCACCAAGCTATGATACATGGATGAGCAGAAGATGTCCCTTACAGGCTACACATATATAATATGGTAGATCTAGGGAACAAATATAATACAACATAGAATGAGTCAACTTGAATCTATAGTTTCTTCATTCACAATGAAAATTCAAATTACAAGCCATATTTTAGATTTAATATTCATATTTATCTTCATCATGATCATAGCCATCACGGTCAGCATTTGGTTCAACTTCGTTTGAACCACACTTCATGTTGGATTATAACATATTGACACTTACACCATGAAGAGGAAAAATGATGAAATAGAAAGAGAGGACCAACTGAACCACTTGTGGTCAGTCTATATCATATTGAGAAACAATGTCAAGACTCAAAAATCAAAATAATCAAAAGTTTCTTCAAGACCATGAATGATCAACAACATTTCATTAGAAAACAAAACACTAATCTATATTATCATTAAGCCATAAAATATGTTTTTAAAGTTTAGAAGCATATCACAAGAACTTTCAAGAAACATAGTACTATCCAAGGACCAAAATTAATACCCTCCAAATAATTATAATTATGTTGATGTTGATGTCTATAATTTATGTCTAATGATTATGATTATGTTGATGTTGATGTCTATAATTTATTTCACTTACTGATGCTTGCCTAGATTGAATTTTGAATTGTCAGGCTGGAGAATGCTTTCAAAGTTTAGGGTATGTTCTACATGATACTCTTAGTTACAGCTCAAATGCAACTCAACATATGTTTGATGTTGGGCAACCCACTGCAGAAACTCATCCGCAGGTGAAATTTAATGTTGTGAATCTTGGCATTGTTAATGTTATTACTTTTCCTCACGTTTCGTATTTGTGAAAATGTTTCTTGGCACTATCTTATTCTTATTACAATGTTCTTTGTTGTGGGGTAGGAGGTCAATCTTCATTCTCTTCATTATGGGGGACAGTGAAGATTTCTCTGACAAATAGCAAGTCTTCTTTAGTATCTTATAATAACATGTTAAACTGATAAAGGTGTTATGGGCATTTAATCTGCAATTACTAATAGACTAAACATATTATTACTATGCTTAATGTTCCATTTAAATGCATTTAGCACAAAAAAAAAAATTTACAAAACTGAACCAATGGCATGTTTACAACAAAGATGTGTTGAGGAGTTTGCTCCTTGTTTAATGTTAACTATTCCTACACAATCCACTCATACAACTGTGAAATGCTATGTGGAAGGGATGCTTGATAGTGTTCCTTGAGGGAAGGGGGATTTTGAAAGACTTGCTATCATTGTATTGTGTATTTCCAATATGTTTGGATGCAGGGCAGATCGGGAGAATGAAGGATTGCTCACCGATTTCATGATAACCCAGTTTTGAAGGGTCACTGGAAGAGGGGAATGGAGGATCACTCACTGATTGCATGATAACCCCACCAAGCATTCTTTCCTTTAATTTTCCACAATATCTCAAAGTATGATCATTATTCTTTACTTTCTTCTATATGCTATTCTTTCTATGGTTTTGTTATCTCAGAAATATATCAAAAACATTGCAAATGTGCATATAAAAGTAAAATATTGTCCTTCAATTGCTCCACATTGAAGCATTTCCTCTTTGGAGTATTCTCTTCGTTTGTACAATATCTATCAAAAATGGTTCCCATATTTCTTCAAGATCTATTTTAATCTTTATATTGCAATTTTGATTAGATTTGACCTTTAGTTGATTTCATTAGTATTTTATAACATATACTCCTAATGTGAAATGTGGAGAGAAAGAAAGAGACACACTAGGTATGAATTACATGATATACCCATCATCACTTAGCACTTAAATAATAAATTATGGACAGAGAACAACCCCCTAACCTTTGGATGTTTGTTTCATGTTGGCCTCTTATTATATGCAAAGGTAGGCCTATCTTAATTAGGCTAACAACCACAGTGTAGGGGCCATAATATTTTCCCTTTAACCACATTTATAGTTTGAGAAAATAAAAAAAAATTGTTTCAAATTTATATTATCCTTTTGAACTAGCACACTGCCATCAAAATGTATAATCATTGGTCATCTCAAGAAAATTCATATTGATTAGTAGGATATCCTTATAAAAATTTGATGCATGGATTTCTTGTGAATTATTGACTGCTATGTATCCTGCAACTATGGAAGGAATAGTGTTGGTGTTAGGTTTCATTTATTATTGAATTCAATGGTTTCCAAGATGTGTTGAGGAGTTTGCTCCTTATTTAGTGTTAACTATTCTTGCACAATCCACTCATAAAATAGTGAAATGCTATGTGGAAGGGATGGTTGGTAGTGTTCCTTGAGGGAAGGGGGATTGTGAAAGACTCGTTATCATTGTATTGTGTATTTCCAATATGTTTGGATGTAGGGAAGACCAGGAGAATGAAGGATCACTCACCAATTGCATGATAACCCAGTTTTGAAGGGTCACTAGTTGAGGGGACAGTCAAGGTCCCCATGATTGGGCCATTGGAGGACCCTATTTATTTGTAGTAATTTCTATTCAAATTGGATGCATGGATTTCTTATGAATTATCTGCTGCTATGTATCTTGCAACTACATCTGTAAATCTGCATATACTTCTCTATAGTTGTAAGCCACTTAGAGATCAAAATAGAGAAACTAAATCAAAATCGTTCTTTGTCCTATTTCCTTTTAACAAAGTCTCAACTAGATCTATTAGATTTCCACAATCCATATTAATGCTAGTATCAGTTTCTGGGTTCAATTGTGTATAATTTTTTCCATCAATGTTTCGGATCATACTACATGATCCATCATATCATGTTCTTTTCTCTCTAGCATCTTGATGATGGATCATGTAGTATGATCCGAAACATTGATGGAAAAAAATATACACAATCGAACCCAGAAACTGATACTAGCAAAGTCTCAACATCAATGATGTAATATACATTTGATGCCCTAAGCTATCAAATATACAAATGGCGCCTACCTAGAAGCTCACCAGGAGAATGAAGGATCACTCACTGATTGCATGATAACCTAATTTTGAAGGGTCACTGGTTGAGGGGACAATCAATGTCCGGATGATTGGGCCATTGGGGGACCCTAGTTCTTTGTATTAATTGCTATTCAAATTGGATGCATGGATTTATTGTGAATTGTCAGCTGCTATGTATCCTGCAACTGCATCCGTAAATCTGCATATACTTCTCTAGGGTTGTAAGCCACTTAGGGATCAAAATAGAGAAACTAAATAAAAATCATTCTTTGTCCTATTTCCTTTTAACAAAGTATCAACTATCAATGATACAATACATTTGATGCCCTAAGCTATCAATACAAATGACACTTAGCTAGAAGCTCACGAGCTGTCCATTTGATAACCATAGTCAACATTTCAAAAAAATGGATATCCTTGAGCACAAGCACCAATAACATCAAATAATGGAGTTAAAGCACGGGCTAGGGCATGACACTAGTAGAATGCGGTCATTTCAGTGACATCAATTTAGAATGCGGTCCTTTGGCGTGTATTAAATAGAATAGAATTTTTAGCATATTATTATCATTCTATTTCTTTGTTGTAAACATGCCATCGGTTTAGTTTTGTAACTTCATTGTTGTATGAGTGGATTGTGCAGGAACAGTTAACATTAAACAAGGAGCAAACTCAACACATCTTGGAAACCATTGAATTCAATAATAAATGAAACCTAACACCAACACTATTCCTTCCATTCACTTCTACCAAGAATAAAGCATTTAATCCATTCAACATTACATATAATCATTAGACAGTTACATTTCCTGACTATGTAGAGGAACAGTCACGACCAAAATGATCAAAAATACTTTCACCCTTGCACAAGCTATTCCAAACTTCAAGTAAAATGAGCAATATGCTATATCAAATCATTCATATTCATAGTAACCATTCGAAGGATCATTTTGTCAATGAACCCTCTGACTGTACCCCTGCGGCAGAGAAAGGAAACCTCAAAATAGAGAAAGGAAACTTAGTAAAACCAGTCTATGCCGATGTTTGTGAGGGTACAGTCATGATAAGTGCCTCTCAAACCTCTCCAAACATGTAAGATTGTCTTTAAATACTTTATTGATCTCTTCTAAACATTAACCAAATCAAACCTACATTTGAATCCACACACAATAACCCCAAAATGAAGGGTTTTGTATCCTTTAATGAATCTCAGTCACTGGTAGTGCATGGACAGTCAAACCAGTAGTCTCCAAAGCATTCAATAAGTGACTGGATTGTATTTAATACACACTATTCCTTCCATTCACTTCTACCAAGAATAAAGCATTTAATCCATTCAACATTACATATAATCATTAGACAGTTATATTTCCTGACTGTGTACTAGAGGAATAGTCAGGAAATGTAACTGTCTAAATGATCCAAACATTTGAAAATAGTGAATTGATATCCTTGAGCACAAGCACCAATAATATCAAATAATGTAGATAAAGCACGGGCTAGGGCACGACACCAATAGAATGTGATCATTTCAGAGAGCATTCGTGATCAAATAAAATGCAATGCATTTGAAATTTGCAGTTGAATATGATGCCAGATGCTCGAAAGATGAAGAAATCACATACCTTCTCTCGTGCTCATCTTTCGCTCCTCTATCCAATCGAAATAAAAATGATGAGGTCGTTTCACTTTTTTTTTCATAGCCAAATCTTCCTTGTACCACACGAAGAACATGCCATTGGTTCAGTTTTATAATTTGTTTTTTGTGTAATTAGTAATTGGCAGATTAAATGCATATAAAACCTTTATCAGTTTAATTAGCATGTTATTATCATATCAGATAAAGTATGTTTAAGAATTGTTGGGGCTGGTCCTTTTGCGTGTATTAAACATAATAGAATTTTCAGCATATTATTATCAATATATTTCTTTGTTCTAAACATGCCATTGGTTCAGTTTTGTAGATTTGTTTAATCCATTAAATGCATTTTTCGTGAGGAGGGATCTTGTTCTCAAGAGATTGATGAAGATTGTGCACCTCAAAAACCAATTCATAAGGTACCAATCATGTTTTCTATTCACTTGTATTTTTGGATTGGTAAATCTCCTTATAAGTTTCATGTCCTTTCTTTTGATTACTATGGATGAGATATATATCTTACATTTAACATTCAACTTCTTTACATTTTAGAACATGTAGTGTGTTTTTTGAGGATTTTACCAAATCAACTTTTAACATAAACCGAAAACACCAAACTGATATCTTGCCCTTTCAACTTGACAAAATATTTGCATTTGACCAATAAATGCAAGCAACTTAATGATAAATCCACATACCTGTATCTTTGTAAAATACTTGGAACATCAAAAAGATGGCTAAGTGGCTGCCACCATGATTTTTATCTACTGAATATGGGAAAAAAAAACACCAAAAAAAATTGAATAGAAAACATGATTGGTCATTTCAGAGAGCATTCATGATCAAATAAAATGCAATGCCTTCTCTCACGCTTGATCAACTTTCACCCACTCATTTTCTCCCACTCCTTTTCTCTACAAATGAAATAAAAATGATTTGGCCATTTCAAAATAGTGAATTGATATCCTTGAGCACAAGCACCAATAACATCAACTATTTTGATATGTGGGTACCCTAATGTTGGCAAGAGTTCTTTTATTAATTAGATTACTCTGCAAGCTTGAAGAAGCGATATATTTTGGCAAATGAAGAGTAGAAAGATGATGATATTCCTGAGATCATGGATGGACACAATGTTGCAGATAGAATGGGAAGACATCTTTCTAGACTAGCCCTAGATCCTTCGATAATTGGGGTAGGATCCAGACCTAGGGTAAAAAGATGTCTTCCTTTCTGTTGTGGAATTATCCCTTCTTTGGCCTGCACTCATTCCTCTTCTCAAAAATGGTTATCTAGAAACTTTGGATACTGTTTCTCATCCATGCACGAAATGTGCTAGTGATCGTATAAAATTACTTTAGGCCTCCAGTATTGATGAGATGTACAAGTGTAAAATGTTTTTGCGAGACTGGGATCAATTTGTGTAGTGTACATAAATGCAAGGCGGTGATTATTCTCGACGACCGATAGGTAGCTAGGACTAAAGATAAAATAGCTGAAGAGACCATCATAGGTTCTCTCTTTCTTCAGTCTATATTATTGACATAATGTTTTACCTTTCATTAGCTCATCAAATCTGGGGATTTGATGAGCTAATGAAAGGTAAAACATTCTATCAATAATATAGACCGAAGAAAGAGAGAACCTATGATGGTCTCTTGAGTTGTTTTATCTTTAATGTGCATATCCATCAATTTTTTGACACTCAATCATTAATTTCGATAGAAGAGCTACACATTCGATAGATAAAATGTCAGAGAAGACTAATTTATGACAATAGTTTTGACAGTAATTCTATACGTTCGACGGGGAATCTGTCGGAGAAATAATGAAGGACTGTCACTCTTCCAACATTTTAAGTGTCGCAAATAGAAATTTTTTGACAGAACCTTCAACATTAATGCCATATCACCGACGGGTATATCTATCAGAATTAAGTGGAAACTGTCGCTATTCCAACAGTTATAACGTTGAAAAAGATATCTTTTTGATAGTTAATAGGTCATTGTGTCAGAATTTCGATGGATAAATCCTAGAAAATACCATAACGAAGCTATTGTTGAAATGCAATTTTCTGACATGAAATGGTATTAGTAAACTGACAGATACGTCTTCTGTCGCAATTTCCTACACAAAAATGGTGACGGACCCATTTGTTGAAATGTCGACAAATTAGCGTTGCAAATTTGACAAATGGCCATCAAAATTTGACCCCAAATGTAGTAGTGATATTAGGAGGTGACTTTAATGCAATTTTAGATATTAAAGAAAAATTTGGTGGTTCACAATATTGTTACAAGTAGTGGTTGCCATTGCACCAAAAGATCGACCTATTAATGCCTGATACAACCACTAGAATTATAGAAGACACAGGAGGTGGTTAAGCCATGTCACGAATCCCAAGGGGAGTGCTGACCATTTTTCCAACAATCTCCCCCTCAGTGTTACTCGAGGAGATTCGAACCTGTGGCCAAGCTCTGATACCACTTGTTACAAGTAGTGGTTGTCGTTGCACCAAAAGATCAACCTATTAATGCTCGATACAACCACTAGAATTATAGAAGACACAGGAGGTGGTTAAGCCATGTCACGAATCCCAAGGGGAGTGCTGACCATTTTTCCAACAAATATATCTCGCAGTCACAAAAAGATTTTAGACAATGGGTCTCGGATAATAACTTAATCGATATTAACACCAACAATGGCATGTTTACTTGGAACAATAGAAGATCGGGCTTCAGCCACATTGCAGAAAGATTGGATAGATTTATGATTAGTGGAGATAATGGGAATTTTAATCATCTTTTAAGTGTAGAAGTTCTTCCCAATGAGGGGTCAGATCACTACCCAGTAAGGCTCTCTATTACAGAAAATTGTAAACCATCTAGAAACCCTTTCAAATTTGAATTCATGTGATTCCAAGATGAGGAATTTATGCAGCTATTAGAACAATGGTGGAATCAGATAAAAGTCTCTAGATCTAAGATGTATTGCCTAGTAGCTAAACTAAAGATCATTAAGCACAAGATCCTAGATTGGAACAAAAACAAATTTAATAATATTTTTGAACAGAAAAATCAAATAGAGCATGATTTAGAATGCCTTAATAAATTAGTCATAGAACAAGGGATGAATGAAATAAGTTATATTAAAGAAAAAGAACTTATGGATAAATATACTGAGATTTTATTAAAAGAAGAAATAGTCTGGAAACAAAAATCTAGAGAAACATGGCTGAAAGAAGGAGACTGTAATACAAAAAAATTTCACAATAGTACCAACAATAAGAGAAATATAAATAGAATTTTGAATATTCAAGATGAAAATGGACATCTCATAGATGACCCCAAACTTATTTTTGAATAATTCATCCATTTCTATCATTCTCTTCTTAACAATTAGGAGGCTGTTGAACTCAAAGCACAAAATGAAATGTTGAAGGCTATTCCAAAATTAGTTTCGGATGCAGATAATAAATGGATTAATAGAAAATTTACCTTGGAAGAAGTTAAAAAAGCCTTATTTCAGCTTCACCTAGAAAAAGCCCCAGGACCAAATGGTTTTCAGGTAGGCTTTTTCCAAAAATGTTGGCATTTTATAGGAGAAGATATATGGCAAGTAGTGGAAGCTACCAGAAACTCTGGTACATTATTAACTGAAATCAATAACACATTTTTCGCACTTATCCCTAAGAAAAATGATTGTACAGAGCTAGGGGATTTTTGCCCCATTTCCCTTTGCAATACTATTTATAAGATCCTCTCCAAATGTTTAGCAAATAGACTTAAAACCTTCCTACCTGCTATTATCTCAGAAGAACAAACCGGTTTTGTCCCCAACCGATCAATCCTAGATGGAATTATTATAGCCCAAGAAATAGTACATATAGCTCAATATAATAAAGAACCATGTATGCTTATTAAAATTGACATTCAAAAAGCTTATGATAAAGTAGATTGGAGTTTTCTATGTAAATGCCTGGAAGCATTTGGCTTTTCTAAACAATGGATTAACTTAATTTTCAACTGTATCTCCACACCCAAAATATCATTACTCATCAATGGTACCCCTGAAGGCTTCTTTGAAATCTCTCATGGTATTAGACAGGGAGATCCACTTTCTCCTTTTCTATATGTTATCATGACTGAAGCTTTAGGTAGAGCCATAACTAAGGCCCACTAAGAAGGTAAAATCTCAGGAGTTAAAGTTTCAGAACATGTCCCGAGTATAACTCACCAACAATTTGTTGATGACACCATACTCTCGGGAGCCTTCAATTGTAAAGAACCTAAGGCATTCAAAGGTGTTCTAGTTATATATATGAAGGTGTTGGGATAGCAAGTGAACCCTATTAAATCTATATAAAAAATTGTCAATACCCCTTCAAACAAAGCACGAGAAATTTGCAAAACTCTAGGTTATAAAATTGGCAAGTTTCCTTGGAAATACCTAGGGATTCCCCTTGACAAGGGTCTACATAGCTCTAAGCTATGACAGCAAGTGCTTTCCAAAATTCAAACTAAAAAAGGCACTTGGAAAGGCAAGTGGCTTACTAAAGTTGGTAGAGCCACAATGATTAAATCTGTATTGACTGCTATCCCCACTTACCAAATGTCGATACTGTAATACCCCCAAAATGGGCTATATGTTCATTAACCTCCTACATCCTCAAATCAAATGAAATCGACATAGAAGTCCTAACCTAAGGCACATCTGCACATCATCAAATCTAATTGATTATCTTAAATTATGCATCGGGGAATATTCCTAGCAATATTCTTAATTATCTTAATAACCTTTAATTATCAACAATGGGATTTTGATCTTATAGGTGCTATCTATCCACACTCTTCTAATGGACATACCCATATAATCACTGCTACAGATTATTTTACAAAATGGGTAGAAGTGGTCCCTTTGACACAGGTAACTGGAAAGCAAATATCTATGTTCATATTGAACTATATCATATGCAGACATGGGATACCTCATTCCATAATCACAGATAATAGTGGACAATTCAAGAATAAAGACCTCAATGATCTATGTGCCAAATTCAAGATTACTCAACATTGGTCTTCTATCTACTATCCTCAAGGGAACGAACAAGCTGAGGCTTCAAACAAAAATCTCTTGAAGATCTTGCATAGAACAGTTAATAAAATAGGAAGAGACTGGCATCTCATGATCAATCCAGCTCTCTGGGCCTATAGAACAAGTATCAGAACACCTACTGGGGCTACACCTTTCACTTTAGTTTATGGGTCTGAAGCGGTACTACCTATTGAGGTTGAAATCCCATCACTCAGAATTAGAATACATGGTCTAGTAACTAATGATGACTACAGAGTGTCTAGGTTGCAAGAACTTGAACTACTAGATGAGCATAGAAAAGCAGTGTATGATCATCTCAGATTATATTAGAAGAGAATATCTAGAGGCTACAACAAGAAATTCAGACACAGATAATTTCAGGTTGGTGATCTAGTCATGAGAGAAAGTCCTAAAAATCAATCCCATCAAGAACGCAAAGGGAAGTTTGAACCCAATTGGCTGGGTCCCTTTGTAATCACTGCTACTTTTGGCTCTAGTGCCTATCAACTCTCAATGACTGAAGGAGAACAGCTCTGAGAACCAATCAACATTCTCCATCTAAATAAATTCTATGCCTAAGGCATTCAGTCTATGGTAAAATGTCCTAAATTTTTTTTTTTATAAAAATCAGAAAAAGTCCTGAAAAAATGAACATCTTGGTGAAAACCTAGCAATAGGCACCTTGATGATTCACAAAAAAATAAAAAAATATCAAAAGTACAAAAAAATTTTAAAAAATGAGAAAGAAAAAGTGCCTTGGTGAAAACCTAGAAACAGGCGCCTTGGTAGCAAAAATAGAATCTCTGCCAAGATGGTGAAAACCCGGCAAATGGGTGCCACTTGTTTCAAAATGCTCCATCTATCAATGCAATCTTGATCTTTCCTAGCTTTCAGTTTTGCTTTAGTTTGTACATATCTCCCGGTTTGTTTCTGCATTTTCAGTTTTCAATAAGTCGGTCTGTACACCACTCAGCTCAAGCGTTTGTATCCTATCAATGCTTAACACTTGGGGGAAATAAATGTTATATCCTATGGCCTCCAGTATATCTTAGATGTATCATATCCAGTCAGAGTCCTTTGAAGCTTCATTTGAGTCAGTCAAGTCTGTCTCGTCTCCAGAAAGGATTTTACATCTACAACAACAATCAAACACAAACTGAAAACAATTTGTGCTTTTCATGCTTTTATCTCCTTGTATGCTTACTGATTCGCATTGAGATTTTTTCATATTGTGTCCCTTCGAGCTCTTCGATGATGTCCTTTATAGGATTTAGAGAGTGATGACTAGGGGCATAATCTTTTCTTTGTCTTCTGCTTGTATGTGAAAATCCAACGTCTTTGGAAATTCTGGATTGAAATGGTGTCTAACTGTAAGAGCCTCTATCTCGAATTGGATGGCCATGCGTACCTTGACCATTGATACCTAAAAAATTCAAGGAAGTTTGATCTCACTATTGTCTTTTTGAGTAAGTTCTTTCTCCTACTGTGAAACGCGATCTTACCTAAGGATGTGAACGATAAAGGGTCACTACAGGTAATTCACACTGGATTTAGAATGATCTCTTGACTATTTGATGTGTATGTTAAATGAAAATTGCTATATCAAAATGGACATGATACTCAAGTCATCTTGGCACTTGTGCCTTGGTGCTTGTATCTAATCTGACATTTTGAAAATAAAACCAATATTCATATGTTCATGGTTGTTTGACTAGTGGGTGTTGTATTGGTTCTTGAGCATTACAAATCAATATTCATATGTCTATGGTTTCATGGCTAGTGGGCATTGTATTGATTTATCCAGTTACCTAAAAGTTCAATGATGATAACAAATCGACACATGATCAGTGAGTAGGTCCTAGGTCCTAAGGTTGCATTATCATCCTGCATGTTTCTTTGCATTTTTGCACTTTGCATGATCTCACAAATTGCTTGAACACTTAAAAGATTCTTCAATCACCTCTTCCAATCTAACAAGAGCTAACTCCCACACGAAGGTTCCTCCAACAAAACAACAAGTAGAATCCTTTTTCGGGATCAAAATCAAAATCTGAGATTGTTTATATTATCAACTACTTGCATAATCGACCTTCATTCATCACAGAAATCTAGTATTCAACTTAACTGATTATCTAACATCAAACTATCAAAATTTCAAACTTTTAACTATGGTTAACTCATGGTCAAACCTAGTCTACTTGGTCTCCAGGACCTCCAAACGATGCAAAATGCATTCCCGGATGTGTATAACCACTTTTCAAATCAATTAACATGCTTCTAAACTATTTAACATTGACTTTTATTGTCAGATTTTGATTTTAATCCCGAAGGGGGCATGGTATTGCACATCATTCAAGTCTGTAAAAATTCTATCAATCTTTCCTCAGTAATCAAGACAACAACCATGTCTAGTTGCTAAATCATCAAAAGTCCTCATCGCTCGGGGCAAATCTATCATCACTTGGGGCATAACAGATTCGTCGATCCATATCAATCTAGTATCCTCCTAATCTTGTAATCTGTATTGGCTTTTTGCAACCATCGGTTCATCAGTGTTATTTCCTTGGTTCTTCGGTAACTGAAGGGGTTAGATGTGATACTTACATCGTGGTTCTGCTAAGACAATCGAGTCTAGAATCGGTCACTCACTTCTTTGCAATCCTAAGGTTTGGAATCAGGCATTTTGACACTCTTTCGCAATCATCGGTTCATCGCTGCTATAGTGAACATTATCTTTGGTCATTCAGGACCTAATATCTTCAAATCTTTCAATCATCATATCTTTCGAATCAATTTCATATCTTTATCATACACAGACTATCTTTGAACCACTGTGCTTCACACAGTAATTCAAAGAGGGTCAAAATGTAATACCCCAAAAATGGGCTATATGTTCATTAACCTCCTACATCCTCAAATCGAATGAAATCGACATAGAAGTCCTAACCTAAGGCACATATGCACATCATCGAATCTAATTGATTATCTTAAATTTTGGATCGGGGAATATTCCTAGCAATATTCTTAATTATCTTAATTACCTTTAATTTAATGATTATTTGGCGATAAATCACATTTATCCTAAAGTTTGATTAATTGAATATTTTCATATTTAATTAATTAGATTTAATATTTGCCACTTAATTGTTTAATTAAATTTAATTCTATCTATTATTAATTGTATTATTTAATTTTGACAATAAATCCAATATCCTATGAATAATTGATTAAATTCTTATTTAATTAATTAAAGCATGTTGTCATTAATTAATAATATAGTTTTTAATAAAAGTTTGATTAAATGATTGATTAACCCATAAATCAATTATTTATTTTCAAAAATCAATTAAGTTGAGAGTAAATCATATAATTATTTATTTAATTCTTAATTATTATGCACATTCAAAAGAAACAGTTAAACTCCAAATCAGAAAATCAATGCAAAGTGTTGACTTTTTGGAACTCAACATCCTTTTGGAGTTCAAAAAGTTGGTCTAAACTCTAATTTGAGTTAAAAAGTTGTTTTTGCATGCTTTTGCATAATTTTGAGAATTAACTATCTTTCATGATCAGATAACTCAAAAATCAAGCTGAGTTAATCTAAGTGATTTATGGCTTTTTCCATGCACCTCCAAAGCCCTGGATTTCTATAAAATCAAGGCTCAGCTCTTCATAATTCATCCATGAATTTGCATTCTCACATTGTCGAATTGGAGTCTGAAGAATCATCTTTGCGAATCCAAGCTATTGTGAGATCTTTCTTGTTTTGAGCATTGCATATCATTTAGCATAGATTCATATCATTGTTAGATCAATTTCATATAGATCAATTTCATATCAGTTTATCATTCATATTGCATAGAAAATCCAAAAAAATAGCTTAATTGCATTCAATTCATATCTAGATCAATTGCATTCAAATCCTTCATTTAGGTGTCGTCAAGGTCACTGATCTCGATAACAATCTGAGAACATCATACTCGCACCTATTAGAAGGCAGTAAATCATCTGGTTAGTTTAGCTTTCAATTCATTGCACGATTTCAATTTCAACTAACCTCTAATGTTTTACTGAAGTGTTGTGTCTACAGATTAGGTACAATTTCCACACACACAGATACTCCCTCTTCTAGTCAATATCAAAGCTAGTTTAGACAAACTCCTTAGGGATTTCTATTGGAAAGGCATGACAAAAGAAAAAAAAAGTTAGCTCTCATAAGATGGGAGAATCTGTGCAAACCAATATCCCAAGGTGGACTGGGTATTAAAAATCTCCAATGGCAGAATAAAGCATTGGGTGTCAAACTCATTTGGAGATTATACAAGG
This sequence comes from Chamaecyparis obtusa, assembly GCA_027943335.1. NCBI lineage: Eukaryota > Viridiplantae > Streptophyta > Pinopsida > Cupressales > Cupressaceae > Chamaecyparis > Chamaecyparis obtusa. Next base: position 195,039 of record BSBK01008641.1, on the reverse strand, counting down.
AATCAAATAGTAAATGGGCTACAATCTTATTGCACAAATATATCCCAGATGTAGATCCCATCAATATCTTCAGATTGCGAACCCATGTTAAAGGCTCACGTATTTGGAACTTTATTAAAGAATCTAGAGGAGTCATTAATGATTTTCTTACGTGGGATATAGGTAGACGGGACAAGGCCCTATTTTGGGAAGACTCCTGGGGTGGTTTTACACCCCTCAATGAGTTGGGATTTTCGCAAAGCTTTATTGAAGAATGCAAAAACATTAAGGGAATATATTTAGAGAATTATATCATTAATGGAGAAGAATCGGTATGGAAATCAGTTAATGATATTCTAATAAAGGATAAAGAAAGACAAAAACTCATTGATATTCTCAAAGACAGAGTAATTACTATTAAAAATAGGATAGATAATCTGATTTGGGCTGGTTCTAATAATGGAGCATATACAGTGAAGGATGGATACAAAACTATTGTGCAGAAACATAACACGGATACCCTAGATATCCCTTTGAGCCTATGCTAGAATAAGGTATGCCTTCCTAAGGCAGGAATTTTTCTTTGGACAGCGCTGCAATTTTTTTTTTTAACTACAGATAGACTTAGAAAGCTAGGGTTTGAAGGCCCCTCAAGATATCCCTTATGTGAATGTCAAGAGGAGGATGCCAACCATTTGCTCCTAAATTGCACCTATACCCAAAACTATTGGAAATGGTTACGCTACTGCCTAAATTGGAACTCAGCCATGCCCTTCGATGTGGTAGATCACCTTAAAGCATGGCCTGCCCTTAACAAAGATAGTTTGTACAAAGATATATGGACAATCTATCCTTCTATTCTTGTATGGGAAATCTGGAAAGAATGAAATAAAAGGATATTTACAAACCAAAAGCTTGATTGGAAATCAATTGTTAACAAAATAGAAGCATCAATTGTTAAAGTAACCAATAATAGACTTCGAGATAAAATTAGTTTTGAAAATTCCTTTAAACAATGGGATAATAATATCGGACTCATATGGCCTAAATTGGCAATTCCACCACTATATGGTAGAGGGGGAACCAAATCAAAATCAGATACAAGTACATGTAAATGGATGCCTCCTAGAGAAGGATGGTATAAATTAAATTTTGATGGGACTTCTCATGGCAACCCAAGAATAGCAGGTATTGGTGGGGTTATTTGCAATTGGAATGGAGAAATAGTCTCTAAATATACTTGACCCATCAAACCCACAACTAATAATATGGCAGAATGCAAGGCAACTTTAGAAGGACTTAAACTATGCAAATAACTCGATATCTCTAAACTAGTAATTGAAGGTGATTCTCAAATAGTTATTAATGCAATCAGAACTAGAAAGACGCCTAACTGGAAACTCAATTCAAGAATTGAAGATATTAGTATAATCTTGGATACTATCCCCTAGTACGAAATTAAGCATATCTATAGAGAAGGTAATACAGTTACGGATCAACTTGCTAACTAGGGAGAAAATGGTGAAACGGTATAGGAGTAAGTTTACTAGAATAAGTTAGTTTACATTTCCCCCTCATAACATAATCATCTAACAATCTGACTCTATAGTATAGCTATGAATGCAAATCACCTAGAACCTTATTACACATCCTCTGTCTTTATCTGAAGGTTTTAAATAGATAATTCAAAGATATGTAGTTTGTAGAAACTAGACCTTTAAACCTTAATTAAAATAAGTATTTTTCCCTAAACACGAATACTTTTTAGCTAAATAGAATTTTGAAATTCATGTGATTTTGATCAGGTACACTGAGCTATATTCCTATTTCTTCTATTCACCACCCTATGGATATAGGATAGCATATTCAAAACAACTATTTAGAACTTACATATCACTTTAAACTAGATAGCACCACATTCACAGATATACTATCTTTTAATGTAACAACCAATCTTGGCTCTAACTATTGCATATGTTTTCTCCCTGTATAGAGATTCTTTTAGAGAGGATCGACACAAGTATTTCTATTAGATAGGAGTATACAGCCATCATTAGTCTCGGTATCTATGAGAACTTTACCTTTCGTTAGTAGGTCTGTATATTTCTTATTAAAACCAGACTTTAGTTTAGAGACATGATTAACCAGCCCTTTATACCTATAGGAGACCTTTAAAAAAAAAAAGTTGTATCTCTTCTGTATACTGGCACGATCATTTTAAATCCTCTCTTCATGAGGTACTATATGGATTAATATAGAGGGAGCCCATGATAAGTCTTAGCTACTCCTTTCTAGTTTAGCCTTATACAAACCCCTGAGATCTTCCTAATGTATCTATAATACTAGTTTTCTGGAGGATTTCTCTAAAGCATTTTTTTTATGTCTCTTTCTGGCACTAATCAAGTATTAATAGGCTTAATCTCATGTGGAGCTCCCACTAGTAAATGTTGGATCTCCAGCCATCCTTAGAGTGTTCTATATATTTAGTAACACTTAGGCTAAACCTGCGGAACAATATAATTCAAATCATCACAAGACAGCCTGAGATAGTTGTTAATACCAATGATTTACCCCTAGAATTATTATAATTGTAATAACATTTCCCAACACATACACATAACTAATCAATGATTTTCACTTCCTTAAATAAATGAACATTCGAAACTCTATACATCAGCTTTGTATCTGTGAAGGAGTGAATGACTATGATAGATCATGTTGGAGTCTTTCAATCATCTATCAACTTTAGTCTTCAAGGGTGCCATGAGGATAGGTAGTATAGTTGCAGTCATATAGATTATAAACTCAGAGGGCTATACTTGGTCCCCCTAGCATTGACTTTAAATAAAATTCCATCGTATATTCAGATCCACTATCTATTATTGAAAAAGAAGATTTGGTCATAACCAAAGTAGATAATCCTACATATACTAAGAGACTCCTAGAGAGGCCCGTTGCTAGATATGTTTACCTTATTAGATAGATATATCTTGCTAGAAATAGTCCCAATATCTTTGAGAACTTGACCTTTTCTTAGAAGAACTTTGTACTCTCACCTTTACTCGATGAATGAAACTAGTTCTCCTTTTTGAGACCAGGTAAACCAGTCCTCTACACTTATTGGAGTCTCTTTAAAGTTTTATCCCCTCTATTTTCTAGTCAGAGTACTTAAAATCTTTTAGGAAACATATGGATTAATTTAGAAGGAGTTTTCTCTAGTCTTAGCTTTCCTCTCTAGTCTTAGCTTTCCTCTCTAGTCTAGTCAGTCTTGTCTTAACCTTGGAGAATTTTTTTAATATCAAATCTTTGCAGGAATCCTCTAATCAATCTTCTTTATACTATGCCTAACTGGCATTAACCGTGTAATTCTAGGTTATGTCTCATTCGGAATAACCCATAGTATAAAGTAGATATCCCGATGCCCGTAAAGAGATTTCATATTTTAGGCAAATTTATGGCATTCACCGAAGCATTATGATCAAATCATCTCAGGGGTATCTGCGATAGACTTTAGTAACAATGAATTCCTCATAGAATTATTAATTAACACCCTACACTCTAAATATCAGGAAAGACTCACATGGTACAAGATAAACAAGAGACACATAAATAATCAATGAGTCTCATTTTAAGGAGTGAACATTCTAGACTATCTACAACAACCAGATTTCTTTGAAGAACTGTAGACTATGATGAAATGATAGATCGTGCAGGAGTCTTTAAATCATGTATAATCACTAATCTGCATGGGGGATATGAGGACATGTGACATATTTGTATGTATAGAGATTATAAACTCGTAGTCTTTAGATTGTTTTAGAACTCACATCCTGTTAGATTTAACTCCCTAAAAAGATGGAAACAAAATTGATAATTGTTGCAACCAAGGGCAGTCAAGCTATGAGTGCATTTCACTAGATCATGCAGAAATGCACTAATTATCTCTGACACACAAGAGGTATTTCATGAAGAGTAGTAGAGAGAACTCAAGATAATCATGTCTTGAAATTCCTTTTCTCTCATCCCTATAAGTTCTCCTCAGATTAGGCTTTACAACTGGTCTCGCTCAATTTCAAACATCTTTCAACAATGGAAACAAAATTAACCACCTTCGCCAAAAAGGGAAGTTGAGCTATGGCATTCAGGGGAAACATTTGGCCTGAGAGGTGGAATCAGATCCTTAACCCACTGTCGAATTCCTCAAGGAGAGCAATTGAAAAGGCCATGGGGGACCATTTCTTTGACTACGAGTTCACCTTCTGAACCAATGGAGTGGTTATAGGTATGTTCATTGCCATCTCAATTTTTGTGGAGGAAAGGAAATAAGATATCATTCAGGTGGCTAACTCAATCTTTAACGAAGATCTCCTCAAAGGGCTTGAAAGAATGGTTTTTTGTATCGATAATCAACTTACTATCCCATATCTAGAAACTACAATGAGAATTGAGATTATCAAGCTTGCAGAAATCCCTCAAGCCTAGCATATTCCAATGTTAACATTCAAGGATGAAGAGCGCTTTGATGCTCATTGGCCGGAAATGCTAAGAAATTTGAATTTTTTGTACAGCAAAATACTCCAGACTGAGATAGATACAAGGGACCTCCTCAAATTTTGGAGAAGTGAAGGCTTCCATATCCCGGCTAAACTGGATGAAGTAGAGACATCTAAGATCCATATTATGGCACCCGAGATACAATGTTGCACTCACCATTTGAAGAAGATGGATCCAAAGGATGAGTGTATTGTCGTGATGAGAAAGGAAGAACACATATGGTATTGCACGAGGGTTCAAAAAAATGGTTTCGTCTTAACTATAAGAGTTAATGTCCTCTTTTTGACCATTACTATAGATACTACTTACTAAGTAAAAACATATAGTCTATAATTTGTAGATATTTAGTCAGTTTACAAGGCAGGACTTGATGGTCTATAGTATTTACTACAGTTTCAAACAATCATTATATATCTGTAAGTAAATAGTTCCTTACAATATTTAAATATATAGAACAATATGGGTTTTAGTATTTTATAGTTGTTAGTAACTAAATCTAGCAGGATTTCTCTTAGTATAGGTAGTATCTTTTTCTGAACCTTAATGAATTTCCTCCTTTTATATATTTTAGAGTATAGAAAAAGCGAACACTACTATGTTTATCTTTTCATGTTAGAATACTACTTAGAAGCACTGTCATTTCATCTTCTGTGTCTAAATTTTGGGTTTTGTAGAAATAGAAATTATATAGAGAGCAGAAACATTATAGTATTTTCATAAATATAGAAAACGCCTCATTTCCCCTTAAGAAGCTTAAATAGAATAGTTGAAGAGAATCTAGGAAATCCGAATAGCCGTAGACACCCAACAGTCACATCATTGGAAGATTATACTTATAAATAACCCATGCCCTCTAACCAGCTCTTATTTATCCTGTATAATCATATAAGTATAGGCTAACATGGAAACTTCAATTGAACTCTCTTGTAGCAAGGGTCAATTGGCCTTTAAAGGCAAAATTATGCCAAAATATGTCAAGAAGATGTTAGTTAATAAACACTCCCTTATTATAAGAGTTGTCCTTCACATCTTAGGGCCAGATTTTATCAACTTAGAGGATAAATACATGGTCCTCTCTAACATATCTTCCATGTTTGTAGCCTTCATTTCCTCTTGGGGTCTCCATGAATAGGAAATATGGACTCTTAGTCACAAAATCTTTAAACAAAGATATTTGGGTAACCTAGATAAAGTCCTTCTATATATTAAAAGGAACCCTTCGATCGTCAAGCCAAGAATCTGTGATAGTGCACCCGTCTTCACATCTTCATCTATTAATGTAACTTAGAATGTGAAGGACTTCAAAGAGAGAAAGGCCATAATTATCAGAACACAACATTTCTGTTACAATACTTGCAGGTCCGTAAGCTAGAGAAGGAATGTTGGTTCTATGATTACTGGCACTTAGATGAGGTAGGAATTAAAGATATGAGTGCTTTGCAGAATATGGTCCCAAAAATCTAATCGGCCTATAGCTGGACGAAGGTAAGTATCCCAATAAGGAGAAAATAGGATTCTCTACTACATATAGAGAGAGTCTAGGAAAATAATCAAGATAACATTTTTTAAATAAGACTCATGTCGATTTCATTAAAGCATTTGATTATAAGTAATCTTATGAATATTAGTAATAGATCTTTTTTATCTCTATTGGTCTAGGGAAAATTAATTCTTAACGAACCTCAAGTTAAAGCTTAATTTCTTTACACATAATAGCTTTGACTCCAATTTACAAATAGATTAAGCAAGGCTTATACATTAGCATACCATATTCTCAATGCTTAGAATTTGTGTTATTGTCTTATAGCTTTTTCTTTTATCAGATGAGAGTGTATAACATGTATCATCTCATAAAGACAGGTATCTGAATATGCTCAACAGATCTCATATAGTTTTAAGAGTTATAGGACTAAACTAAACATAGCATGGATGAATATGGTTTAGAAAGATGTCTCTTCAAACTAACAGAATATGTTATGATTAGTAAGATAGGTATGAAATCTCTTTAGACTAATATATGGATATCGCTACAAAGGAATGTCTTAGAAATTCTTAGTGCTGAGATTAGCTTTATAGACAACTAAATAATCGCATCTTTTAAGATAAGGGATAAGGCTATTAATTTCATTGGGTTTATATAAGTCTTGAACATAAACTTATATATTAGCTTTGTCTAAAAGGGATCTGATCCTAGGAATATATGACAACTGGATACTATCAGAAGCCTGCACTTAGTAATATAGGTAACATAGATCATTTTAGTAAGGTTAAAATGTTGATACACATATTTCACCTGCATTAATAATCAGAGGTATGACTATACGGTGTCTAATAGATTTACTTGCTTATTTCTTGATGATCCCCTGCATCTAGAATTTGTTTGCTAAGATTGGTTTTATCTGATTAAATAACTTCTTCATGCTTTAATGATAGCTTTCATTTATTAATGCTTATGGTCAGGAGGATGGTATTACTTTTGCATAATTTCTTTGATTGTTTAAATAAACTAAGAATTTAAACATGTTTTCTAAAATATCAATCTATGAGTCATGAAAAATATTTCAAAATAAACATAGCTTTTATCACTTCATTTTAGTCTATAATTGGATTAGAAATTTAATTATGCTCAGTACATCAAAAATGAAGTGCATAAGGTGATCCTGTAATAATCATCACCTTATACTTTCAAGAGTAACAATCTTATATAAAGATGGTTTCCTTTGAAACAATGAACATTCAGAGGCATCGATAGATCTTAAGGTTAGTGAATAGACTTATATTGAAATTTCCTCCTAGGGGAAGTTAGGGCTTCATAGAAGTATAGATAATAAGGGAATGGGTTTTCCCTTTACTAAACATATCTCTCAGTAATCAGGCTTTTCTTTTTTTACTGATTGAACACTCCTTATTTTTAATAAATACACAAGGTTTCAAGTCAAATTAGTGGTATGTGCTACACTTTATGATAGCAACAATATCAAGTTTGAAGTGTCGGATATTTATAATTTTGGAGTTAGCAGGAATCTTCTTTTCTAACTACATAACAAGCATATATTTGGCACATAGTATTTGTTTGTATACATGATAGCAAAGGAAAAGGAATCAAAGAATACAAGGTCTACTTTTCATCGATACAAAATTATATAAAGGTAATTATCAACAAGGTAGAACTGAGTATGGGGAAGAAATTAAAATCGGATCTATCAGCATCTCCACATCTATAAAATCTTGATGTATATGAGGTGATCTCCCTTACATTGGTACAGAGATATATCATTATTTTTAATACCAAGCTTGAACCGAGTTTGGAGTCAAATTAAACTGAATTTGTAAATGAAGGAATACCTTTATCCATTTATGTAAATGAGGGAATGCCCTCATAAAATTGTTTGTACTAAAATTCTGGACCACGGTCCCGAGCTAGACTAGAGGTTTTCTTCTCCATTCTTTCCTACCAGTGCCCGCACAGAATGAAATATTTGTACTATAATTTAATCTATTAATAAAATCCTTGGCTTAGGCCTTTTACCGAAAAAAACAAATAAAAATATTCATTATTATATATAATATTTGATATAATAATTATATTTTTATGATATATTACATAATGTAAATTATTAAATTCATTTTTAAAATAATTAATAATTATAATATATATTTTATATTCTATAATTTTTATATAATATATTGATTTCCTACTTAAAGTCTTGTCGAGGGAAGTGCATTATAATTGACATTCATAAAATTGTCTTTCATTTCTAGAAACATTGTATATTCAAGTTGGAAAAAGATATTTACATGTGAATACATTCTTGACAAGTATTACATGCCCATGATATTGAATTGTTCATTGGAGTGAAAATATCAGTTCCTAATATTAAATTGTTTATTTGAGTAAAAAATTATTGTACCCTTGAAGAAATGTGTGAAGTTGGAGGATTTTAATTACCATACTACTAAATAAAGCTAAAACATTGTCGAATAACCTTGCATGGGAAACGTAAACTACGGTTTCTAATATTCTTTCTCTAATTTGTCAAAGTAAATGAAAATAAAATAATATTTTTTACTCCAGACACATGGTACATGGACTGGAGTGAAGGTGGGGAACATGGCATGTTTACAAGCTTAGGAGGCTCTTTTACAAGGTACGTTCATACGTAGGTGGTTGCTACTTGGATGCTTAGTGGGGTAAATGGAGAGCAAGCAAAGCTTTTCCATGTTTATCATTGCTTTTATTTTTTATCGCTACTTGTAATGGCTTGTTTCTAGGTAATACATATTGTAAAAATTGAACAGTATTGGTAATGTATAAACATAATATTCTAGGACAAACAGATTGATACTTTTTATTTTGTAGGTTTTTTTGTGTACATTTGTGACTTTTTCAATATTGATTTTTCAATTGGTATTGATTGTTGCTTGAATATTGAATTCTAATGTGTAGATCATCTCTGTTATTGAAGGAGATATTGGGTGTATATTTTCTTTCTTTGATTGTAAGTGTTAGGATTATAGAGTGGACCAAATCAATATTCATTTTTTAATAGCATTTTTTACTACATTGTGTTAATTTAATTTGATAACTTGTATTAAATTTTTCAATGATTGGATGGGAAAATTGTCGAGGGAAATTGAAACAATTCTTTGGTAGCAATGTTAATGACCATACACTCTTGATGCAGTATATGAAAAGGTTGATCCTATTTCTAAATATGGAACGAGTGAGAAACACAATTTTGTTGTTGAATTGAAATTTTTTGTAGTTGTAGAATTTACCCATATTGGAATCTTCTCGAATGACACAATAGTTGAGTTGAATGTAGGAGACCGTGGTTTCAACAACATATGTTAATCTTCCCAACTCCATTGTGAACACATAACTTACTTCCTATCCTTCTCACTATCAAACCTAAGCATGAAAAGCCTCGCATTCCTGGATAGATTTGACTATCAACTTCCAAAAAATTACTCTAGTGATCTAAGATCCATTTATGAAGATCACCCAAATTGGGTCAAAACCCCTTAAACTTACCAATCAAACCTAACTCCTTAAAAACCTTTTCATTTTATTTTATTTTTTCTTCAATCTCTTCATCCATCCTAACTATTGGCCTATCAGTAAGGGGTTCTACCCATTTTAAGCTAGTCTTACCTCCTCCCCCAACACAAGCCTTCTTTATCACCGTTGTAAATGATCCAGCCGTCAATGCATTACCCTTGAAACTTTGCATCTCTTCGCTTTTCATGATATTGTCTATTGATCCATTATCAGGGGCTTTAGCAGCTTCACCCTTCTCAAACCCCTTAAAATCCCCCCTCGACATGTGATTTACTAGTGAATCATCCATACAAGCAAAGATGGAGCCCCCTACCACTCCATTCAATGGCCTCTGAGAGTGCATGCCATCCTAACAAGCTAGGTCATTCCTACCACTGCCAAAGCCCTATCTACTACCACCTGTGAGTTGGGAGTCCAACTCAATGTTGCAAGCATCACCTTCATTTCATGAAGAAATTGAAACCCTAGGTGCAAGTGTTGACATGAGTGGAGCCATTTTTTCTGGTTCACAACATTATCCTTATAATCTTAAAAATATTATAATTTAATAAAAATTAGATTAGGAATAAGCAAGAATTGTGGTTGTTATTAAAAAAAATAAAAAATAAAAAATATTAATAAATATAATGTTATTCTAGATGTCAAAGTCTCATATTTCATTCATCTAATATTTTTATTTGAGATCTTATTTTCCATATTAATTCATGTCACTCTATAGTTCTTATTACAAATCAAACATGAAGCCTATATCACTACAAAAACTTAATCTTTTAATAATCTATTTAAATCAAACAATTTTCAACTCCATTTTTAAATGACTATTATCGTCACTAAGTAACAAAATTGTTTCACACTCAATAATTAAAAATTAACTTAATAACTTAAAACTTAATTCCTAATTACAAAATAAAATCTACACCCTCTATAATACATGTGATTGTGCAACCATATATATAGAATATTATACAAAGGACTTCTAAAAAAAACTTCAAAAAAAAGTGTAAGAACTTCTCAAAAAAGTGAAGTGTTCCCTTGGTATGATTTTATATACAATAGACCCCACACCACATATTGGTGTTCAAATCAAACCTCGAACCCATGACCTAGACTATTCAACTCCGATCTTACTGGAAGGTTAAAAAGAGTAGGACTTTTTAGTGTTAAGGGTAAAAGCACAATAATTTGTCACCCTTTTATAAAGGAAAATGCTAACAAAATCAAAGCTGTTCAACTTGAATAGTATAAAAATGACATTTATGTTTGGAATTTGAAGATGATGTAAACTAATTAAATGTGTTAAAATGGATGAAGTTTATTACTAATATTTTAAATAATTTTTTTGAATAAGAATTGATTTTTTTTTTAATTTTTAAAGATGATTCTTCAATTGGTGAAAAATATTGAAAATTAGTGGTCTAGTTCCCACCAAAAAATTATATGTACAAATAAACATTTTTTCCCCTAATTTCAAAATATGTTATAGATGACATATATAGCTAGTGCATGAAGAAATAAAAATTGGTTTGTGACCTATTTTTTCTCTTTTATAACAATTCAAATTCCAACTCACCTGAAATTGACAGTTTTCATCTCCCACCATATTTTTCATAACAAATCTATCTCAATCAAAAAAAGAAATATATAGTCTTGAAGAGGACTCTCTCCTCTAGTGCACCACACATTTTTAAAATTTATTTAATATGATTTACTATTTTTTTCTTTCTCCGAATCAATATCTCATTGACTGTTATAATACCTACTTGCAATATTTTTTAATTAAAATAGACTATGTTTAATTAAAACACTATAAAATCTCTGTGAGGATATTCTGGACTCTGATCTCTACAAAAGGGTATTTTTGTGTTTTTAAAAAAATATCAATAAAAAGATTAGCAGTTATTGAAATATCACTTTTCTGAAATAATTTTATTTCTATGGTAATTGGACCCAGAGTGGTATAAAACATGCATTTAATAGACATTTCCAATTGATAAAAGTTAAAACACTTATATAACTTAGTGTCATAATTAAAAAAACCTAGGCTTTGTAATCTACGGAAATAAGAGACTTTTACGCCATATTATGGGGAATGTGTGTGCAAATTGGGGAGATTAAAAATTCCTCGTTTTGACTCTTTTGTCGGTCCTTGGAATGTGATGCTCACTATCAACAATCTTCGATGTTATAAATCTATGAGCCCACACCAAATTAAGGGAGCTTATTTTTTAAACGAAAAAGACTTACACACACAGGAATGAAGGAGGAATAAATTAGACCCAAAAGAGAAGGATAGAAGCATTGCCCAAAACTCCATATTTTTAATAAAATCAGGTTCCTTTCTTAGTTAGAATTTTTCATGTATAAGAAAATTGTAGTAATTAGTATTTGTGTGTTTAGAATAACATTTTTACTTCTAAAATTATGTGTTTTTCTTGTAGCAAAGTGGTTTTAAAGATTTGTTTATGTAAAAATATTAGGAAAGGAAGAAATAGGGAAATCATATCAGTTGAGAATAGAACAGTGAATCTATTATTTATAGGCAGAGATATTAGATTAGAAAAGATGAGTAGTTTTAAAATTCTAAATTATTCTCATTGATGAAATTCTTTTGTAAAATTATTAGAAGATAAACAAAAGAACTAAGTTCAAGAAATTATTGAAAAGTTTAGTAATACTCTATTTTTTGAATTTTCAATTTTCAGAATGATTTTAGAGACATAGAAAAGCAAAAACCAAATTTAGACGTAAATACTTCTGTTATAAACTTACACTCGTTTGTAAACCATATTTCAACATAACATAGAAGATGAATTCAATGAATTGTTCAATGATGCTCTAGAAATCTGAAAATGGTTATTATTTTTTATTTAAAAATATGGTGGATTTTGTTGAGTTATGTTCTAGAAAACAAAGTTATAGATTAGTTCTTTAAATATGCTCAAAATTTACACGTATCTTCCAGTAAGAAATAGATCTAGAGATCTATTTTTTCTTAGTTAGATATAAATCTTTTCTTCATTAAAAATTTGGAACAATATGTATGTTAACGTAATTTTAAACTGAGACTCGAAACTTATTTCTTATCTTGTAACTTCAACATGATTACCAAAAGATGAAATTTAGAAATCTTAAATTACTTATTTTTCAAGAATGAATTTTTAATTTAATTTTAATTAATTTTAGATAAAAGGAAATTATATATTGATTGAAAAAACCATATTCTAATCATAAAAATTTGACTACATGGTTGTTTCCGTTAAAAAGGGGGCAAATTAGCAAATGGAGTTGTTTGAGTTTATGATATTTTAGTTTTACTTTTTATTTTGAGAAAAGATATCTTGGGGAAAGGGTGCCAAATATGGGAAAACAAAGAAGGGTTAATATTACTTTCTTTTACTTGTCAGTAGAAATATGGTATAAAATGCTTAGGCCTAAGCTGTGTAAACACATAATGAAATTTGTGTCAGGTTATTTATTTTCTCTCTGTCATATCTGTGTTAGTTCTACTTTATGTATGAAAAGTAGTTAGTTTACAACTTGCACCAAATTCCTTTCTGATCCATCAGTGTCGAGTTGATAGATCACTCGAGTAGGGTCGGTGTGCTCTTCATTTCAGGATGAGCCCCATGAGAGATAATCACTCCATGGTTGGGCGAAATAAATGTCTGGATCACATTTCCATCTCTAGATTGTAGATGGATGACTAACTATCTGATGGCATAGGAGACATGAATATGTGGATGGACGACTGATAGTCCTGATGACATATATTTATGGATATCTTGTATCATTTCAATCTTACATACATGTACTCTATTGTATTTGTATCTATGTACTTTGATGTTTTATGTGAGATAGTATGGTCCACATTCCTTATGTATTATTTACTCATGTTGTACTATTCAACAGTATGGTCGAATTTTATCTATTGTTTTGAGGATATTCGACATTCTCTCAAATTATTGTAATTTCTTTTAAATAGAAATGAAATTTATTTTGTAGAAAAGTCTTTATATCTTGTAGGCTTTGACTTTTGACTATGACTTTCTGGGATTTCCGTTGTAGAGCTTAAGTGTCTCTTTTGAGTAAGAAATGGTCTTTACACTTAGCTAGAATGAATCTAGCTAGACTATATGTTTGACCAAAATTAATTTTTAGTCATAAATACTAAAATTCAGCTGTGCTAATAAGTTAGCCTAAAAGGTGATAAGTTAGAAAATAATTTATTTATTTTTACTTTTTTATGCATAAAATATGAAAGAAAAAAGATATTGTATTCATGAGACCACTAGCTTCCTTCAATTCCTGCCTTAAAACTTTTAAGTTGTACTAAACTCCAAAATTCATAAAACCCCACCTTTCTATATGGTTGGATGTCGATTACCTTGCACGTGGTACCTATCGTACTACAACATTATCGATAGAAATTGTACTGTGTTGCAATCCCAACATTCTTAAATAAATTTTTTAAATTTCAAACTTTTTAAATTTTTTACTTAAATGATTTTAGTTATTATTATATTTATTTTTCACTTATCTTTTTTAATACAAGTCTTGTTTGGTCACTAAAATAACTTTTTTAGTGTTTTACTTAATCGTCAATTTATTTTTATAATCATAATACTATATAATTAAGTGATTTTACAATAGCTTTTATATGAAAATTTTGGATAATATCATTATTTAATTTTTAAAAATTGATAAAATTATTATATAATTTAATAATTTTAAGATGTTTATTATATATATATATATATATATATATATATATATATATATATATATATATATATATATATATATATATATATATATATATATATATATATATATATATTCACATAATATAATATATAATTAAGGCAGTTAAGATGTATATTTAAAAAATGAAAATTTATTATTAAAAAAATAAATAGGATTTTAAAAATAATTATTTTACATAATATAATATATAATTAAGGTAGTTAAGATATATATTTAAAAAAATGAAATATATAATTTATTATTAAAAATTAAATAGAATTTTAAAAATCATTATTATTATAAATTGCTCATATATATATATAATTTAATTATATATCATATATAATATAATAAATTAGAACAAAATTTTAAAAAATTAAACATATAATGTATTATTGAAAATTTTAATATATAAAATATTAGTAATAATTAAACATATAATTTACTATTGAAAAAATTGAATATATTATTTCAAAAATAAATAATAAATAAAAGTTTAAAATTTAAAGAATAAAATAAAATTAGTATTAAAAAATTAAATACATATTTAACTATTAATTTATTATGTTTATTATTTTATTAATATAATCAAATAGATAACAAAAATAATTATATGATATAAAGTTTGGAATGTAAAAGTTCTTTAAAATAGCCTGGAAACGATAGGACTCCGCTACGCAACCACAGATTCCCCCACCTTCCACTTACTGCCATTTCTTCAGTATTGTCAAAGTGAGTTAATTTATAAAAGTATCAGTAATATTGTTAGTAACAATATTAAAAGTATTAGTATATGTTAAGATTAAAAGTATTATTTTTATTATTAAAGAAGTATTAGGATTAAATAAAAAGAAGTATATAAAAATATTTTTTGATTTTTATTAAATATATTTAAATCAATTTTATTTCATATATATATATATATATATATATATATATATAATTTCTATAAAACAATGGTAAAAATAGTTTTAAAGGTAATATAAGCATTATTTATTAATGTCAAAATTCATCTGAATTATATTTATCAAACTACTATAATTAAATAGTTTTACTGCAAAATTAATATATTTTAATATGATAGAATTAAAAATAAATAAAGCCATTTTAATGTTGGATAATAATCTTTCTTTATGTAAGGGTTAAAACAATTTCTTTTCAGATGGATGAATAGATAAAGTTTAATTATTAAAAAAAAATTTAACTAATTTGAAATAAATATAATTAATTAATTAATGTACAATTGTAGATTAGTATTAGAAATGATAAAAGATTTGAATAGTTTGAAATAGAGTAAACAGATTAATTACTTTGAATTTTACTAATCTAGTTAAAATTAGGTATTAAGTGGTTAAGTTTATGTTGTAATTAGTTATAGATAGATTTTTTTGTGCTAGGTTAAACATGTTAGTCTCAATTAACGTTTAATAATAATAGTTTAGTAATGATATTAAAAATTATATATAATATTTTATAATATACTTATTATAAGTATAAATAAAAATGAAATGTGAGTTAAATTAATGACATTTCCATAAGAATTTTAACATAGTAATTTGAGTTAGTGTTTTTAATTTTATTAGTATTAAAACTAAGATTACAAATTTATTTATTTCAAAACGTTGCTTTTTAATGTTATATGATTTAACAAGTGCCACGTAGTGGCCAAGTACTTGCCTTTAATTTTATAAATAAATTTTATTTTAATTTTGATTTATATGGAAAGTAAATTTTTAATTATAATAATTTATAACTAAGTTTAATTTTAATTTTAATTTATATGTAAACTATTTATTTAATTATAAAAAATTATAAAATTACTATAATTATAGTTCTAATAATATTTTTAATTTTATAAATAATTATAAAATATCATTTATAATTAATTTAAATTGTAAAATAGTTCAACTTATAATTAATTTTAATATTAATTATTTAGTCCAAATAACTCTTTTTCAACAATATTATAATGTTATTCTATTAAATCTAAATTTATATAATATATATTAAAATAAATCCAAAAAATTCAATATTTTATAATACAACAAAAATAGAAATATTATTTTAATATAAGGAAAAACTTATCAATCTCTTAATAGGTATCTAAAAAGTTGTAAATCATAAACCAAATAAAATCAGATGATATATAAATTAGATTGTATTATTTGAATGCACGATTTTCATGTACAATAAATAACAAACATGGTACATTTTAATTGGTTCACTCCAGTAATAAGAGCTCAAATGTATTAGCCAATCATATCATCAAAAAATAATTTTTACAAATTATAAACTTAAAAAATTAACATTTAAACTATAGAATATGTGTTATTTTTAACAAAATAAGAAAATACTAAATTATAATTGGTGCAAAGAATTGGTTTTAATCACTACTTAATGGAAGAAATGCAAAAAGTGATGCAATAGTACTTGCTAGCCTATTGGCAAGTACTAATAAGAGAAAACTTATCAACTTCAAAATTAGGGTTAGATAATAATAGTTTAATAATGGTATATTATCAAAAATTTATATAAAAATATATTATAAAAATTATATATAATATTTTATAATATACTTATTATAAATATAAATATAAATTTAAAATTTAGAATTATATATGAAAATTATAACAGTGTGATTGTTTTGACTTTTAAAAAAGTAATTAATTATGTTATTCAAAAGTTCATATAATATCTATAATTAGTTAATTATATATATTATAAAATATTTATTAAAATAAATTTAAAAAAATTTATTAAAAAAATGTATTATCTAATGTAAAAAATATAGTATTAAAAATTTAAATATATAATTAAATATTAATATCTTATGTTAATTATTTTAATAATATTACCTTAAAAAATAGTAAAAAATAATAAATATAAAATGACACTTACATAAACGAGACCAAAGTAAAAAATTTAACAAATAAAATATCATTCAGAACAGCTGACACAAACTGTAAATGCGACAAAATAGATAGTACGTCAATGATGAGTATTGCGCAAGTATGGATGGTATGCATGGAGAAGGGGCCATGCATGATGGTGGGGTGGAGAGAATTTGTGTCACATTCAACTTGAAATACCTTATTGAAATTAGGTAAAGCTAATACAAGCAATTCAACAACCTTCTGCTTTAGAGTCTCAAAATTTTTATCAGCTCCATGTTTCCACTTAAATTCTATTTTATCTCCTCTCATAGTCTCAGTCTTAGCATTGCAAATTGAACTAAAATTCCTAATGAACTTTTGGTAAAAACTTGCTAAACCATGGAATGATCTTACTTCACTAGCATTCTTAGGTGTAGGCCAATTCAAAATAGCTTCAACCTTTTCACGATCCATCTTCAAACCATCAACTGAAGTCACAAATCCTAAATACACAATCTCTTCTTTCATGAAGGAACACTTTTTCAAATTAATCAGCAACTTTTCTTCTTTCAATCTTTGCAATACCTGTCTAACATGCAACAAATGTTCTTCTTTGGTTTTATTGAATATCATAATATCATCTAGGTATACAATCACAAACATACCCAAAAATTTCTTCAAAACTTCATTCATTAGCCCCATAAAAGTACTCGGTGCATTAGTTAAATTAAAAGGCATAACCAACCACTCAGACAAACCTTCTCTTGTCTTAAAAGAAATCTTCCATTCATTACCTTCTCTGATTCTAATATGATAATATCCACTTTTCAAATTAATCTTGGTAAAATACTTTGCTCCAGTCAAGCTATCCATTATGTCATCCATTCTCGGTATAGGAAACCTATATTTCACTGTTATCTTGTTGATTCTTCTGGAATCAATACACATTCGCCATTCTCCATTCTTCTTAGGTGCCAATAAAGCTGGTACTGCACAAGGACTCAAACTTTCTCAGATCAAACCTTTCTGGAACAATTCTTGAATCTATCAGTTCAATTCCTGATTCTCGGTAGGTGTCAACCGATGTAGTGCCTTATTCGGTAAACTAGCTCCAGGGATAAGATTCATGCAATGATCAATGCTTCTCTTTGGTAGCAAACCATCAGGTATATTATCAGAAATGATCTCTCTGTACTCGGTGAGTATCTTATCAATCTCTTCAAGTATGCTATCCTCTATTTTCCCACTCGGTTTGTTAGGAATCACAGCAAAACACACATCATTTTTCTTCAAATCCTTAACAAACTTCCATCCTTCCACTAGACAATTTTTCAAAGATGTACAAACACTACTAACAGTTTCTTCAATCAAAGGCAACAAGATTTTATTTCTCCCATTAGCCCAAATAGTATATCTATGCAATCTCCCATCATATATAACATGTATATCATATTGCCAAGGTCTACCCAACAAAATATGACAACAATCCATAGGTATGATATCACATAACACCTTATCATAGTACTTTCCAATCTTCAAATTCACATAACATTGTTCACTTACCAATAATGTATGCTCATCCTTGATCCATGAAATCTGATAGGGCTTCGGGTGTTTCAACCTTTCCAACTGCAACTTTGTAACCATTTCTTCAGATGCCAAATTCTCTGAGCTTCCACTATCAATTATTTCCTTCCATACCTCATCAACAACTCTACATCTGGTCTTGAAAAAACTTTTCCTTACTAGATCTTCCTTGTTACTTTCACTCCAAAGTGCTCTTCTTACCATCAAGTTCTTTTCCTTCTCAGGTTCATTCGGTGAATCTTCTTGCACCAAAGCATTACTACTATTACTAACCTTCTTACTTGCATGTGTATACTCAAATTATCTATGTCCTTTTTCTCCACAATTGTAACAAGTTCCTCAGAATCCACCTCTGCTATAACCACCTTAGTGATTACTGCCTCTTCCTCTAGATGAACTTTCACCTTTCCACTCGGTCTTGCCTTTATCTAGATTTATTTTATCCTGATCAGATCTATTGTTTTCACCATAAGATCTACCTCTTCCTCTTTGTCTTTTCTCATGTCTTTTGTTCAACTTCTCCTTGGCTTTCAGGGCAAACTGATAAGCTTCTTCAATGCTTTCCATTTTAACCAAACTGATCTCTTCTTGGATGGAAACTCTTAACCCATTTAGGTACCTAGAAATTCTTTCCACTTCATCTTCATCATGCCTAGATTTGATATCTAATCTATAGAATTCCTCAGTATATTCTTTTACTAAGCTATCTTTTTGCCTTAGACTTTGCATTCGCCTAACTAAGTTAATTTGATAATTACAAGGTAAAAACTTGCCTTTCAACTTATTTACCATCTTATTCCATACCTTGATTTTGTCTTTGCCTTTCCTCTTCTGGTCCAACTGCAGATGCTCCCACCATAAGGATGCATGACCTTTCAACTTTGTGCTTGCAATCTTCACTTTCTTTTCCTTAGGGACATTTTCATATTCAAAATACTTCTCCATCTCAGTGATCCAATCCATCAACTCATCAAAATCCAACTTTCCATTGTACTCAGGAGGATTGAAGTGTGGTGTAGACTTCAAATTTGTCAAAGCTTTCAACAATCTTTCCTCACCTTGATCCTGTTGCCCAAAATTTCTCTCTCATCCATTTTCGGCCACAGCCCTATTTTTCCAAGTGAAATGCTCAAGTGTCGAGAGTCCAGTGTGTTTTCTGCTCAAGTGTCGAAAACCCAGTGTGTTTTTGACCTCCTCTTTGAGGCTCGGGATATTTCTGCCTTTTGGTCTCAAAGTTCGGTGTGTTTTCGACCTATCCGCTTTGAAAATTCGGTGTGTTTTTGACCTTCGCTCGAAAACCCTCTATGTTTTCGACACCCCTTCTGTGTTTTCAGCCCTAAGCGCACAACTCCAATCAGGCAGGTCCCGGTGCCTAAGGCCGTGCCAGTGCGGAAGATCCAACGACTGTCGCATGATCACATGGGATCTTTCGATCCCATGAGATCATGCGACAATCGTTGATGCGGTATCGATGATCGGCGGTCAGGATTCGGCGGCCAACTCCAAGCGGTAATGGTCATCAGTTGGCATCACGCAATCGGTCGCGTGATCGCATGGGCCTTCCTGGCCGCATGCGATCATGCGACAAATGGTAAGCAATCAGGCAATTAGGATTCGGTGGTCAGCGGCTAACATTTTACGGTTGGTCGCATGATCACATGGGCTCTTCCAAGCCCATGCAACCATGCGATAAACTGTCAGTGGTTTCAGTGGCGGTGGCTCACGGTTCCAGTAGTTAGCATCACGCGGTCAGTTTCATGATCGCATGCGGTCTCTTAACCACATGAGATCATGCGACAAGCGGTCAGTGGGGCCTGGTTTTTGCATTGGCACAAGTGCGACGAAGATCAACGGTGGTCACATGATCTCATGGGATCTTCTGATCCCATGCGATTGAATGCGACAACCGTTCGATGGATATCTCAGTGGGTGGTGGGTCCAGTTTTTCTAAAAGGCAAAGTGGCAGTCAGCATTGATCCAACGACGATCGTGTGTGCATGGGGTATATTCTTCGGCCATGCGATCTTACGCCTGCCGTTACATGGGAATCTGGAGGTTGCAGTGGGTTCGATGGCAGGGGTTGCCGAGGTGCTGCTGATGTAGCGGCCGGGATGAATAAAGAGATGACATGTGGCAGAGTTGAACCTGAGGTGAATCAGGGTTAGATTTGCAGCGCGGTCTTGCGGTCCCGACCATGGCTACATGGCAGCGGAGGCAGGTTAAAAGGGGTTGTCGCATGATCGCATGAGGCTTTTTTAGCTCATGCGATCATGCGACCATTGAATTTTTCAAGCGGCTTCCAGACTTAGCAAGTTCACGGGTGCGCGGTTAGAGGATTTCACATGGTCGCCGAGTGAGCCCAAGGTTAAGAAAAGATAACGCGACTTGGCGATAAGGGGAGTTTGAAACCCAAGGTAAACCAGGGTTAAGTTTTGCAGTGCAGTCTTGTGGGCCCCAGATGTCTTATGTGGCAGGGCGGAGGCAGTTTCTCAAGAGGTTGTCGCATGATCTCATGAAGGCCTTTCACCTCATGCGATCATGCGACCATTGCTTTGTCAAGCGGTGGTAGTTTCAAAGGGGTGTCACATGATCGCATGAACCTTTTTTAGCTCATGCGATCAGGTTCATTTCAAAGGCAGTGCGGCCCTTTTTTTTGGCTTTCTTCTGAGGGAGTTTTGTGTGGGTAGCTGAAATTGATGATTTCTAGAGACGGTTGTGGTTGGATAGAATTTGCAGAGGATTTAGGCTGCCTTTTGGGGTCCTTTCTACGATCTGATCAGATTTTTGAAACATTCATGATAGAGTGGGCTTGCAAGGAGGTTTTTGAATCCATGCTTTTGTGTTTGCAGGTTGATCAATTCAGGGATGGACACGCAGAACAAAATATCTGATCAGCCATGATTTTTACAGAACGCATTTATGATCAGAAGTGACTTGTTTTAGGATTGATTATTCTATTACAGATTTATGTAACCCTAAGGAGATATTTTGATTCCTACCTGCATGCAGGGGAGGTATATAATTTGTTTTTGGAGCTTTTGAAGCTCAGAAATGACATTTTGTAAAAAGGGAAAGTCTTTCCTTGGAGAACTATTTGTAGCATTTTTGCTCTCTGGTTTCCCACATCTTGTAAGTTTTCATTGATGAATTCAAATATTGCAAAGCATTCTGTGACATTTTCATTGTCCTCATGCCTTCATGTCTGGATTATCTCTTATTGAATCAAAGTTTATGAATGATTTCAATGATATCTCAGGTTTCCTGATTCCTCTTGCTTTCTACAATTTTATGTGTTTCCTGTGTTTGATCTGATTTAGGTGTTTTATGGGTATACTACAGCCCCTAGCAGCCTTGTCTCATTCCTACACCTAGTTGCAGAAAAGGATGTTTGTTTGCAGGTCATAGGTTGAGTCCCCTGTTCACACCCTCCTATGAAATACTTATGCAAGCCTATTCAGTAAGTTGTAATCTCTTGGACTTGATTCCTTCATTGGTTTCATCCCTCTGTACTGAGATCCAAACCCAAGTTCGGTGCATCACCTAGTAGGTAGATTTGCTTTCAGTCATTTCCTTTCATGTACTCCTTCTATCCCTTTCCCTCAAAAGTTTACATTTCATGTTAAGAGCAAATTTGGGTGACTATCCAAGAGGAACCAGCCTAGAACCTGGAGGTCTCATCTTGGTTAGCAAAAGGTCCCACAACCTTGAGACGATTCCCTTGTTATACTGAGTTATCAAGACTACGAGAGCTTGAACTAAGGGTGAAAATTCAGTGTATAACAGACCCATCACAGGTGCAGGTTCAGCTTCACCTTGTTCCTCTTCAATTTCTTCATCACTAACATCCTCAAGATGTCTTCCTCTTCACTGGGTTGTCTCCACAACTTCTAATATAGCAGTAAGTTGTCTCAACATGTCTACCAATCCTAGATCTGCATCTTGCCTCCCATGAAACATCTTGAAACCCTTTGAAATTGTAGGTCAGATCGCAATCTGCTACCCCACAACAAATACTAATTAGGGTTTAACAAGAAGGAACCCTCAAATCTAGATTCACAAACCTAGATCCAGATCTCAACCTTCACTCTAATACCACTTGACGCAGTCAAGGTCAGAGAATCCAATTAAGGACAGTCCAAACTTGCAACCAAACAATAACAATGCAGAAAAAAACAACCAGAGAGAGAGAATGCATATCAAATCCTTATATTTCATCAATTTGATTCATACATGCCGGACTGTAAGGCCTTCCCGGTTAGGGCCAGATATTACAATTCTATTACAAAAGTCCTCCAACATGCGAGGATTCAAAAACTACCTTCAATCTTCTAACTCCTCAATCTACTCCCAAGAACTGACTCCTAAAACTACAACCAATGACTACATTATATACAAGAGGCTACCAAACAAGTCGGTCTTCAGATCCACCATTAATGGAAGGGAACGACCAGATCTAGGTCTACACACATCCCAATGATAAATATCAACATTAAATCTGTGACCACAATTAAATGCACAAGTCGGCCTCAATAGGAAATCAAAACAAACAACTCAGTAAGCAAGGATAACCGAGCGCCAGGGAAAAGGTAACTAAGCGCCAGGGAATTAACCGACCAACTCAGTTAAAGAAGGAAACCAAGCAACTACCGAGCCAACTCGGTCAAAGAAGGAACTGAACAATACAAAAACTTCAAACATATTTTTGGTGATACAAGATTGTCAAGGACCCGAGATGCTCCTACATCAAAATCCCCTTAAATTGGTCCATCTTCTGTTATATGATGTGCCCTTATCCTGCCTCTTGTCTGTTTTGAAAAGAAATTATCTTCTCTTGAAAATATACCAATATTGATTCGAGCAAGCTTTCCTTGGGAGAGGAGGATTGAAAGGTCTGCCACCACTGATTGTGGGAAAGATTGGAATTGTGTTAGGGTTTATCTCAAATCTCATCCCAAATCTATTGTCCCATCGATTTCTGTCTCTCTACCAATCTTTTCTTAGTGTTACAAATTTGAAATTTTGAGAACTCCTACCCTCTTCTTTACTATCTTTTTTAATAGTTGATAAAATTCTTATTTCCATGAAATGCTCTAAATCTCTTGTGATTATCTCCTGCAACTCCCCATGGCTACTCTTGAAAGCATTTTTGAACTCCTTTGTGAGGTAGTTGATCTCTCATAATTGCATGTCAAATGTATTTTTCAATTTCTGCAAGTGGCATATCCAAATTCTACCCAACAATAACTCATAAGTGAGTTATGTTGCTTGTAAACTAATTATTTATCTATCCTTAAAGGTGAAGGGAAGTTCCATTTCCCAATTTCAAACAATACATATTTTTTTAATTTTTATTTATTCTTGATTTCTTTAGTAAGTGGATATTTGACTTTCATCTAATTAGTTATTTTCTTTTTTCCTCCTAGTCCTTTCTTGTTTCTACCATATTTTTCTTTCTTCCTTCTTATTGCTCTTTGTTTTATCTCTCCCATTTCTCTTTTTCTAGTTTGTTAATTTTTAATTTTTGATTTTCTTTTGCTAATCCTTTTTCTTCTTTTCTTTTTTTAATAATATTGAAATCTTCTTTTGTAAGATTCTTTTAATTTTTAATTTTTATTTTCTACTTCTTACTTCTTTCATTCTTTATAAGATTATATCTCAACCCTCTTAATCATTTTCCCTCTTCCTAATGATTGCTCATGTATAATTTGAAATATGATTAAAAAAAAATACACAATATAATCTAAAAAAAATTTCTCAATAAAATTCATGAACTATATAAAACTAATATCTACTACTTTAAAATTATAAAAATATAAATATTAAATATATTATATTCAAATATTAATATATAAATTTAATCAATTCATACTGTTATCAGAATTGTAAAATTAATATTAATATTATATATTTTTACAACTCGTTAAA
Organism: Chamaecyparis obtusa; assembly: GCA_027943335.1. Classification (NCBI taxonomy): domain Eukaryota; kingdom Viridiplantae; phylum Streptophyta; class Pinopsida; order Cupressales; family Cupressaceae; genus Chamaecyparis; species Chamaecyparis obtusa. Next base: position 170,316 of record BSBK01008641.1, on the reverse strand, counting down.
CATAAAATTAGTTGCAGTTAACAAAGATTTTATCCGCTCCCTGCATTTACCATCATTTTAACTTTTTTAAAACTTTACCGTACTGTGAGGAGGTGGATGTATGGTATGGTGCACGGCATAAACACTACTTTTGAGTTTGCTGGATAGATGACGAAAAAATGTCCTTATCAAACCAGGAAAACATTTATTATTACAAACTTACCGCTCAGGTTATAATTCCCGACCGTTAACAATAGGGTCTCAAATAAAACATTTTTTATTATAAAGGAAACAATGGCGCAATCAATCGCATTGGGCAATTTATGACACGGTCAATGTACCCAAACTTCTATAGTGTTGGCGGGAGAATCCGGTCAAATAGCTCACTTTCCCCTTACTTTCATCGCAGAAACCCCTCTTTATCCTGAAGGCAGTATGTTTGTTTAGCTATACCAGTGGAGATTTGATTTACTTGGTGCAGCGATTGTCCGGCATCGGGACTCCCCTAATGTGCAAATATGACCAGCAGAAGGCGGCTTCAGTGAAGAAGGCGAAGGCACTAGCGGTGCTTCCAAAGGTACACAAGAACTAGATTTTATGTAATGCCTGAGTCGCCTTTTTCGGTAACCTTTACAGCCGTTTTGTTTTTCATGGATAAGTGTTCTGATTACCCTTTTCAGCTATTTTTCTTTTCTTTCACGGATTAGTTTTTCAATTACCCTTTATAACTATATTTTCAGTTCTGGATGTGTTCTGTATGCCTGTTTCCGTACCTTTCATAACCATGTTTTTAGTCCTCTGTAATCTGTATGCCTTTTTCAATACCCTTCACAACTATTTTTAAAGTTTTGCGTTTTCTGTTAGCCTTTTTCAGTACCCTTACAGCTATGTGTTCGGTGGTGCATACGTAATTGTGGTAGAGGCCGAAACTAGTTAAATCTGTTCTTGTGAGGCGTGATTAAAGATGCTGCTGGTGGAAAAATGTGAAACGCGTGAGTAGCTGTTAGCTGGTTTGAGGCTACTGGATTGATTATTTAGTTATAAGGGTTAATACTGAAGAAGGGATTAATGATGTTCTTAACATGGGAAATCCAGATTGTCAATCCTCAAAGGTAGTTAAAGAATGGATTACATGCATCATCTCACTGATCTATGAATCGCTGAGTAAATTTAAAGCTACTGTTTATATTCGTACAATTGGGTCGACGAAATTATATGTTTTTTAATTGTATTAAAAAATGAAAATCACCGCGTTTTACAAATTGTTCCATAAGATTTTGAGAAGACCTCTCAGATGTCCCTCTCTTCTCTTGCTTTGCACGAGATTCCTGTAACGGTCCTCAATTCTGAAAAGAGTTTTTGTGAACCCGAGATTGATAAGTTAGCTCCCCATTCTATGCATCCAATGAGCATGCTGGCAACGATTAATTGTTTGGCAGATTCTTATGCCTATAATTTGAGAAGATTACTAGTGAGCACGTGGCGATAGGATGGATCTCTATTCTACGATAATAGGAGTCATGGAGTTAATGTACGGCGCAAGTGTGGAGGTTACTATAGATCACTTAAAGCCCCCAAAATTTCCGATGACAGAGTCTCATGCTTCTGATCTGCAAGAGTTGGAGTGGATTGAGGTTAAGAGAAAGGAACGGCATGCCAAGGTCTTCCAATTCAAAGGACTGTTTTGAGGAAAGGAAGGGAATTAGATTGCTGTTAGATTAGGGTTGATGGTTAGAAAGGGGTTTTATGACGAGTTTTAGGATTATTTGAAATCTTCTTTAAAATAGGAATTCTTATTTTTTAGCGTTGTATATTTAATCATGTTAAGAAGAGGTGGGTTAGAAATGGTTCCCCGTTTAGGAATGCTATTTGTCACTTGTCAAATATTTTAATTTCTATTTTTTCTTAAAAATTAATTTTGGAGAGAAAATATATTTTTAGTATTTTATCTACAAAGTGTGAAAGATAAAATTATTTATTCATGAGACCACCAACGTCTTTTAAATTTAGGAGCTTAAATTTTTAAGCTGAACTAGATTACAAAATTTATAGGACCACTATCTTTAAAGTATTTGTTAGAAATAGCAAGCAGCTCCAACTCTATTTTTTTAGGAAGTCCTTTTCTATAAGATTCCAACCCTACTAGATATTTCATTTTTTGATTTGGAAAATCATACATGCTAAAGTGTATCTTTTGAATTAATTAATCAAAAATTAGAAAAGTTGAATGACGCGTCAATAACATCGAATTAAACATGTCGAAGTCTTAAACGACTGTTTAAAGCAGTCACATAGTGGGAGACAGGTATACTCTCAAATGACAGATTTTTCTCCTGTCAAGTAATGGAACATTTCTTAGTTATTGTATTATATTACACTAAGAAATGATATTAATCTAAGTTGTCGAATCAACAAAAAAGCTACCCATCTCCGTTCCATTAAATAGTCGCCAACAGTTAACAATTCCCGCGTGCATAATGTAAAACAAAATCAAACTCAAACTTACTGTTCCTGCGTTCCTACGAAAGTTTGGTGGATGGCGCAAAGTGTTCGATCATATGGAATATGGTTATTGCAGCGCACATAAGACATGGGTGTCCTCGGAAGGCGATCTGATGGTTGATTCGTGTCTGGAAATTGTTGGGTTGCTCAGTTCCTTTGTCGCCCTGGCAACTTGCGCCTCCCTTTACTTTCTACATGGCCACACCTTTATATCGGTCTCCTATTCGAGTCTACTAATAGTTCGGTTTGGGTTAGCTTGTCTTATCTTCTCCTTTAGTCTTTGTGTGATTCTTCTTTGAAAGCTGTTGGCAGTGTTCTTGATCACATTTGGAAGGTCGACATGTCTACTTCAAACTATTCTTCTACATCTCTTTCGCTTACATCTTGGTGGACATTGACCATGTGAAGGCTCTCCTTGGAGACATAAGCATACAAGTTGAAAACGACTTTGAACTGAATCCCTCAATCATGAGGTCATCCCCTTTCGCTATAGACATTGGTTTGTCATAGGGAATTTGGTTTTAGATTGCCCCCGTGGTTGCAGAACGCCCTCTCCCCCACCTTACAATGTTTCCTAAGAGCTTTGACTCCAACCAAGAGATTTCAACCCATTTTAAGTCGCTCTTGATGATTTTGACTCCCACAGCGATTCATACTAGGTCTGATATGGATCCTCCAGCTCCATTAGTTCTTATTGGTGGCCTTACATAGTTACTCAATTGGTCGTTTTTGTTTCTCAATGGTTTTGTTGACAAAGCTCTAGAAATATTCAAGCAAATGAAATTAGCAGTTGTAAAGCCAACATCGTCCTACCCTGTGCTAAAAAGCGTAACTGAAGGAGGGGTTTTGTCAGATATTGTAGTTGTAATAATTTGATAGTCATGTATAAAAAATGTGTAAGCACAAACAAGGCACGTGAACTATTAAAGAAATGTGATCTCATGGAATGCAGTATTTGTAGGATATTCGCAAAATAAATTTTACATGAATGCCTTCAAAATCTTCTAAATAATGATTGTTGATGTTAGCTAATGTTTTGATGCTTGCATGATAGTGTGCTAATGTTTCATGTCGGTGATTGATGTTTATATTTTCACAATTTTTCACTAGAGACCAAAGTATTCTTAGGATTTACCAAGCAAATACTATATAATCATCTCGCACATACAAAATTTCATTCGTCTCATGGTTCATGCTTAGACACCTACCCAATAAAGCAAGCATGCATTAGTAGCACCCTAGGTTGTATAATTATCATTGCATTAATAACAACTCAGCAAGGTACTATAGTACTACACAAATAGGTTTAAATAACACAAAGATGTTCTAATGGTTCATATGATACAACATGAAGTTTATTTGATTCCAATATCCCTAGGTCCTTTTTATCATAGATCTATTTGGGAGAATCATAAAGTTTGATTTCAAATCTAGGAGCTAATTGATCAAGGCAAGATGAAGCATAACTCTTCTCTATGTAGAAACCCAATAGTCCTTGTGTCAAATAAAGATGCCATATGGAAACTCTACATTAGCTAGTTGCATTAAGCAAGATCCTAATGATGAATCAATATCCTTTGTCATGCATTGATGATCTTCTAGACTAGCTCTACAATGCATGATTCTTTCCAAAGATGACATCAAATCAGAATAGTACTAGGTACTAGTATATCTTGAAAATAATCTTCTAGACTAGCTCTACAGTGCATAATTCTTGTCAAAGATAGACATCAAATCAGAATAGTGCTAGGTACTAGTATATCTTAAATTTTTTTTAAAAAAATAGCTTTCAAAACAAAAGAAAGAATCTATAAATGAATGGTTTTCCCTTCAGCCTAGGTAACATATGAATGATGCCCTATAATCTTTCACTAACTTCCTCATTATTTTCTACTTGGATAACATCATCATCTTTAGGATGACCCCAAAGAAACATGTGGAACATGTCTTGTGCATCTTAGACAGTGTATGCCAACACAAGTTGCCAACAGAATTTAACAAATCTAGTGTCTAGGCTACGTCCTTCATCACCGAAGCATCTATGACCATTCCTTAATCACCTAAGTATCCATGAAAATTTAGAGAAAATCAAGGTAATTTGGGATTGGCCAAATTCAAGGAACATCACTAAATTGTGTATCTTTCTCAAACGTACAAATTTCTACCGTAGGTCCATCCTTAGATTTTCACACATTTCTTTTCTTGGTCTCTTACTTGGTCCCTAAGTCAAATTATGCTTGGTCAAGCAAGATTCGTTTAGCCACCTACGCAACATTCTTTTGAGAAGCTCAAGCACCAACTATATGCATTGCTTATTCTATTGCACACTCCTATGGGATTCAAACTAATGCATTTGATTATTCCTTTGGTATAATGCAGCATGGATATCTTGATGCCCACCATTCAAAGATATCTAGTAACATAGTGTAACAACATTCCACCTATTAAAAACAAATGTATGCCATTGTACAAGTTGTCAAATAGTAGTGACACTACATTCTAGGTAATAAGACATTCTAATCATAAGCTACTTTAGTTCTTACACACAAAGCAAGTTGTAGGATGCACACAATGTGAAGTGGGTGACTTACCTAGAATAGTTCCAATTAGTGATCAAACCTAAGACGGAAAAACAGAGCATTGGTTCATGAGCTCATACGGTGCTGGCCACAACTTTGTTGATTGGGAGAATGTCTATTTCATATATATTATATATGAATTTTGTTGATACATATAAGGCTTACATTCATCATAAAGACATGAATATATATAAAAAATGGAGTTTATAAAATTATCTGCACATACAATTATGAGGCAGAAATAGGGAAGAACCGACATTTTATGTTCTTCTCTAATAGTTTTAAAATTAGCTAGTTCTGCAACTAGTCCACTAATATGAAAGATGGAATATGTCAAATGAAATATGAGATATTGCCATTGTCAGATCGTTCTCCCCTCAATTGAAGTTGATTCATGCCCCCAGTGCATAAACTGAATGTCCTCTTCCTTGGCAAAGGTCTTTTCCTCATGCAGCTTACTACAATCATAGTCCTTGAATTGTAAGAAGCGTAGGCTCCTGGGGCTGCATATCCTTGAGTGGCTTGAATTTGGTCTTGCCATTTATGGAACTTATGTGCTAGAGTTGGTCTCTAGATGTGGTCAAAATTGTGGTTGGCTTAAGAAGGGAAAGAGGTTGGAACCTCATCCCTATACAGGAATATCTCTTCGTCTAAAATACCAAATGATATAAAATCTCTTCTAAGACTGCAGTTGAGGTTGGTGGGGTATATGATTTCCAATTTCTTAATATTTGCTAGAAGCTTGTCGCATCTATCCACACATGCTTTGTGAGCAATAATTGGGACATAAATTTCATGATACTGGAGATGCTATGGTTTGTAGTAGATTGTTAGCATAATGGGAGCCAACTCCAGTTCTATTTATAGACATGGAAGAGAAAACTTTTGCATAGTTGTGGCTTCTTGGGTACTCATGCCTCATAAGGAGGACTATTTTAGTTTCTACCTATGAGAATTAGCTAAACGTTGTACCCATATAATCTGATAACTTACAAGTGAAACAAGACCCTTCTGTTAGACCTCCCCAACATATAATTTGGGTATTGAAGTATTAGAATGTCCTAATAGGAAACTGTGCTTATGGAATTCCATAGTACGAACTTATTAAAAATGTATCTAAAAATCTTAACCACTTTCAAAGTCATAGAGCATATTATAGAAAATCCTCATAGACTTCTATGTCAAGAATTATTCTAAGAAACAGAGCATAAATATTTGACAGAGGATGGCAAGACACAAGAGTTTCACTTACCCTAAAAATCAAACTGAATAAGGATTCAGGATAAATTTTCTTCTTCTCCAATCCAATTCCTTATTTTCGTTTTTAAGCTTTGCAATCTCTATCTTTCATTGATTTGTCATGTTCTTCAACACTACAGAGATCATGATAAACTTGTACTAACTAGGCCATGCATCTAGTTAGATTAATTTTTAAACAAGTCCGGGGCGCTTGAGTATTTGCATTCAAAGTAGAAGGGGTTACATGGATCTACTGCTTGAGAAATAAATCTTGATATTCTTGATATTCTTCTGCACTAATTTTTCCCTTTCTTTTTCCAAAACGTGCTAAGGACTATGAATGGTTTTGTTCAAAATCTCCCTTTTATTGAGCTATTTGTTGAGTGATTTCATCTATCTAGAGTTTTTTCAGTTGTTATCGATGTTGTATCAGTTGCTCTAATCTAAAAATGGCCATGGCATGCTGCAGTGGTCTTGACTTATCCTTGGCGTACCACCACACTTGGAGTCGTGCACACAAGACTGGGAAGCAGAGAAAATATTAGTTTTTGTAACACAGTTAGAGTCAAGTAGACAAGAACAGGAAGTAGATAAAACCTAAAATATGGCAATACATTCAAAGTCTCTACCAATAGGTTTAACATTATAAATAAAATAGACAGTTTTTTAGCTTTAAAAATGTCTGATATATCTCCCTTTTCTTGCGGGGATACAGATGTATTATAAGACATCTAACGTTCAGACAAATGGGCTAAACTTCTCCAATTATTGCACATTAAAATATGTTTTTCATAACATAGGATGTTATGAAAAAGCATCCTATAATTTAGGGACGTTTTGTAACTTCACAGCATACAGATACAAATGCATGATCATGATCTGTGTCCAATTTATTCTGTCCAGAAATTTCAGAAAAATACCTCCTAATGGATCAGAAAGAGACCGCTCAATTGAATAAAATAAGCAGCAGGGAATGTTCTCATGCGGGGCATTCGACCGAGGAGACCACAAATTCACCCACAGACAAGTCCTTTGAAGCCGACAAATCGACCCGCAGGTGAGAAGCAATTTCTTTGAACGTGTCTTTCTCCGCCAAATGAATCCAATGTAAAAAACTCTCTTTTTTTTTTATTAACAGTGACTACAACAGTAAAGATGTATTTCTCAGTCACAGCGGTAAACAGAAAAATTTTGTAAGGCAGCTATATGCAGACCTTACAAACCAAGATGTGTCGTACTTCTTTGATCAAGATCCTGAAAGCTTGCCCGTGGCGGAAGATTTCCCGTCTATTATATTTCAAGCCGCTAAGACATGCAAAGTGGCAGTTTTGCTTCTGTCTAAAGATTTCCTCGAAACAAAGTGGCCAATGCTGGAACTCTCTGCTTTCGTGGAAGCCAGAGACAAAACCCGTACAAATCCCGATCTCAAAATTTTACCTCTGTTCTTTCTGATTTCACCAGGTGCTCTTAAAGACATTGTGGTAGGAAACGGAACGTGGAAACAGTTGGAGATATCCGGGGAAAAGCTCCAAGCTTTGAATGCAATACGGCGAACCAATGGGTTAAAGTTCAAGGAAGGTGACGATGAAGTGGAGTTTAGAAAAAATATAGTGAAAGAAATCTTGCACATACTTCCACCCTCACAAAGATATCACATCCCTAGTATGCAAGGAGAAGTACGAATGTGCCAGGTGGAAGCTTCCCATTTCTGTAACTCCTTTCTTTTGCTCTAGTTGTACTTTCACGCATTATGGATATGCTTACACATTTATTTTATATATTGGTTGCAGGAGGTTACAAATTTCTTCAACACTGTTTATCCAACGGAAAAGGGTATCTTCATTGCGGGATTATATGGAATAGCGGGCCACGGGAAAACTTCACTGGGCAAGGCTTTCTGCAATCTCAAATTAAGGGATTTTGAAGGTAAGGTTTGCCATCTGGAATTTTCTACAGGGGATAGAGGCGATTCCTTCGAAAGAAGAAAACTCGCCCTGCAGTATCTCACTCACTGCCCTCAATCGTATCTCCAAACACTGACAAAAGATCAGGTAAGCAATTTCATATGTTCTGATTTGGCTTACAGGATGTTCTTCCATTCCATATAGAATTATCTTTACAACTCTTTTTTATGAATGACTTTAAATCAAAACTCGTGAACAAGATTTGTAAGTATCCTGCATTTTCTTCGATAACTTACAGGCAGAAGTTGACTTTTATAAAAGAGTGAAGGGCCAAAGGGTATTGTTGGTTCTGGACAATATCACAGAAGAAAGCATAGATGAAGTGAGATATTATATTCAAGCAGACTTGGGGAAAAACAGCTGTATCCTTTTGAGCGCACGAAGCTTAGATGTTCTGAAAAAGTATTTCAATATTGACTTGCAGTCGTGCATGCATGTCCCAAGCCTTGAAGAGGATGACGCCATTGCCATTTTGTTGCAAAGCACATCTGCAGAAGAGTTAACGTTGGGTGTAGAGGACAAAGCTTTTGCTTTGAAGTGTGCAAACAGATGCTTGTTCAGATGTGATACTGTTTGGAGAGGTCGAACATTTCATCCGTTAGCATTAAAAGCTTTTGGCCGTCACCTATTCAGTAAACACGGTTGGAATTTGTCAAAATGGGTTGCTGAGATCGATGGCTCCGTAGACCGATCCGGTTATGGATTGGACGATGTGTTCGATGTGCTGGGGAAAGCTTTTGATGACACACGTCCCAAGTACCGCACGATATTCATGCTTCTCACGATATATATGCTGCCCAATGTGTCTCCCCACAAGGTTACGGAGTGGCTGGCAATAATTTGCAACGAAGAGATCTCCTTTATTTACAAAGCAGTGAGTTCAATACTTGCTTTTAAAACATTTTTTTAACTTGTCATTTGGGCGTTTAAGTTCAATAAAACAGTTGAACGCTTAATTTGAAGGGAAAAACAAGGGACAGATAATATAAAAAAAGTTCAAACAAGGGTACAATTGATCAACTGGCTTCAGCTCTTTCTATTATGAACCCATAGAAATTGCGCAATGGAATACATGAAAAAACAAGGTTGATGTTTCTACTAGAAAACAAAGTTACACACTCACAGAAGGTAGAGCTGCTGCTCGTACAAAGAAAATAGTAAATACACTAAAAATAGACCAGCTGCTTCCTCGATAAGAATAGACCAACTTCTCCCTCTACAAAGAAAACAGAGTATTCTTCCACACACTCTTATATAAATACAAAATTGCTGTTGCTGCACTTTAGAAAACAAAGCTGCTGTTTGCTTTCTAGTCATATCTACTTCACTCAAACAATCATAAATATAATAATAGGCCAGCTGCTCCTCCTACATAGAAAACAGAGTATTCTTACACATACTAAATATAAAATACAGCACTGCTGCTGCTGCACTTTATAAAACATAAACAAAGCTGCTGTTTGTCTCTACTCATATCTGTGCTGCCTAAACAACCGTATATATATAAATAGACCAGATGCTCCATCTACAAACAAAACAGAGTATTATTCCCTATACTCTTACATAGAAAATACAGAAGTGGTGTTGCTACACTTCAGAAAACAACGCTGCTGTTTGCTTCTACTCATATCTACGCTGCCTAAACAACCATATATGTATATAATGGCATTGCTTATCAAAACATTCATGAATTCCTTGGCTTAAGAGTATCATTGAACATGGGCTACGTATAAGTTGCTTCGAATAATAATAGATATGATCCATAACTCAAAGTCCGTAGAGCATGGGCGACTGCATACACTAATGACCGGAAAAGATAGGCTTTGAAAAGTAAATAGAGGAGGTAAGGTTAATGACAGGATAGATAAGCTTTGAAAAGTAATTAGAAGTGGTAATACCGTATGGTTAATAAATGAAAGTCTTCAAGTATCACATCTTGCAGCTGCGCTCTGTCAGCTGACGTGAATGCATTCATGGTCGGTGTTGGAGTTACCTTTTTCAACATTATTTATATGTGATTTCAGGTTGAGGATCTACGTAAGAAGGCTTTTATTGAAGAATTTGAACCTGAAATTCGCATACACGACCTCGTCAAGGAATTCGCTCGAAACAGAGCAAAAGAAATGGGAAGATGGCTGTGGTGGAAGGGTGACGGAAGTAGCACACGTGGATTAATTTCGCAAGAGGAAGCAGGATTTGAAATGGTTAAGTTGGAACAGTGCATGTATCGACGTCCGTCACAGATCGCTCCGAGGTACCTTCATAATCTATTGGTACTTCAGCTTGTAGGTGTTCAGAATATGAACAAGCTTGACTTCAGCCAAATGGATAATCTCAGAAGTATCACATTACACAATTGCAAAGACCTAGCAGCAGTTGAAGGTATGGAGAATTTGGTACAGTTGGCATGGCTTCAGATAAGCGAGGTGAATCCAAAGTTTAAACTTCCCAGGCTAAGCGGCCTCGAAGGATTAATACATCTTGAGATTGACATTTCAACCAGGCAGATGCTCTATCGGCTAGGAGACCTTACCTCTTGTTTTTATCTCAAAGAGATTAATGTTCGCTGTCCATCTCTCTCGGAGTTCCCAAGGTTGACTGGCTTGCCGCATTTAGAGAAGGTGGAATTTACTATGTGTGATCAAGTAAAGAGGCCCCTCGACTGTACAAACTGTGTAATGCTCCAAAGTATTGTCCTTTCCGGTTGTTGCCAGATGGCTGCTTCACCGCTCCTCAGTGGATGCAAGAAACTGTCCAAACTTGTTTTGTGGGACTGTGATGCAGTAACGTCCTGTCCAAATATAGATGTGCCAAGTACATTAAAGACCCTAAAGTTGTTCATTTCATCACAAGCTTCTTCAGCGCCCAAAAATATAGAGTCTTGTTACGGACTGGTAAATCTTCAACTATGGAATATGTGGGAGCTAAAGAATCTTCCGAGTTTCAGATTTCTATCAAATTTGACTGTGCTCGAACTTTTCAAGTGTGGTATAAGGGAGCCCCCGGATCTTTCATGTTGTTTCATGTTGGAGGATGTCTACTTCTTCACACTTAAATATTTAGAAAGGTTTCCCAACTTCTCTTCTCTCAGGAAGTTGAAGAACTTAAGTTTATATAATTGTAGGAGAGTTAAAGATCCTCCTGATATTGGGGGATGCCATGAACTACAGGTGTTTGATCTGCTCTACAACGATAATTTGAAAGGACTTCCAAAGATGGATGGCTGCCCACGATTAGCGGAAATCAAAGTGAGTTGGCGTTGTGAGGACGAGGTCACTTATGATGGAATTGATCCTGACAGTTGGGAAGTCGACGACGACGACGTATCTTGGCTGGAGCACTTTAAAGATGTTATCTGCGCCAACATATGGGCATTCCCAGAAGCATTAAAAGAGTTGCACTGGTTGAAGGGCAAGCCAATGCTAGCGAAGAAGTATTTCCGTGGACTGAAGATGTATTATTCTATCACAGCTCCGTATGAATCCTGTAAAAGGTCGAAGTTTTTCAGCCAGAATTCTATTACTCTAAGATTGGTAGATAGCAAAGTGATCGCTTTACCTACACTGGAGAGAGTTTGTGATGATCCTAGTTGGTTGAAGAAAGTGCGAGAGTATTTTGCTGGAAAGGAGGATATTGCTCGTGTCACTGCCGCCTCGGGTAAGGTTTTGACATCAGCTTTAAATGATTTATATATGAAAAATGAACTATATTCTTATAAATTTAAATTCAAATAAAATAAAATAAGAGAAATGATGTATAAATATTTAATTTTTGTAAATGTAATTCATGTCTTTTAATAATATTTTGACTTTTTTTTTAAGAGTATTAAAAATTGAATGATTAGTTTATTAGTGTTATATAACGAAAAATTGTGAAATATAATTTACTTAAAATTTGAAATGTCACACTATATGATCGAGAAAGACCTCTATGAACTAGCCCTTCTTAATTTATTTTATTGAGCATTGAATTATCAATACATAGTTGCTAATAGAATTCACAAAAGTTTCTAGATCATATAAATGTTGAAAATCACTACAAATTCATGTTCTAGGGAGATTGTCCATCATTTCCACAGGTATATAGTAACTTTTTTGGTGATTGAAAGAATAATTTAACGAGATTTAATTGTGTAATTATTAGTATGTGCATTAGCAAGACCAAGTTCAAGAATCATTATTGTATTAGTTATTATCATCAACCACATCTACATTGACAATGTGGCTCAAGAAGAAAATATGCATAGTTACACCATTGTTGGGGACAGGTGGATGGGTTTCTAGGACGTGGAGGCAAAGGGCCTCAATCTGGGGACAGGGGGAAGGTATATACTATATACTATATATGGTACTTAAAATGCTAGTTATGAAAAGATGTATAAGATTATTAAGAAGTAAAATACTAAATAGAGTAGGATGATATCAAAACAAGTACAAATTGTCAAAAAGTAGAAGGGATGCCTCTAATCATTCCTTGGGAGGTTGGGCCTCAAGCGACGATTAGTGGCTGACCAACAACGCAGTTGGGGACTTGGGAACAGTGTCCCCAAGTCTTGGGGACATCCCCAAACCAAGGGACACTAGTGTTTAGGGGGGGATGCGTCCTTGTGGAACACTGAAAATATGTCAGGTATAGGTTTATTCAGAGAGTTTGGAGTGAGTTTACAAGTGATTGGTGAACATGTGTAATATTTTATAATATATTGATATCATAAAATGTTAATTCATTCCATAGAGATTGGGGTAGATGCAACATCTATATAACAATACTTGACTCTATTTTAATAGGGAATTCACAAAGTGTAAGGTGCAGATTTATTATAGTGACGTAATTTTTTTTAACATATAAGGTTTAGATTTTCTTTTATAAGGGGGAGAGAGAGAGAGAGAGAGAGAGAGAGAGAGAGAGAGAGATTAGGGGGAATATCTAGAGAGAGTGGGAAGGGATAGGAGAGGGGAGAGAGATATTTTCTAGAGGAGATCTTAGAGATAGGGGTAGAGAGAGAGGGGATATGATGGTGAGATGAGGGAGGGGAGAGAGTGAGAGAGAAGATGATTATGGGGCATATTTAGAGAGAGTGGGAAGGGATAGGGGAGGGGAGAGAGAGAGTTCTAAAACTAACCATAATTCTAACCATAACTTTAAACCATAACCTAAGTCTTAACTCTAATCGTAACCCTAACCTCAACCTTAAAATTTAATTATAAATTTTATCATAACCTTCCCTCCAACCTTAATCATATCCATGTACCCTAATATGAGCCCAAATAAACTATAATCTAATCACTAACCCTCATCCTAACTCGTAACCATAATTATAACCCTAACCTTAATCGTAACTTTAATTGTAATTGTTAAGATAATAATACTAATTGTCACTTTAATATTAATCCCATCCTACCCCTAACCCTCACCCTCACCCTCACCCTACCCCTAAATCTAAATATAATTGTAACCATTAACATAATATTACTCCTAACTTTAAACGGTTCACCCTAATCGTAACCATAACCCTACCATTGACCCTAGGCGATATGCTAAGGTTAACTGTGATACTAACCCTAATTATAACCCTAACCCTAATGCTAACCTTAAGACTAACCCTAATTACACCATTGACCTTAAATGTTACCCTAACACTAACCTTAATTGTAATACTAAAACTAACCTTAACCATAATAGTCGCACTAATAGTAATACTAAAACTAACCGTAACACTAACCCTTACATAGTTATAGAATAAAATTCATATAATATCTTAACCTTCCCTCTAACCTTAGCATTAACCTTAACCGTAACCCTACCACTAACATAACAGTAACACTAATCGTAGCAGTAACTCTTACCACCATCTATTCAAATATTAAAAATCATAAATTATCTTCCATGTTGCACCGTGACTGCTACTAGCAAATAAATATATATATAATACGCGAAGAGTAATCCTTCTCGAAGCACCCATTTTCTTCAAATTGCAAGGTGAAATAGACATCTCGAAAAGAATTATTCTCTAACATATTATATATATAAGTATATATATTACAACTGAATGACTAACCAGTTCAAATGATTGATCGTCAAACCTCTCGTTGGCTATATATTTCTATGCCATCCGACTGCAAACAAGAAGAGTATGTAACAGACAACGGTTACATCCTACTCACTTCTGTAACATGTCAAAAACTATTCATTAACACGTCAAACAACTGTGTCGCAACTTGTAGAATGACTGTCAAATTAAATGGGCCGTTTATAAATTGACAAAGGTTTTTCCATCCAAAATTGAAATAAGAGGAGGATGAGAAGAAGAGTAAGATGAGTACCCGGAAAGCTCAGCAAGAATTTGAACAGTATCCCCGTCCGCAATAGGGTAACCAACTCTGCCCTAGAGTATATCCTGTTCAAAATGTTGCCAAGATGTTTAAAATTCGATATGAAATATAAGCAACAAAGCCAAGATTAAACCAGAATATCCATCTCAATAACGCGCTCCGCAAGGATGTCGTAGGCGGGGTCAGGTAACTGGGAAAGCTGAAATCTGTGTGACGAATGGGCAGGAAGATCTCTTGAACTCGCCATCCACAATGTACACATAATTCCTGGAAAGCGAGCTGTGGTTCCAGATTGGACTGCACCTGCAAACACAAAACCACGGACAAATTAAACATATAGTTTACCCCATTATATAAGAGGTGAAACTGAGAGCTTGAAAGCACGGATCGTTCTTAAGTTTTGAACAATATAACGCCTCCTCTTCCCGTATAGCGATCAAATTGTAACAGTTGCCGTAGGAAATGGTAAGCTTTGGTACCGATTACAATGTAACGACAAATTATTTATGTAATTCATGCCATGACGCTTGCTATGCTATTGTAACTGTTATTTAAAAAAAAAAATTATAACCTTCATCTTATGTGAGAACATGCAAATGACTGTATTCTTTTTTTTTTTAAAGGGCAAATGTTTAGAATCAAATTTGTTATCATTATATTTTTAATTTATAATTGTTTATGAGTTATTATTGGTATGTGAATGTTATGCATACAATAATTTATTTATTATTTAATGTTGGTATGTGAATATATATATTATGTACACAATAAAGATTAAGTGGTGTTTTAGTTAATATTTTAAAGAAATGTTTATTCTAATATTGAGAATAAAAAATAGATATATGTATAAATTTTAAATTAAAAAATATTTCTTATATTAAAAAATTTACATAATTATTTTAAAATGTCTATTATTTATCATTTGTAAAAGAAAATAATATAATTATAATATTATTCAATCAAATATCTAAGCTTTACAATTCTATATTGTAAAAATTGGAAGTACAATATGATAAATGTATTTATATTTTTAATTTCGGAGAATCCTGTATTAAAATATATGGAAATCCTCTACATGTTTATATTTAAAAAATATAGTAGAGTTGTTTAAATTTTTAAAGATTGTTTAGATCACTTATATTAATAATTAATATTATGATAACTAGATTCACTCTTACCCTTTATTTTTAATCTGATAGCGTCTTTTGGAACAATTTCTCGCTCCACTGCACCACCTTCACCAAGGTATTATGTCCCTGCTATGCAAGGAGAAGCACGCATGTGCCAGGTGAAACTACTTCACTAACTTCGTACAACTCATTCTTTTTGTTGTTTATGTATTAATATTATTAATTGGTTGCAGGAGGTTGCAGATTTCTTAAAGACAGTTCATCCCAACGAAAAGGGAATTCGCATTGCAGGATTATATGGAATGCCAGGGCAGGGGAAAACTACACTTGGCAAGACGTTCTGCAATCTTAATTTGCAGGATTATGATGGCAAAGTATGCCATCTGGAATTTTCTGCAGGCGGTTCATTGAAGAGAATATTATTTGCCTTGCACTATCTCACTCACTGTCGCGGGTCGACACTCAGACGGATAACAAGCGAAGGCGATGTGAGAAATTTCGTATATTTTTGTTTTGTTAGAAAATTATGCTTCCTTCTCCAATGGAATTCCGTTTGCTATCTTTTCAAAAATCATTGAACAAGATGTGTAACTCTTGTATTTTTCAAATATAACTTACAGGCACGTTGTTTCTTCAATACGAGAGTGAAGGGCCAGAGGGTATTGTTGGTTCTAGACAATATAACAGAAGAAAGTATAGACGAAGTGAGATATTATCTTGGGACAGAGTTGGGGAAAAATAGTATCATCTGTTTGACTGCTGAAAGCGTAGGTGTTCTAAAGAATTATAACATTGACTCTGAGTCATGCATGCACGTCCCAAGGCTGGGAGAGGAAGAGGCCATAGCCATCTTGCTGGAAAGGACGTCTCTAGAGTTATCGGCGATGAGGGCAGTGCACAGAGGTTTTGCTTTGAAGTGTGCGAAGAGCTGTTCATTTAAAGAGGACACAGCTTTTGCTCCATTAACGTTTCATCCGTTAGCTTTGAAAGCTCTTGGCCGACACTTCTTCGGTAAACACGGTTCGGATTTGTCAAAGTGGGTTGCTGAGACAGACGGTTTCGCAGACAGAGCCCGTGATGGTTTGGATGTTGTGTTTACTGTGTTGGAGAAAGTTTATGGTGACATGGATCCCAGACACTGCACCATATTCAAGCTTCTTGCTGGAGATATGCGCTCTAAATTGTCTTCTGACGTAATGAAGTGCGTATCAAGAAATTGTAGCGAAGAGATCACGTATATAAAGGAAGCAGTGAGTTGAATGTACCTAAGCTCTTTGTTGTAGCGCTTGTTTTATTTATACTGATACACATCTTTAAATGCTTAAATTTAATTGTCGCTTCAGGTTGCGGATCTGTGTGAGAACGCTTTTATTGAAGAAATTGAACCAGAAATTCGCATGCATGACCTCGTCAAGGAGTTTGCTCAAACAAAGAAGTGGGAGGACTATGAAGCTGGTAAGGTTTTTATACCAGCATTAAATGCGTTATATTGAATAAGAAATTTAAAATTATAGGGCTTTGCATTCGATATATATATATATATTTGTAATATTATTGAAATATTAATATAAAAATAATAACATTGTAATTATGCAGAAAATATTTTATGAAAAACATTATTAATTAGAAAAAATAATTTATTTCAATTTTAATATTATACTTAAATTTTACACTTATATATTCACCTATCTCCTTTCAATTTTATAACTTTCTACAAGCATAACTATTCTCAATCTATAAAAGATCTACGAAATACTTATTGAGTACATCCAGAAACTAAAATCCCATGGTATGATAAAATTGTAGTGCCACATGCAACAGATATTCAATGTTTCCATGAATGACAACATTATATACTAGCATATCTAACCCTTCACGCATATTTAACCATGTGAAGGGTGGGCAAAAAGTTCCAAGTATGAAGGGGAAATGAGACATAATGCAGTTTTCACTAGCAATAAGAAAAAAAAACGTCCATCTTGCACTAATTGAAACACCAACATGTAGATGGTATGAAATTGGTGTGAGTTAGTTTGTCAAACATTCAATTTGTGGTTGAGCATGGAAAGGCAGGTAACAATATCTTCTAAGTGTGGAAAGTATAAGACATTGTTAGTTCATTGCCAAGCATTCAAACTTTGCCAGCCGAGCCTTGAGATCACTGGAGACAATATATCTTGTTGCTTGTGGACTTTGTTGGCGACAACAATCCTAGACATTACTAACCTTTCATATACTTTCATATACTTGCATTTTCGGCATGAAACTATGAATGATAAGGAAAAAGTTTGAATTTAAAAGTTAGAGAATTTTGTTGTGTGTAGATGGAAGGATTAGAGCCATTGCAAAAAGTAAAGGGTGCAAAAATATGAAATGGCACTTGAATATTTTATTTGAAGAAACACATCAAAATAATTGAAAGTTTGTTAATGCTACGTACAAGGTATTTTTAACTTAGATTTCATTTGACTGGCCGCTTCTTTTGGGAGCCGGCTATGCAACCGACAAATTCCCCCATCCACTACCATGCATAGCCCACTTCATCCATGTGCATAGCCTATTGATTGCATACCAACATGGACCTGAGATCACCGTACGTGTTAGAGTTGTACACATGAACCAGAATGCCGTCCACTTTTTAATTTAAGATATATATTATATGAAAATTTTAATAATGGTATTATTTAATTTTTAAAAAATACATAGTAAATTTTGTTTGTAAATGAAAAATACATAGTTAAAAAAATAGTAGTTTTAACATAATAGTTTATTAATTACTAAATTTAACATAAAATATCTATTTTTTTAATATATTGTTAAAAAATAGTAGTTTTAACATAATAGTTTTAATTAAAAATAATTTTTATTTAAGTAAATTTATTTAAATGTTTTTAATTAGTTCCTTTATTTAGATTAATATTTTTCCATTAGTCTTTTCAACGATTGATTTGCATGGAAAGATAAAATTATATATGAAAGGATTGTATTATTTTTTTTATAAAATTATATTAGTTAGATTAATTTTTAAATAAGAATAAATACTAACATTTTATTTTAAATTATTTGATTTCTAAATGATGTAGAGTAATAGAGTAATAGGGCTAGAAGAATAGAGTGAATAAACCCTAACCATAATGATAAATCTTAAATCATAAACCTTATCACAAACAAACATTAAAGGATAATCCTAACCTTAATAATTTCATAAACCTAAACATTATTCTAACTCTAATAAAAAGCTTAACTTTAACCACAAAACTAGGACAACCCTTTCTCTACTACATGCATGTCATTGTGGCCATTATATGAATTTTTTTTACCAATCTATTTTTTATCACCTTTTTAATATAAACTAAAATTAAATAAAGATTATTAAAGTTTATTATGAAATCACCTTCATGATACTAAAATAATTCAAACAAATATTTATTAAATTTTAGTTTACATATAAATAAAACAAAAATAGTAACTTATAAAAAATTAAAATATCCAAGACCATCAAAATTAAAATAAATATAAACATGAATATATATAATTAATTATTTAATATTAATTTTCTCTAAATTGTAAAATATATATAGAATTTTGAAAATTAAAAACAAAATCAAGAATATTATTCTAAATGAAATAAATTTATATCAAAATTTAAATATTAATAAAAATTAAAAAATAATAAATAACATATATAATATATTACTAATTAATTAAATTAAATTAACTCTTTTTAAAAATTTGATAGTATTTTCATTAACAAATTAAAATGAAATATCTTTATAATAAAATAAAGAGTTTATTTTTTTCCATTGCCTTCCACTATGTAAAATATATAAGGAAAGTTTGAAAAAAAATATGTAAAAGATACAAGGGAAGTTTGAAAAAAAAACTTAGTGTCCCCTTCATAAAATATGTGCTTTACTTTACCATTTAGATGTTGCTCAGACAGAAGAGTAAAAACTAAAAATGGACGTTTATTCTTTTGATGCTGATGTTACACTTAAAAATTGCAGTAGGTTGTACTTGATTGGATTGCAACTATGGTAGAGATGGCATACCCATGACAGGCAGCGGCTATGCAACCACGAAAATTGTTAACCATACGAAGGGGAAACACTTAGCTTTTTTTTGAAAAGTTTGCAAAAGGTTCTATAGAGAAAACAATTTTCGTGGTTGGATAGCCACTACCCCCATGACACATGGGCATTAAATTCAATCGGGGGAGTCTCTCGGTTGCATAGTCGGCTCCCTTCTCTTGCCTTTGCAATGACTTCTCCAAATCGGGTATTAATAAGATTTTTTTATTATTATGATTCATGCTATATGGTCAATGCCTTAAAGAAGTGCATAGATTATGTGAAGCATTTTCTAAATTGTTTCGAGTCAAATGCATAATGCTGTGTGAAAATCTACATATGGAGGTGTTGCCAATGTGTTTGAGGTTGTTTGGAAATTTCGTAAAACTATTGACTCTTACCATTGCCATAAACATGCTCTCTTTACATTTGTGAGGGGTAAATGGTTTTCTTAAATTTTAATTTTTTAAGGAAATTATTTGTTCAAGTGAAAAATAGTGGTAAAGAGTAAAGAAATAAAATGAGAATTTAATGGGTGTAAAAAATATATTTGAAGAAGAGGTAGAGAAAATTCAAAGGAAAATAAAGAGTAAAAAGAAGAAAATGGGTCATAAAAGAAAGAAATATTAAAATTGAATGAAGAAATCAATTTGTTTAGTCAATTACTTGAATCACACTTACAAGAAAGTAAGTGTCTAAAGTGTAAGTTTCCATACTATGCAATATCTAATGAGATATAGGTGATTTATTTTATTCAATTGATAAAACATCTGATATCATTGAAGGTTTTTTTGATTAAAAATGTACAATTTAAAATAACAATATATTTAAATTTGGAACTCTTGCTAATTTTAAGAATAATGACAAAGGACGTTTTTCAACAAATACTAGTTTTATGGTAATTGAAAGAATGAGATATGAAGGAAAAAGTTTAAGAAAACATTGACAAGGAATTATAGATCCAATTATGCCAACAATGAGGCTAAAAAATGAATGCCTTTGATACGTTAGTGTTGAAAATAATAAAAATGACATTGCAAGTTTTATAAGTTCAAACAAACTAACTTAAGGAATGCAAATTATACAATATTTTTATTGTAATAGGCAAGGACATAAAATGGAAACATGTTGGGATCTTTATCCTTGTACTATTTGTGGATTGAAGAATCACTATGAAAAAGTCGTCTGTTATAATAGAAAGTGGTAGAAGCAACCTTTAAAAGATAGTAGATAGATGGATTGGCATTTCCCATTAGAAATAGGTCATTATTGTGTCCAAAATATTGTACAAGAATAAATATTCTCATATAAGACAAAATAGCTATCATACAAGAATAAGTAGTGCACTGATTACAAAAGTCATTGTTCAACCTTATAAAGTTGTAGTATTGGTTGCAAAGATCATTATTGAATGATTATAACATTGATTGCAAAAATCATTGTTAAGTCTAACAAATACCATTAATTGGAAAAATTGATGACGAATTTTTGTAACATTGATTGAAAAGATCAATGTTCAACCTTATAAAGTTGTAATATTGGTTGAAAAGATCATTATTGAAACTGATTGTAAATATTTTTACTAAATCTATCAAGATTTTGGTAACAAAGATTATTAAATAATTTCACTTCCTTTATTCATATAACTATGAAGAACATCCTACCCTAGACAATGATGGACAAAAGTGATCCAGACTATTCAAAATAAAGTATATTTTATGCTTTTCAAAAGACATAAGTATTAAATAATCTTTATTTGTACATGAGTTACTAATAAACGTATCTGTTCAATTTTGTCTTTAGTTGTCTTGGTCGATGTCACGTTGGTCGAACAGCTAGGTAATGTTTGTATGCTTATGACTGCGTCTTTAGCCGTTGTTATGATGCCAGATTTTGGGAGTTTTTGTTTGGCCCTCTGGTATTTGGCCTATGGACCTTCTAGGTTTGCTATTAAATAATTTTTTTGATTCTAAATCCCATATCACATTAAACCAATTTTTTTTTTTTAATTGTCCATTTTTCAGATTACTCTATTAGCTTATTATCAATATTTTCTCGGTTTCCTCTAGCAGAATTATACGTAGAAAACGATCTATTTAGTTAGTTATTTTGACAATTTTATTGAAAAATAACACGCATATAAATGATTTAGCTGCTAACCTTGCTTCATCACTGTCTTGTGTAGCATTTTCTCGCCTACGAAGGTATGTCACCGCCATTATTTTCCGCGATAAGAAGAAAAAGGTGAGCGATAAAGCTGCTCTTTAACATTACAATTTATATGCCTACGATTTTTCTCTCTACTCCAAAACCTTCAGTATATTATATTAATCACGTCATTTCGTTTGAAAGATTTAATGAAAGATTTTTAAATAATAACGATAATAATCGCATAGCATTGACTTAAATATTTTTTTGGGAGAAAATAGGGGCAATGAATTACGTACACTGGCCATGAATGGAGCTCAGGGAATTTTTTTTTTTATATGGTGCGTTCCAGCTCTTTTACCTCAACCAGAATGTAAGATTTTTTTTTTATATAGTAAAAATTCACATAGTAATTATTCATTAAGATAATAATATAACTGTCGGTTTAAATTTCACACAGTGACAATCTACAAGGATCCAAACAATCCGGAGCTTTCAGTCTTGGAGCACATAGGTTTTGCTTTTGGTTTTTGATGCCATGGAATCCAAATACCTAACTATATTCATATCCATTATAATATATATGTTGACCAAATTGTCCTGCGACGAAATTGTTGAATGGCTAGCACTAAATTGCAATAAAGTGATTAACATATAAAACTTTTATGTTAAAAAAAAATTGGAGTTTGATATTTTTTTTCCAAATTGTAATTTTAATATGAAATATATAATAAAATTGTGTTTGATATTTTCTTTATATTTTTATATTACAAAGTTTTGTAATTATATTATTTTGGCAAATCTTCAAATAGCAATATGTTATCTTTCTATATCAATTAAATTGTAGTCATATAGTTATAAAATTTTAAATTTTTCTAATATTGTAAAGCAAAATAACATTTCATAATCTAGATAAATTAGATTTATCCTACAAAACTCATATATATAAAAAAAATTAACTCAACTTAGTGTTTAAGATAAGATGAGGGCCAGTGTATTTTTTTTAAAAATAAATTGTGATTGCTAAATGTAAAGTGCAAATATATAAAGAAGATATTTTACGTGTTGATTGCATAATGTATGCCTTTGATGAAGATTCTAAAATATTTGTTTTCTTCTCCTCTAAAAGTATGTTACCTCTATCAAATGGATGCCTCAAACTTTATATTAATCTTGTGCTTGATTTGGTGTCAATTTTGAAGGTTTGTGTTGGTGCCACCCTCTCAAATTTATTTATATTTGTACATGAGCCTATTTATTATATACCTTTTTCTTCTTTAGTCACTTGATTGTACTGCTTTACTAACATGAATACTATCGATATTAAAAAAAATAAAAATTGAAAGGGTTGTTATTATGTCACAAGGTCTGATGTTCTCTTGTTTCAACCCCTATAAAATGTGTACAAATTAGACGATAATAGACAAGTTTGTTGGGATTAAGGTGTCTCAACCTTTGAGAGTCCTAACTTTATTAATTGACTTATATAATCCCATGTTGCATATTTTATTCATTATATCCAAAGAGTTATGTTTCTAAGGTGTTATGTCACTTATGGGGTCTGTTTGAGTGTTGGCTTACTACATGTATAGTGTAGAGCATAAAATTGTGTTGCTTCACACTTGGGTGGTCATTTGGAGAGATGAGTTTATAAAAACATCTCAATGGTGTGCTTGGGCAAGTGTCCTTATTTGCTGAGATGACTCTTGGAGGGATATGAGAATTGCTATGCCAGGGCTTGCAAGTTGAGAGGAGTTAATGTTTGACAATTTATATTTATGGATAACTCATTTTAGTAAGCACATCTATGCATTTGGACACCTAAATGTGGATTTGAAAATTTTCTATATAATGAGTGTTGTTGTATATGGAAATTTATTGTTATGGAGGACTAGTGATAGTGAATTTGAAAGTTCTTAAAATCGCAATGAGTTAAGAACATGGAAACCTACTATTTTGGCTATCACTTGTCTACCTATGTATGGTAGGTAGTCTAAGAAACCATGGACCCCTATCTTCCATGTATTGAGCTCTATAAAATATGTTGGTGTCTTAGTTATTTTTTATGAGACAATTTGGTTATTTTCCAAGATGTTATGTTGTTAGAATTGCTTCCAAAATCTTAATTGTCGTGACTACACCTAAAACAAATTATGATATTGTTGTATATAATTGATCATGCCTTAGTGAATGGGGTTTTCCCTGAAATGTTTTTCCTATGTAAATCTAGTTTTCACAAATTTATGTGTTTATTTGTTTGAATCTACTTTTTTCTTGGCCTATCTAAATCTATAATTGTATAAGGATCTGTAAGAATTTTTCAAATTCACCCTCTTGTTAGATTTTGCATTTGGAAGGTTGTTTCCATATTCTACTTTCCTCTCGATTGGTATTAGAGTCTAACCAACTTTGTTATCCTTGTTTAGTTGAAGGGTTTCTTATGCAAATCTTATTTTAGTGGAAGTTTTGAAGAGAGTTTTCATAACCTTTTAGAAGGTTTGAGATGTCAAGAATGTCTTGCATAGTAGAGATGAAGTTTAATGGTGGTAACTTTGATTTTTGAAACCTCAAAATGAAGGATATGCTCATAGACAAAAAATTATGGGCTATAATATCTAGAACTAAACCTCAAAATCTAGCACTAGATGTATGGGATACACTGGATTGGAAATACAAGGGTTTGATAAGACTTTATTTGGATGGATTTGCACTTCTCAATGTCCATGAAAAGAACCGCAATTGAGATTTGGAAAATTTTTAAAGATATTTATTAGGGAAAATCCTTAGTAAATAAGCTTCTCTCGAGAAGGAAGTTGTATTCCTTGAGGATGGACAAAGGAGGATCCATTGCAGATCACCTAAAGGAATTTAATATGTTGGGTGCCCAAATTCTCTTTGCATGCATAAAGATTAATGACTAGGGAAGAGAAAGATTGTTTTATATTCTTTTCTAGATTCATTGGATTACCTTGTGATGGCCATTTAAAGAAAAACAACTTTCAAGATGGAGAATATTGTTTCTTCATTGTTATAAAAATGATGCTGCAAAGAAAATCTTCTGAAATGGTTAAGAAGACCCTTATTGCTCATCGTATATCAATGGAGAAAGGCATGAAGGACAAGAAAGGTAAATCCAAGTCTTTAGGGTGATTGTGTTGGTATTGAGGAACACTAAGAGGAGGGGGATGTATCAGTGTTCGGTAATTTTTAACTTTACTTAACTAATTACACAACCACAAGCTATCCACAATGAAAAGTAAACAAATAAAGAACAAAGTAAGCATCCACAAACTCATGACACGATGATTTTTGCATGGAACCCTGGTAAAGGGAAAAACCATAGCAGGGGATGGAACACACAATTATCTTTGCAAAAATACAGTTAACCTGGTTAAGGAAAATAATACAAAATGGGACTGCACTAGCATTTAGGTATGCTGTAGGTACGTTGCCTGGAGTAAATTGCTCAATTACAAAAGGGGGCTACAACCCTTAGAAAGCTCACTGCTTATAAATTGTGTTGGACTACAATCCAAAATGATGAATTGAGAGGTAGCATCATATATGCCAATACAGTTCCATGCAAGTACATCAGATATACATCAACCTAACCTTTGTAATCAGGTACATAATATCTCTGACCATTGCATAATATCCTCTTACCATTGCATTACATGAATCATCACAATAACTCAACCTTATATACCTATCACAAAAATATAATAAGTTCATTGTCGTCTCCAATAACAAAATATGTAACGTGTAAAACCTCAAGAAATACACCGATCAAATCTCCATACTAACTTCAACCAAGATGAAGATATCATGTAACATGTTGGATCTACCAAAATGATTGAAAAAAAATTGAAATATAGTATATTTTGATTTATAATTTAATTATTAAATAAGGAAATATGTGTTATTATAGATTTTTTTAATGGTTTCTAAATATTTTCTAATATATTTAAATTTTTTATTTAAAATATCTATATAAGATAAGCAAATCTTCTTTCACCAACTATCAGAAAATAATTTGGATTAGAGTACTCAATTTCATATTAAAATAGTGTATTCTTCAAGTTTAGATTTCATTACAAATCATTGTACTATGAATCAATATTATATATTTATTTTCATTTACTATTTAATAACTTGTATATTTAGTAAATATAAATTATAATTAAGATTAAAATTAAGATTACAACAAAGATTAAAATTATGATTAAGAATTAATTTTCTATTATATATATTATTCATAATAAAATTATATAATTAAAATTAAAATTATGTAATTTTAGAATTGATCAAAATATATTTAATAAGATATAATAAATTTATTAGAACTAAAATTATAATAATATTTAATATTAAATTTACAATCAATTTTAAAATTTTAAAAAACATCCATTCCTACTAGTTGGCACTTTTTTAAATGACGTTATTAGTACTTGCCCTAGGCAATGCTATTGCATTCACTTCCTCTAATTAATCAAGTGCTTTGCACCAATTAACTTTTGGTGTTATAGAAGCAAATTTGTAAGGATTGTAGAATTTTTAGGCTTTTTGAAATTTCTTTATATTTTGAAAAAAATTATTTTAAATAGTTTTATTTTATTTTTATTTATAATTTATGAATAAAGTAATTTTTCTATAAATATATAAATCTTAATAAGTTTTTATCTTTCAAAATTCACTTAATAAAATCAATTACCTAATTTATAGGGATTTGATTCACACTAATTAAATTAAATCAAATAAATTTTTTAATAAAAAATTAAACTATTAAACAAATATTTCTATTAAAAAGGTAAATATATGTATTCTTTATAATTACAGTTTTATATAATTCTTTTTTAAATAAATCATTCTATTTTTAAATAATAATTATTTTTAATCATTTTAATGTACACAATATAATTTAATAGTTTGTAATCATAAATTTAAATATTTTTTACTTTTTTATTTAAAAATATCTATTTTCACTCTAATGTTTATATTACACAATTTTATAATCTATAATAGCTATTTTATTAAGATCAGTTATAATTAAAATTACATAAATATAATTAATAATTATAGAATCTTAAATTAATAATTACATTCAAGACTAATTTTATATTATAATTTTTTAAATCGCTGAAGGTGAGATGAATCCACATAATTATATTATTTTCATAAATTTTACAAAATCGTATCTCTCCCCTCTTTGTGCTACTTGTATCTATCACATCCTTTATCTCCCACTCTTATGACCTCTATCTCTATTTTCTTGTCTCTCCCTTTCACCCTCTTGATGCAGGAGCATCCTGGGTGTAAGAGCAATCTTGCATCACTCAAAAAATTTTTTTTTTTTTGTTTTTATATTCAATAAGGGCTATTTTGTGCAGAGCTGCTATTTATGGAAAGTTACTATTTTTGGTAATTTTCGTATGTGCTCAGAATGATCTGATTTCTTTCTTGGAGGTTCATTTTGGTCATATAAGTCTGCCAGTAAAGTTTCATTGCCAGATCAAGTGTATATTGGAAGATATTGAAAATTTTCGGTATTGGCAGCAGGGTACAGAAACTTTGAACTCAGTTTTGAAAGCTTTAGAGGCCCCGACTGAGTTCGAAAATTTGGGTGACAAGCGCTAGCACTAGTCCAGCCTGTAGAGCGCTTCATGGCATTTCCGAAATGGGGTTATAATAGCCGATCGGGTCAACTGGTGATGACTTATGGTCTTCGGAAGTTGGGTCACCTGAATTGGCGAAAAATAATTTTCTTCAAAATTTTTGTTCGGGTTTCAAAGGTTATCTTGAGCCGACTATGATGTAATAAAATGTAAAATAAAATAATTCTAAGTTTGGTCGGCCTTATTGGCTAAAATTCTAGAACCTTCCCAGGCGGTGAAAAATTGCATATATAAGGAAGGCTATATTATTGTCTTAGGTAGTTCAGAATAGTTCTGGGTAGTAGATCTGGGCAATAATTCGAGGCTTTGTCTTACAGAATATTGTAAGGGAATAACCATGTGGCTTTGCATATTGTAATTCTGAAAGTTTGTAATTCCACATTTGTGGAGATAATAAGAAGCCAATTTTCTGTTCTTGCATATTGTTGTGGTTTCTCTGTTTCTGTTATGTGTTTGTGGTATTAAGGGGAGAACCCTTCATCAAGTGGTATCAGAGCAGGTTTTCTTGAGTGTGTAAACAGATCGCCGACTGTGAGGCAGTTTGCACCAGGACCGTGGTTAGGGTTTCAGCGCGCATCGCGAAAATGCCTCCACGAAGAGAACGTGGCGGAAGAGCTGGTGCTGTGACACCTGAGGTTAGAGAGCTACAGAGACAAGTGCGAGCATTGCAAGAAGAGATTCGCAGAGGAATGAATCTTAATGTCAGAGATGAAAGCGAGGATGAAGCCGAAGAAGAATATCAAGAAGGAGAAGTTGAAATTGTGAACCAGGAGGAAGAAAGACTTTTTCGGGCAATTTCCAAGATTGAGAAAAGACCTAAGATTGAGGTTCCTACATTTTCTAGAAATCTTAACCCAGACGAATTGATCGACTGGATCAATGAATGTGAGGAATATTTTGAGTATGAAGATGTTGAGGATCCTGATAGGGTCAAATTTGCGAAGGCCAGACTGAAAGGTCATGCGAAGATATGGTGGCAAGAGATTCAGTTGGAGCGAAATAGAAGGGGAAAGGAGAAAATCACAAGATGGGATCGGATGGTGGATAAATTGAAGCAACAGTTCATTGCTATTGATTATGAGCTTAACCTACTGAAGAAAATGTAGAGTTTGAAGCAAGCAGGAAGATCTGTTTAGGAGTATACAGAGGAGTTCTATCGACTTCTCATCAGAACAAGCCATGCAAAAGCTGATAAGGAGAAAGTTGCCCGATACCTTAATGGGTTAAGGCCAAGCATTCAGGAGGAGCTGAATCTGGTTCGAATGAACAGTATTGAAGAGGCATACCAGTTTGCCCTAAAAGTAGAGGAAAAGCTGAACAAGAAGTTTGAGAGCAGACAAAACGGAAGAGGTCACGGTGGACGATCTGGTGGACGGTCATATGGTGGCCGAAATGAAGATCCGAAAAAGAAGGATGAGGCCAGTAGCAGTCAGCATCAGCGAGGAAATAATTCCAATTGCTTCCAGGATCAGAATAATAGAGATCAGAGAGGAAGAGGAAGAGGACAAGGATCTGGAAGAGGTGGCTTCCGTGGAACATGTTTTCACTGTGGAGAAGAAGGTCATAGGGCATTTGAATGTCCTCAGCACCAAGGCAGAACAGACAGGAGAAATGAAGGCCAGGCCAGAGTTGCATATGTAGATGAAGATGCCAGATCATCGAATTCTGAAGATGCTGAAAGAGGAGAAATGTTGATTAACAAAAGAGTCCTGTTGAGTGGTGAGAATGAACCTGAGCAAAGGAGGAGCCTGTTTCACATTAGGTGCAAGTGTGAAGGTAAATGTTGTGATGTGATTATTGATAGTGGAAGCACTGACAATTTGGTGTCAGAAAAGATGGTGACAAAGTTGAAGCTCGAGAGACAGAAACACCCACATCCATATCGGATTGCCTGGGTACAGGATGACCACAAGGTCATGGTCAATGAACAATGCTTGGTGAAGTTCAAGATTGGCGGATACCAAGATGAGTTATTGTGTGATATCATATCTATGGATGCATGTCATATGTTGTTGGATAGACCATGGCAGTTTGACAGATGTGCTGTACATGATGGCCGTACGAATACCTATTCCCTGACAAAGGATGGAGTGCGACATAAGCTAAAACCATTAAAGGAGACTGAAGAAAAGGTATGTGGTAATGCAAGGATAGCTTTTGTTGATGGAAAAAATTTCCTAGATGGTATGAGGCATGAGCATGTATGTTTTGCTTTAATTCCAAAAGCTAGTAAAGAGGAAGTAGAAGATGTTCCTGTAGAAGTTGTAGATTTGTTGAATGAGTTTCAGGATATTGTATCCGATAACGTGCCTGATGGATTACCACCAGTCAGGAAGATTAGTCATCAGATGGACTTGATCCCAGGAGTGAGTTTTCCGAACAAGGCAGCACATAGAATGACACCTGCAGAAAGTGAGGAGTTGAACAGATAAGTACATGAGTTGTTACAGAAATGATTGATCTATGAGAGTCTGAGTCCCTATGCTATACCAGCGGTATTAGCACCAAAGAAGAATGGAGAATGGAGGATGTGTACAGATTCTAGGGCAATAAACAAGATCACAATCAAGTACATCTTTCCATTGCCACGAATGGATGATATTATGGACTGTTTGAGTGGAGTTGTGTATTTTTCAAAGATAGATTTGAAAAGTGGATATCATCAGATTCGGATAAGAGAAGGAGATGAATGGAAGACTGCCTTCAAAACAAAGGAAGGACTTTATGAGTGGTTAGTCATGCCTTTTGGGCTAACCAATGCACCGAGCACTTTCATGCGGCTCATGAACGAGGTTCTGAAAGAATTTCTGGGTAAGTTTGTCATTGTTTACCTAGATGATATTCTGATCTTTAGTAAGACCTTAGAGGAGCATATGATGCATATTCGTATGGTATTTGAGACGTTGAGAGAAGAGAAATTGTTGATTAATTTGAAGAAGTGCAGTTTTGTGAAGAAAGAGTTAGTGTATTTGGGATTTGTAGTTTCAACAAAAGGTCTAAAAATGGACCCAGAGAAGGTACAGGCTATCCTTGAATGGCCTACTCCAAGGAGTGCTACTAAGGTAAGATCTTTTCATGGTTTGGCTAGCTTTTACAGAAAGTTTATCAGTATTTGTGGACCCTTGACTGAAACAATGAGTGGGGATAGAAAAAAGTTTAAGTGGACTAATGGGGCAGAAAAGAGTTTTCAATTGTTGAAACAAAAAGTTACAGAACAACCTGTTTTAGCACTTCCAGATTTTAATAAGGTGTTTCAAGTAGATTGTGATGCTAGTGGTACTGCAATAGGAGCTGTTATGAGCCAAGAAGGTAAACCTGTTGCTTATTTCAGTGAGAAGTTAAATGATGCCAAGAGGAAATATTATGTTTATGATCAGAAATTTTATGCTATAGTTCAGGCATTAAAGAAGTGGAGACATTATCTGCTTCCTAAGGAGTTTGTTTTGTATACTGATCATCAAGCTTTGCAATATTTGAATAGTCAAGGAAAATTGAATCAAAGACATTTGAAATGGGTTGAGTTTTTGCAGAGTTATACATTTGTTTTGAAACACAGGAGTGGAAAGTCTAATAGGGTTGCAGATACTCTTAGTAGAAGGCAACTATTGCTGATAGAAATGCAGATTGAAGTGGTTGGGTTCAAAGAACTCAAGAATTTGTATCTAGAGGATCCTGATTTTGGTGAAGCTTGGAAAGCTTGTACAGAACCTGTTACTCTAGACAGAACAAAATGGCTGGATTTCATCATCCAGGATGATATGCTATTCAAAGGGAGTCAGTTGTGCATTCCAGGAAGTTCTATGAGGGAGAATCTCATCAAGGAGAAGCATAGCGGAGGATTGGCTGGACATTTTGGTCGTGACAAAACCCTTTCTTTGGTTAGTGAGAATTATTATTGGCCACAGTTGCAGCAAGATGTGAAGAAGTTTGTACAGAGTTGCAGAGTATGTTAGATGGCGAAAGGAGTGAAGCAGAATACAGGGTTGTATCAGCCATTACCTGTACCAGAGAAGCCTTGGGAGGATATCAGCATGGACTTTGTTCTTGGTTTACCGAGGACTCAGCGGGGACATGATTCAATTTTTGTGGTGGTTGACAGATTTTCAAAGATGACACATTTCATTCCATGCAATAAGACTAATGATGTTGTTCATGTAGCAGAATTGTTTTTCAGAGAAGTAGTGAGACTTCATGGTTTGCCAAAGACCATAGTTTCAGATCGGGACACTAAGTTTGTTGGGTATTTCTGGTGTACATTGTGGAAGAAGTTGAAGATAGATTTGAAGTTCAGTTCATCACATCATCCATAGACTGATGGATAGACAGAGGTGGTGAATAGGAGTTTGAGAAATTTGCTGAGATGTTTGGTTGGAGATAAGCCAATAGGATGGGATTTGATTTTACCATAGGCGAAATTTGCATACAATAATTCTATCAATAGGAGCACTGGTAAATCACCATTCTAGATTGTATATGGAAGTAGTCTGAGAAATGCATCTGAATTGAGGAGGATAGATAAAGGAGAAATAAGTAGTGCTGAAGCTGAGGATTTTGCAGAACACTTGAAGAACATCCATGGGGAGGTAAGGAAGCATATTACCAAGATGAACGCACAGTATAAGGCTAAGGCAGATGAGAAAAGGAGGTATAAGAAATTTCAAGTTGGTGATGAAGTCATGGTTCATTTGCGGAAGGAGCGATTTCCAGTTGGTACATATAACAAGCTGAAAATGAAAAAGTTTGGACCATGTAAGATACTGAAGAAACATGATTCAGGAAACGCATATGAGGTAGAATTGCCTACTGAGCTAAATATTTCACCAGTGTTTAACATTTCAGATCTAACAGAGTATCATGAAGGAGGTATTGAAGATGCGATCACATCAGCATAGTGGAGTATTCCAGCCACTAGTTCAGACACTAAGGAGATCGAAGATATACTAGACAGTCGTGTTGGCAGAAGCACAAGGAACATGACATATGAAGAATATCTGGTCAAGTGGAAAGGATGACCTGTTGTAGATTCATCATGGCTGACAAAGGAGGAGGTTAGCCGTCTTAGTTTTCCTCTGCACACCTGAGTCGTGACAGGGTCACTTCTCAAATTACCCGGGTGTCTGATGCAGGAGCATCCTAGGTGTAAGAGCAATCTTGCATCACCCAAAAAAAAATATATTTCTATTTTTATATTCAATAAGGGCTATTTTGTGCAGAGCTGCTATTTATGGAAAGTTACTATTTTTGGTAATTTTCATATGTGCTCAAAATGACCTGATTTCTTTCTTGGAGGTTCATTTTGGTCATATAAGTCTGCCAGTAAAGTTTCATTGCCAGATCAAGTGTATATTGGAAGATATTGAAGATTTTTGGTATTGGCAGCAGGGTATAGAAACTTTGAACTCAATTTTGAAGACTTTAGAGGCCCTGGATGAGGTCAAAAATTTGGGTGACAAGCGCTTACGCTAGTCAAGCCTGTAGAGCGCTTCGTGGCATTTCTGAAATGGGGTTATAATAGCCGATCGGGTCAACTGGTGATGACTTATGGTCTTCGGAAGTTGGGTCCCCTGAATTGGCAGAAAATAATTTTCTTCAAAATTTTTGTTCGGGTTTCAAAGGTTATCTTGAGCTGACTATGATGTAATAAAATGTAAAATAAAATAATTCTAAGTTTGGTCGGCCTTATTGGCTAAAATTCTAGAACCTTCCCAAGCGGTGGAAAATTGCATATATAAGGAAAGCTGTATTATTGTCTTAGGCAGTTCAGAATAGTTTTGGGTAGTAGATCTGGGCAATAATTCAAGGCTTTGTCCTACAGAATATTGTAAGGGAATGCCCATGTGGCTTTGCATATTGTAATTCTGAAAGTTTGTAATTCCACATTTGTGGAGATAATAAGAAGCCAATTTTCTGTTCTTGCATATTGTTGTGGTTTCTCTGTTTCTGTTATGTGTTTGTGGTATTAAGGGGAGCACCATTCATCAAGTGGTATCAGAGCGCCACCAGCGCAAGCGCCCAGAGGCTTGACCAGCGCAAGCACCCGTCACCCAAATTTTTAACCTCATCCGGGGCCTCTAAAGCTTTCAAAACTAAGTTCAAAGTTTCTGTACCCTACTGCCAATACCGAACATTTTCAATATCTTCCAATATACACTTGATCTGGCAATGAAACTTTACTGGCAGACTTATATGACCAAAATGAACCTCCAAGAAAGAAATCAGATCATTCTGAGCACATACGAA
Source organism: Chamaecyparis obtusa (assembly GCA_027943335.1). NCBI lineage: Eukaryota > Viridiplantae > Streptophyta > Pinopsida > Cupressales > Cupressaceae > Chamaecyparis > Chamaecyparis obtusa. Next base: position 136,461 of record BSBK01008641.1, on the reverse strand, counting down.
AATTACCAAAAATAGTAACTTTCCATAAATAGCAGCTCTGCACAAAATAGCCCTTATTGAATATAAAAATAGAAATATTTTTTTTTTTGGGTGATGCAAGATTTCTCTTACACCCAGGATGCTCCTGCATCACCTCTATTTATATCCCATTATCTCTATAGTTGTTTTTTTATTCATCTCATCTGTCCCTTCATCCCCCTCTCTTCCCCACCACCAACTCTTGTGTGTGTGTGTGTGTGCACATTCCTCTCTATTTGTATCCCTCCATCTCCAGTTCTCTCCCCCTCCCCCTTGCCAATATCCATTTATGAACTCTCTAATTTTCTTATATCTCCCCTTGTTATGGATGTTTAAAGTTTTCAGGTCTCGTTCATGTTTTAGCTTAGCAGGGTTTTTCCCATTTTCCTAAAAAAAGAACAACTATAAATACCCTAAATATTTATCCTTTTTAGAGTCTTTTTGATGTTTTTTTGTTAAATGGTTCTCACTAGTCACAAACCACCTTGGTTACAAATTATGCCATTTTATTCATCTATGTGACTAGCTCAGTTGACTTAGGTTTTACCTCCAGCCATGTCTCTACCTTAAAATAAGTCATTAGTCCTACGTCTTATGTATTTTTTCCTCCACTATACTCCCCATTATCATTTTATATCATGTATTCATAGTGTTATACCTTTATACCATTATGTATTCAGCTCCCAAACTATATCATTTATTGTAATTATTAATTAGTTAGAAATTATAATATTCATTGTAAATTCAAGTTTTTAATTAATTAATAATTAAAATGGTATAGTTTTGGTTCTTCATAGATGTTGCCTTCCTTTATGGCATATGATCACAAGTTATTTTCAAGTATTGTGTATGTTAGGTGGTGGGTTGTATTGTCCATTTCATATTTTCACATGGGACTTGTACATGGAGCTCTTTCATAGTTCCCGTGCTTAGGAAGAATCCCACATAGAGGATTATGTGTCATAGACTTTCTTTCCATTAAGATATGTTCATTCACCCGAAGGGTTTCTATTCTATAGTGGACCGTTGAAATATAAGGAACATCTAACATGACAATTGACATGTATTTGATTGGAACCTTGCTCTTTGCTAGAACAACTAAAGGTTCTTGCAAACTAGCAGAATTAATAATGTGTCCTACATGGGGAGCCATGTCAACAAATGAAAGTTTCCACCGGAGCTTATTCTTTTGTTGGAACCTTTTTTGGGCTCTAGTGTTCAAGAAAAAAGCAAGTTATGCCTATGTGGAAATTAATGTAGCAGGAAATTTCATTCTACTGAGACTTATTTATTTGCCGAAACAATTTATCTATTCAGGCACCAGGGAAAAAGGATGGTATTGTTGATGTGGTGGCCAATGTGGCCAAATGGTGGCATCCTATGGAACTCATGTGTGAGTTGGAGATTCTAAATTGCTCTTGCAAATTTATCTCTTAGGAATGTCAAAAGTTTCTTAATTATGTAGTTGGGTTTCCAATTGTTAGGTTTTACAATGTTGGCGTGATGTGCAAAATGGCGAAGTGTTCATCCCTTTAAGATATATCATAGAAACCCTTATGTTTACTTGGTGACTTGTCATAAAAATTTATTTACAATGTAAGTTGTTCAATTATGGGTCATTAGTCATGTGGGGACGGGTCCCTTGATTTCTTCCCCTAGGTTGGTTTCTACCTGAAAAGAGTGAACCTGTGTAGCTAGACTTGCCATTGTTCTTTTTGTCTCATTCTCTTCCTCCTCATCCCCACTAAGTTTGTCCAATGTTACCCTTGATAGGTGTGGGCTTATGGGGTATTATCCTAATAGAAATATTTTTCCACCCCACATCCCCACCATGTTCTTAGCATTTTAGTGAGTCAAACTGTAGGTACACAAGGTTCTCATTTGTTGTGTCAAGTTGTTTCCCCTATTTCCTTGCATTCTCTTTGGTTCTTCCTTGATAAATGTAATGGGTGTGCAAGGTGATGTTGATCGAATATATTGCCTAAGGATTCTTTATAGCCCTGTGGTCCCACAAACATTTTAATGCTATTTGAGTTAACACTTTGTGGGCCTGCGAAGTACCTTCTATGACGGGTCAAATGGGAGCATATGACCCCGCATTCCCGTGAGAGGTTTTGATAACCTGATCTAGTTCTCCTGGATTTTAGGACTTGTTAGTGACTATATTTGACTTATGTTGACTTGGTTGAAAGTTTGTCGACCCAGTTTGTATTAAATAAATGTTTTATACGTAGATATTATTATGTTTGTTAATAATTTTATGATGAATAAATTGATGAAATGAAAAATTATGTTGTGTGAAATTTGAAATGCATTATGAAATATTGTTTAATGATGATTATAGATGAAATTGGAAATATTGATTAAATTTAAGTATGTTAAGTTATTTGAATTATCTTGAGAATAACATAATTAGTTGATTTTATTTTATGTTAGAATTGATAAACTAAGATTAGTCAAGTGAAAATTGATATATAATATATTTAAATACATTTCAATCATTTACTAATTGATAAAATAACCCAACCATTATAAGGAGACCACTAACCATGCTACAGGAGATAATTTAAATAGTTAATCTAGTAGTTTAGTCAAAGAGGTTGCGATAAGAATGTCAATTTTGGGGAGGCAAAAGTGTGAAGGGACTCATCTGAAGAGTGAAAAAAACTATTCATTAACCCCTCTTTACATGTTTAAGAGCCGTCACGAAGGTATATTGATTGTGATTGGTCTAAGGAATGCAAACTCATTCCTTTGCAATCGACCGACTTGGAGGATATTGCGACAAAGAGAAGGCAAGTTAAGTTTAACATAAACAGGGAGTTAACTCCATATTTTAAGTTTGGAAGAGCCACCCACGTGTGAATTATACTTGTACTGGCTGCTGCATCTTTGTCAATCTCTTGTGCTTAGATGGTGGAAGAAATGCATGTTTCTAAGCGTCTCTTGGTAGAGAGTTCGCATAGACACGAAGGGAATTAGGAACAGTCTATAAAAATCCTCCTCTCATGCGTTGATCGAGGTAATTAAACATAAAGAACATGCCATGGGTCAGAGTATCTCCACGAAAAGAGGACGGTAACCACATGTTAGGCCATTTTTTCAGTCATTGCAAAATATTTTGAAAGTGGCCTCCTCCCTGCAAATGTTTCATGGTTTGTGTTTTGCCCTGTGTGCTTCATGTTGTCACCAGGCTCTAGCCCAAAACACACGTGCTGAATCGCCAAACCTAGAAAGATATTCAAATTCTAAGGCCTGCGGGAAACATTTTTAAAATCTACCACAGTGTTGAAAACCCACAGTGTTTTCGAAAACCTATGATGTTTTCGGCTTCCCTGCTACCTTTGTGTCATGTCGAAAATTCTATGTGTTTTTGATCTTTCACCGAAAACCCTGTGTGTTTTCGACCTTGCATGTCTTCTTTTCTGCCGACTCTCCTTGTTCATCTGTCTTAACTGCGCAAGTGCGACGATGTGGGGCCAGTTTCTTCAAAGCGGGAGAGGGAGGAGATCAACAGTCGGCGTGTGATCGCATGGAATATTCTTTCCCCATGCGATCATGTGCCTACCGTTGATTTTGTTTGTTCCAAGCGTCTCTTCGGTGAAGTGGGCCTGGTGTCAGAGGGGAGGACAGGGGGCATGTTCTTATTGGCTGTCGCATGGCCGCATGTCAGACTTTTCTGACATGCGATCATGCGACCTCTTGCCATCTGTCCGCATGGGTCCCGGTTCTTCGCAGTTGGTGGTTGCTATTTGGTTGGTCCGAGGCGGTGATGTGGCAGTATGCGATTAACTGTCGCATGATCGCATAGCCCAGTTTTTGGCTATGCGATCATGCGACCGCTTGCCATGTGTCCCTAGGGCCCGGTAGCAGGTGATGGGGCATCTTCCAGATGCTATGTGGTAGTGTTCTATTGGCCGGTGGGCGGTGATGTGGCGGTCTAGTGGCCTTGTCGCATGATCGCAAGGGCCATTTCCATGGCTTGCGATCATGCGACAACGGTCTGGTGTCGCGGTTGCGAAGTTGTGTGGTGGGTCCTGTGTCAGGTGACTCGGCAGTTGCAGGGAATGGTGGTGTGACACGTGGCATCGAGCGGGCCCAGGTGGGGTCTGAGTTTTGGCAGAGTGGATAAAATGTGGCAGCCTGACAATTTTTCTCCTTGTTCGCTGGTTCGCGTAGTGTTTTGGCGACACCCTAGTTCATTTGGTGATTCAGCAAAGGGGTGGTCGCGAGATCGCTAAAGTTGTTAGTGGAGGCAGGGTGTTTTTGGCGAATTGACGATAGCCTTTGTCACTAGTTTGCTAGGTTTGGCTGGGACCACTTGCTCGGTGTTATGAGGTGTTGATTTTTGATTGGCTAGTGAGCACTGAGGTGGATATACATGTCGCAGGTCTGGTACCTAGGGGCGAGTAGTGGTGTGACGTGTGGCAGTGACTTGGTAGATTGTTAGCAGGGCCGAGACATAGTGTTCATGGGTTGTCACATGTTTGCATAACCCATTTTTGGGTTATGCGATCATGCGACTAATCACCAGGCTTAGTGGCGGTGGTGGCGGTTGCGGCAAGGTAGAGGATAGTAGGTTGTCACGGTTGCGGGGTTGTGAGGGTGATATGGCCAGGAACTTTGCAAGGGTTTGTGACTGTTGACCACGGCTAGGAGTCTACGATCGCATGATCGCAAGGGTGAGTTGGGTGCCATGCGATCATGCGACCAGGCATAAAATGAAACCTAGATTTCTGTGGCAGTGAAATTCATGACGGCGCGATTGCACAATTAGGGGCAAACCGTTAAAGAATATGAAACTCGTGAATTGCATGGTGACCGTTGCAATTTGAATTTGAATTTCTGAGAGACAGAGGGTACCATTTTTATGGAATTCAATGCAGAAAAGACCCTATTTGGTGAGAAGCGATTGGTTTGCAGTGTGGTCCAGGGTGCTGTGAGTGTTTGTAGGGGTGTTTTGTCATGCAGTGATGGACAAACTTTGTTGTTTAAGGCTTTTTGCAGGAGATTTTGAAATCTTGATTGGTTGGGGGTTGAAGTCTTAACCCTGGTTACCTGTAGCTTGTTGCATCCTACTGGTTTAGGATTTCAAGGTAACCAGTGGTATAAATAGTCAATTTTTTGACTGTGTCTGGGTTCTAAATTTTGGTCAGTTCCAGTGGTGGTATCAGCATTAGGGAAAAACCTCATGTATTTTTTGCACATTGTCTATGGTGTTTTCTGAGTCAACTTGTAATGCAGGGATTTGAATCCACATACTTAATACAGTTTTTCATTCTTGGATCTCTCCTTTAGTTGCTCTTAATGAATTCTGAGTTTTCTGGCTCATTACATTAGGTTGCTTATGTATATGTTTCATCTCTCAGCCTTGGTTTAGAATCAGGTTAAAAGTCTCTGAGTGAAGCATAGGTTCATTTGGTCCAATTAGTAAGGATACTTGTAAGTAGTGTAAGAGATGTTTAACTGTGTTTATGGCTTGGATTCTTGGATGAATCTAGTAGTTGTCCTTGTGTTTTAGGTTCACTTCAGGTGTGATGCCCAATGGATAAGGCACTGATCTTAAGTTAGTATCCCTGTGCTGATGCAAAGTGTTACATGGTTGACTGCATCCTGCACGAAACCCAATTATATTTAATATTTCCAATCCTACAATCTCTCATAGTTTTGAGGTCACAAGACCATTTAACCCTGCATAGTAGAGTTGATTCAATGAATGCCTGGTTAGCATTTAGCAATCCTTTACCATGATCTACCTTATGAATCTAGAAGTATAGGGTGTGTAGTGAGTTTGAATTCTGTCTGGATTAGGTACACCTACCTTGGTTTTGCAGAGCTAGAAGCAGAAGAGGGCATATTAAGTCCCTATAGTTGGTCCAGTTACCCTAAGACCTCATTACATTTTGGAGCTAACCATTCCTAAAATCCATTTGAGGGTATATTGGCAGCCTTGTGGCATAAGTGTTTTCGAACACCAACACCACATTCAGTGGTTTTATTTACATATTGATGGAGGAGTCTTTGGGATAAGAGGGGGTTTATGCATTGAAGAAGAAAAAAGCTTTTTATTTGTAAAGGATGGAGATACACAAAAGAAGAAAAAGAAAGAGGAGATTAGAAGGAGACCATAGAATATTAGGAGGAGAGATCAATAATTAGAAACTAAGGTGACCGGTTTGTATACACACAACGAGAATGAAGGCAGGTAGAATGCGACAGTTTGACAGAAGATAAAAAAGACAGAATGCAACAAAGGAGGAGATACACACACTAACAGAGGATAAGTTTAGTGAAATATAAACATTAGAAGATCTTGAGGGACAAAGAACATTGAATTTAGGAAGAGTTCAGGTTAGAGAAACAAAAGATAACCACATAAATATTTCCTGGTATTTTTCTTTGAAAGTAATTTTTCATAAGTAGCAAATTCTTCATGAAATTTGAACGTATTTTACGTGCTATGATATAGTTAAAAAGATATGGGAATTTTTAGCTTATAGTAAAAACTATTTGATTTCTTCCCACTCTACGGCTTTGAACTTTATTGTCTCTTATTTTAGTGTTGAATTGTTGGATAAACATTTCTTTAGAAACTTGTTTTGATAAATAGTATGAATTTTTGCCCGTTTTTTAATAATTAAACCAACCTCCTGTAGAAAATTATCTCATTGATCATCTTTTATAAATCTTAAAGCTAGGAAGAAATCGGAATAGACTTTTGAAATTGAAATGAATTACCATTATCAAAACCAGTCTATGATAAGATGTCAACAAACATAGTAAAACTATTTTACGACCTTCATCATAGAATTTATGTTTAAAATCAGGGAAAATAAGTTGTTGTTCGTTAATTCTTATACTGCGATAGGATCCCTATAATTTCCTGTAGCATATTATTTTAATATTTATATATATTTGTATCAACACTGTAGCTGCGAAGAATTTTAAAATAAACATTTCATTTTTCAAACTAGTTGTTTTTTTAGAATCCCAGTCAGTAATCAAACGAAAGTATACAAACAATTTTTTTGACAACCATCATATCAAACATATGGTTGAATTTTGGAAACATGTTATTTTTGTTCATTCAAACTCTGACAGGATATACTTGAACTTCCTGTAGCAGTAGTATGATCACATAAAATATGAAATATAGTTTTACTTCTATTACCATATTTTCTGAGATTGGGAATATATTATTTCAATAAGTAGTAAATACTAGTTTGTCAATAAAACTGCATAATCCTTTATCATAGAAAATTGACTATGTGAAAATTACCATTAAAAAAAAAGGGTAAACTAGTGAATGGAATTGTTTTGGAAATATGAATTTATGCTATTTTAGTCCTACTTATTCTATTTTGAGAAAGATATTATGGGAAAGGGTGTTGAATATGGATAAACAAAGAAAGGTAAATATATTGTTCTTTTACTTGCCAGTATAAATATGGTTATTAAATACTTAGGCCTAAGCTATGGAAATAAATAATAGATTTTGTGATGGTTATTTTCATTCTCTATGCCATATCTGTTTTAGTTCTACTTTTATGTACTAGAAAAGTAGTTAGTTCACAGCTTGCACTAGATTCCTTTCCAATCCATCAGTGCCAAGTTGATAGATTACTCGAGCAAAGTCGATGTTCTCTTCATTTCAGCATGAGCCCCAGAGGAGATTACCACTCTATGGTTGGGTAGATTAACCACTTGGATCACATTTCTGTCTTGAGATTTCTAGATGGATAGATGTTTGATGGCATAGGAGACTAGAGCATGCAAATGGATGATGGATAGTTTGATGGCATATGTTTTGATATATCTTGTATCATTTCATGCTTTTGAGTCTTGTACTCTATTGTATTTGTATTTATAATTTTGATGTATAATGTACAATGGTATGGTCGGCATATTTTATGTACACATCACCTCATGTTGTATAATTAGATAATTCATGTACTCTCAATAGTATGGTTGAGTTCTTCTTATTGTACTTTTAGGATACTCAAAATTATTTTTCAGGTTATTGCAATTTTTTATACTAAGTAATGGAATTTTTATGTGGGAAAGTCTTTTTGTTTTAGTAGGTTCTTGTTTATGTGTTCGACTTTCTAAGTTTTTTGCTGATGAGCTTACGTATCTCTTGTGAGATAGTATTGGTCTTTACAGAGCTCATGCTACACTATGAGCTTATGTGTCAGTGAGTGGGGTACATATTGGAAACCCCGCGCTCCTATAGTTAACAGTGCTCCAAAATCTAAATTGATTGTGTATTAGTGCAAGACAGAAGCATATGGAAGAAGTTGAATACAATATTGGAGCCCTGGGGTGAACCCACAATAGTGGGTTACACTTTTTTGCCTGAACAGACACTGAACTCTATATTTTGAAATTTTTTTCAAATTCAGATGCATATTGTCGTTGAACCCTTTGAAATCAGAGGATGAAGTAAATTAGAGTCTTTTAGGATTTTCTATCTAGATTCTAAATGTATTTTATTTGAATTTATTTGAATAGTTTTTTCTTTCTCCCACGAAAAATGGTATGGTGCTGAAAACGTCATTTTCAAAGAGTAACATTATTTTCATTCTAGCATAACTTTTTTTTTCTAAAATAGATATGAATGTGATTATTTCAAATTTAGTTTTTTAACATCCATACAGAGGGCATGAAATTTCATTGATGACATTATCATGATTATTGCATATTTGATTAACCTTTGAAGTTGACTAAACCATAATTTTGACATACCTTAACTACATAGCTTAGAACTTGTTGTGTATTTATCTAATTTCATTTTTTTTGATAGAAAGTAGACTCGAAGATAGAGGACACTATTATTTTTAATTTTTTTTTCTCTTTTCTACTAGTTTTCATTGAACGTCAAACCCAGAAGTTTATATTTGATAAAAAACCCACATTTGATTAATGTCAAAAACCATATACATAATCAATTTAAAAATTGTCAAATCTATAATCGTTAGAAAGCTTGTTCTGAGTACTTGTGCTATGCAAAAGGACGTCTCCTTATTGTTCCATTTGATCCTTGCGCTTGAGCCCCAAAGCCATGAAATTATCAAAATTTCTTCAAACTTTACAAACATGACCTAATTAGGTACTTTTGATCGAAGTACCTACTTTTGATAGAAAGTAATTTCTATCGAAAGTACTTTACATAAAACTATGCAAATTTCTATGCAAATTACCCATACTCGAGGACTTTCGATAGAAAGTACTTTCTATCGAAAGTATTTGAGTAAATCTGCACTTTCATGATTTTTGGGATGAATTCCTTCCTCCAAAAAATTGTAACCCACTATTGTGGGTTCACCCCCCACGATCATGCATTGATAAACTTAATAATGGAAAGTGATGTGTGGGTGAGAAGGGTTAATAACTTAAAGGTGAAATATAATATCCTCGCATCCCCACAGGGGTTTAGCAGTTATTTGGTGATAGCTTGCGAGTGTGTGGGATCAATACGCCAAAAAGGGAACATGATAACCCCATATCTTCATAGGGGCTGAGCCAAGGTTTCAAGATGATTTGCGGGTGAGCAGGGTGCTAATGGATGAAGCAAGACTAAAGGAGGGGTTGATGGTCTATATTCTCTTAATAACTTAGTACAATTTTTAGGTTCTATTGCGGGTTGGCAGAGAGAGGATTGGTAAACAAAGCTAAAGACTTCCTTTTTTTTTCAATCCATGCCCATGTTAGTCAAAATTTTGACCAATACCATGTAGGTCAAAATTTTAACCAACACGGGCATAACTTTAAAAAGAGAAAAGATTTTGTATCTCATTTCATGGACTCCTAGAAACTACCCCAACCAATCCTAATCAGTTGGATGGATTAGTTTGCACTAAAACATTACAAAATCCAATTCCCTCTATTTTCTAATAACTGTTGCATTTCAAAATTTTGAATTTGCAACATTACAAATTTGGAGTTTTTGAAACTTTTAAAGATAATGAAGCCTTAAGAATTTGAAATGTGACCCAAATGAACTTATTAAGCATTATTAAAATCAAATCTAAACTATTATAAACTTGTAACACCAAATACCATCTTAGGCTCTTATTTTGGTCCTAAGGCCTATTAGGCCTTTTAAGACTTATTACATATTTGCCATTTGCATTGCATGGAATGACCTTATAGGCCATTATAGGTGCCAATACATTCCAATTGATGTCTTTAGATGTCATTAGGTGCATGGTTATCATTATGGACTCATGGTAGTCTTTGGATGTTCTAGGTGCCCCTACACCATGTTCACCACCTTTGAAAGGATTCTTGTCCCAAGAATCAGTCCTGGCATTGGATGTCTGAGTCTGAACCTGTACTTTAGGAATATGGTGCCTTGACAGTTAATTCTTTCTTCCCACTGGACATCCACATCTGAACATGGTTGTTTACTGACTTCCCTTCAATAGGACACTTGACTGTACCTATTTGAAAAATCCCAAAAGTCTTCATTTCTAGGACTGTGCAGCATTGTCCTATTCAATCCTTTGTCCTTTTCTTCCCAAACTTGATTTATCCTTCCTCCTCTTCCCCTCATTGAAGAACCTCCTCTATTGCTGCTATTCTATCTTTCATTTTTCCGCTTGAATTTCTCCTCTATTCTAAGGGCCAACTAGTAACATTCCCTCACACTTCTGGGGTTAGAAGCCACAAATTCATCTTGGATGTTAAATCTTAAACCACCTAAATATCTAGCAACCTTAACAACTTCATCTTCTTCCAATCCTGACCTTATGCTTAGTTGATAGAATTCATCTATATATGCTTTAACATCTAAATCTCTTTGTTTTAAAATTTGCATTGTTTTATGCATTTGTACATCAAAGTCTTTAGGAAGAAAGTTACCTTTCAGTTTTGCTATCATCCTGTCCCAAGAGACAATCTTTGGCTTACCTCTTCTCCTTCTGTCTACCTCCTCATGATCCCACCATAGGAGTGCATGCCCTTTGAATTTTTTTTTTGCCAATCTGACCCTTTGATCTTCCAGTACCTCTTCGCCTTCAAAGTATGCAACCATTGATGCAATCCAGTCCAAAAGCTCTTTTTCTTTCAGACTTCCATCATACATAGGGATATCTCCCCTCACCTTATGCTGCTCAATCTTCATAGCCTTGTATATCTTGATTGTCCTATGCTCTTCAGGATCTATTTATTCCTCTTCTTCCTCTCCTTCCCCTTCCTTATGGGTTTCTTCCTCTTCTTCACTATCAACACCTTCATCTGCTGCTCTTCTTTGATTGGATTCTAGTGCTTCAAGCCTGGCCAAAAGTGCATTGTAAGATTCTTGCAACCTTGTGTTCATCTCCTTCAACTCCTGGATCTCCCTGGCAGTACCTGCATTCCTTGGAGGCATTTTAACAAACAATAGTCAAACTTCTTTAGCAAAGTGTTCCTCTATCCCTCTAGGGCACCATTTGTTTTAGATAATCTAATTTTAACTTTGGTTGTGTTAACAAAACTATGTTGACTTTATTTTGTAGTTGTTTAACATGAGAGTTTTTAGATTAATAGGAGTTCACAGATATTAGTGTGCCATAGTTGTCCATCTATAACTAGTGAGATGCACATAACTCATGTACCTCATGCTAGTGTGCTTGGATACCTTGTATACACTATTTTTCATTAGACTAGACATTATCCAAATAGTGAGTGTTTATATAAAGTGCTATAACACACAGGCGGTCCTTTTACACCAATTAATAATAGTGACAACCCTCACAGGCGGTTGGATAATGTCTAGTCTAATCCAAGCACACTAGCATGAGATACATGAGTTATGTTCATCTCACTAGATATAGATGGGCATTAATGCTCAATTGAATGATACGTTCCCATAAAAATGTGAACTCCTATTAATCTACAAATTCTCATGTTAAACAACTACAAAATAAAGTCAACATAGTTCCTTTAACACAACCAAAGTTAAAATTAAATTATTCGAAAAAGGGTTTTTGTTTTGAGTTAATTGGTTTATGTAAATCTATTTTAGCAACATGTGATGAATATTCATATTTTCCGAAGCAATACTTTGAGCATTCCTGCCACACATGTACTATTGTGAAAATCATCACAAGTCCATTTGTTGTAGGAGAGAGAGAGAGAGAGAGAGAGAGAGAGAGAGAGAGAGAGAGAGAGAGGAATGATGGGGATATTGATGTTCCGCTTACTAGCCATTACCTTAGAAAAATGAACAAGAAACCAAAAAAGAAATGATTAGCAAAAAATATTAATTACAATCATTTCTTTTTTGGTTTCTTGCTCAGTTTTATAAGATAATAGCTAAGTGGAGCATCAATATCCTTGTCATTGCCCCCCCCCCCTCTCTCTCTCTCTCCCCTACTGGTCCTTTGACGTGTATTAAATAGAATCAAATTTTTAGCATATTATTATCATTCTATTTCTTTGTTGTAAACATGCCATTGGTTCAGTTTTGTAATTTTTTTTTGTGTTAAATGCATTTAAAATAAAGGTTTAATTCTGTAGACTATTGATGCAGAGCCCTCTACTATCACCTTAAATAGGCCAACTCAACTTGAGGATTCAACAAGAAACTTAAATGGAATACACCAAGAAGTACCAAATGATGAATGCTCAATTATTGTAATGGCAAATCAATATCAGAACCGCCCATTTCTAGAACTTGATTTTTCTATAGTCCTAATGATTTTTCTTATTTCTTGAACATTTTTGACATACTTAAATGGAATACACAATACCAAATGATGAATGCTCAATTGTTGTGATGGCAAAGCATCAGAACCGTCCATTTCTAAAATTTGATTTTGTATAGTCTTAATTATTTTTCTATAGTCCTAATGATTTTGAAAATTGTTGACAAAGAGTGTTTCTTTTTTTATTATAGTATAAATGATTTTTCTATAGTCGTAATGATTTTTCTTATTTCTTGTCTTTTGTCCCTTTTTGATTTCCTATGTCTGTGCTTCGTGACAGGATTTTGTCACCTTCTTTTGATGGTATATTTCATTCACTCTATGTGGAATGCTATTTTGTTCACTATTTTATTTTAGCTTGATATTTCTTTCATTTTTCATATACACAGAGACTACACATGTTGATAAAAAAATGAGCTTTTTGATTTAGGTTTACTTTTCATTATTGTAAGTGGTTAATATTTCTAATGGTAATCCTTGGTGTATTCCATATAAAAATAATCATATAAAAATAATAAATGTAGTAACGATGGTGCAGTGCATTATTGATATAGGCTCGATGGCTCTTGTTAATGTGCCAAACTATCAATGTGGTGGTGGGCAGTGTGTGTTGAAGACTTCATGGACACAAAGCAACCTTGGACGATAATTTTGGTGCTGCCCAAATAGAAAAAAGGTTGCTAATGTGTATATATTTAATGTTTCTAATGTAAATACTATTCATTATATTATAAGAACTAATGTAGATTGGGCATCATAGGGAAATAATGGTTGCAGATACTTTCGTTGGGTCGATGACAACTCATCTGCATCTATCCGCCCATCTCTAGTTATCTGCGATGAAGGATTTGAGTGCAAAACGTGTTAGGCTAGGGAAAATTCTGAAATTATATTTTTACGATGCCTTCTCTGTATTGTAATCACATATCTTTGTTGTGACCATATGCAAGATGAACTCAGGAATTAGTTAGTTTAGTAATTTCATATTGTAACTAATATTTTAATATGGATATGACGTAACTTCTCTTTGCCTCAAGTGTGCATATATATGGTTTACATTTTTTTATAGAATAATTCTTCATGTTTATGGCTCAGGTGAGCCCCAATTTTCTATCAATCACATGATTTAACATATAGTGTTTTCTTGGTTATTCCATTTGTTCCTTGACCTTTGAAGGCCATTTGGTTATTTCAACTACACCTAAGGATCCATCAGTAGTTGTGGAAAATAGGATTCATGTTACAATGCCCAAGTTGCGAGATGGGAAAAGAGAGGCAAGAAGAGTGGAAAGAAGATGATATTCCTGAGATCATGGATCATTTTCAAGCTTTAGTGAGGCTTCGTATCACGCACTATCCCTAGATTTGTATGTAATGCTGATTTAGGCTAGAGGTAAACTACATGTGTCATGTAAACAACATGGTTGAATGCAATCTCTTTTGTGCATTTTCAAGAGTTTTCCCGCCAATACAAGCATAAATAACTCATTGAACATAATCTACGAACACTGTGTGGTATGAAGTCTCGCTGAAGTTTGAAATACAAGAGTAGGTGACATGGATCCCCCACATGATAGAGGCCACAAGGATACTCCTCCCACCCATTCATCAGCAATGATAAGCCTTATTAAAATTGTACAAATTAGATAGTTGAAAAATGTTATATTATTATGTTATTTTATTTAGCATTTTTGAGTTATTATGATAGTTTTACTGATATTCTTGTCACAATTTGATGTTCAGGATAGGGGAAAAGCACCTGCAACAACAGAGGCAATAGCTATAGATACAGATGAGGATATCTCAGAAATCCCTAATCTAATAAATATGTTGAAGAAAAAACTAAAAAGAGTCAATACAGAAATTATTAGCAAAAGAAAATTTTAGAAAAAGCTGCCAAACATCTTAAGACTGTGAGGGACTCATATAAAAGGAGTCTCGTTTAGAACCCAAAGTATGAGTGTCCTCCCTTTATTCTAGTGAGGGATTGGAATGAGTTCATTTTGGATGCAAAGGAGAAAGGGGATACTCAAAGAGGAATTACACCAGCACATGAGAGAAGAAGGTATGCAATAGTATTAACTACTAGTAGAATGTAATAATGCACTAATTAGTGATCTTTATATCTATATCATGTAACATATTTCAAATTTTTCATAGGTGGGTATGTGTAGGATCATGGTATACCAAACTATGGCCTTAAGTGGCAATGAAAAATCAGAAAATCAGGGTTAGTCAACTTGACGTAAAAAGTTGAACATCTTATGAACCTTATGTGAAAAAGTTGTAAGAGTAGAATTTGTAGGAAATTGAATGTAGTTTCTAAACTACTAGCCCTTGTTTGAAATTTTTTTTGTCTAATTGTTCAAAATTTTAGATTTCAATGCAGTACTATGAAAATTTTAGGGAAAAGATAAGGAGTACGTGTATGTTTGACCACCTTAATCACAATCAAATGATGATATATTTTCCCAAGATTATAGATATAAGTAGTAGATTCATGCCCAGATGTGACACATATTTTTTCATAATTTTTGGTCAAATAAATAATTAATTATGAATTTTTTGCACAAGTTTTTCAGAATAAAAAAACTCTCGTGTCTAACCACCTTAACTAATTCAAAATTTTACCAAATTCAAATTTTTTTTTTCTTATAGTAGCTGAAGCATAGAATGTGACGCATGATTCAGATTTCAAAAAGGTTAAACAGTTTGAAATTTATAGTTGTTTTTCAATCAGTATGTCAATTACGACTTTAAAGATAACTCAATTGAAAAATAAGTAATAATTACTTACAAAACTCAAAATTTGATAGAAATTATATCGATCAAATGCTGATAATGTCTTTAAGAAACCCTTTTTGTTTAATCAGTTTCAGGTGAAAAAATAGTCGTCAGCTACATGGTCGAAGTCTCGGTATCAAGAACTATCTCCTGAAACATGCCTAAAGGGTTGACCACCCGTGTTTGGTGATGCCTAAGAAAATACCAAGCCTAATCGAATATCTGATAAAATTGGATAACCAATATTCTTGGATATCTGATAATATCAGATATCCGAAAAAGCTCGCTTATTTTGAAATTTCAAATTTGAATTGCCCCACTTTTCCCAAATTCAAGTTTGATAATAAATGTAATTTTTTATAGTAATATTAATTGTGTTATACTAAGTTGTATTCTTTTTATTTTAATATTAATTCAAGTTTCATATTAAATTATGTTTTTGTTATGTTAATATTAATTTCATTTTAAATATTAATATTAAATAATAATAGCATAGCATTAATATTATAATATAAATTTTTATATTAGTATGTATTATATTATTTGATATACAAAATGATTTTAGAAAAAATACCTGCACAGTTGATTTGAGGATAGACAGTTTCAGCCCAAATCCTCTTGAAAGTATCCAGCACATGATTTTTGTATAGACTCCTTGTAATTTCAGCAGTTTGACTATACTGAATAAGTAGATCATGTCAATGGACTTCCCCTCGATTGAATATAATCAATTGATTTTTTAACTCTTGAAAAGAAATTTCACACAGATGTAGAACCATCATATGCTCATCATCTATTCTATAAACTAACAATGGCATAAAAATTGATGTAATAACATTTAAGGTACATTGTCCACAGAAAGGTATATGAAACCTTTAAATATACATTAAAAAGTGGAGGTGAAGGCTCTAGATCTGAGAGAGAGAGAGAGAGAGAGAGCAACATCTGGTTCATCTACTTGACTAGGGCATATTTGGGAACAGATAGTCTCCATTTAAACTCAAGTCTTTGGAAGTAGTTATATTTGTCAGTGGAGGAGATACACCCATTGGATAACACTATGGTCACTGGAATTTCCATTTCTCTTCAATTGGGATACTCTCTCCAAAATTGCATCTACCCTTTTACCAATTTGGGAAATCAATGGGTCTATTTGTGAACCTCGAAGGAGTTGGTCACCTAAATGAGAACCTTGAGATGAATCAGGAACTTTTCTACGAAAGAGATCAGTACGTTGAGAAGCTCTCCACTTGTCAGCTAAATTAAAACCTTGGACCATAGATGGCTGCCCTTTGTTGTAAAATGAGGAGTGAGACTGCCTTGCCAAAGGTGGAAATGAACTTACATTTGAGGGATAATGCCCAACATGAGTAACCTAGTTTCCCAAGTCCCATAAATGCAAGGCCATTAACGAATAGGCATTTCTAATAGAAATATTTGTGGTGCTAGAATTAAGTGCATGACCAAATTCTTGGCCAGCTAAATGAATTTGAGGCTTCATTTCAGATAATGTAGATGCTTTAATAAACCACTATCTTCTTTACTCAAGCTACATTTGGTTCATCTTCTCGACTGGGGTATGTTTGGGAACAGACAGTCTCCATTTAAACTCAAGTCTCTGGAAGCAGTTATATTTGTTAGTGGAGGAGATACACCCATTGGATCTGCAATAACTTTATGCTCATTGGAATTTCCATTTCTCTTCAATTGGGATACTCTTTCCAAAATTGCATCTACCTTTTTACTAATTTGGGAAATCAATGGGTCTATTTGTGGACCTCCAAGGTGTTGGTCACCTAAATGAGAACCTTCAGATGAATCAGGAACTCTACGAAAGAGATAAGTACCTTGAGAAGCTCTCCACTTGTTAGCTTAATTAAAATCTTGGACCATAGTGGCTGCCCTTTGTTGTAAAATGATGAGTGAGACTGCCTTGCCAAAGGTGGTAATGAACTTACATTTGAGGGATAATGCCCAACATGAGTAACCTGGTTTCCCAAGTCCCGTAAATGCAAGGCCATTGATGAATAGGCATTTCTAATAGAAATATTTGTGGTGCTAGAATGAAGTGCATGACCAAATTTGAGGCTTCATTTAAGATAATGCAGATGATTTAATAAACCACTATCTCCTTTACTCAAGCAACATCTAGTTCATTTGCTCGACTGGGGCATGTTTGGGAATAGACAGTCTCCACTTAAACTCAAGTCTCTGGAAGCAGTAATATTTTTCAATGGAGGAGATACACCCATTGGATCTACAATAAATTTATGCTCATTGGAATTTCCATTTCTCTTCAATTGGGATACTCTTTCCAAAATTGCATCTACCCTTTTACCAATTTGGGAAATCAATGGGTCTATTTGTGGACCTCCAAGGTGTTGGTCACCTAAACAAGAACCTTGAGATGAATCAGGAACTTCTCTATGAAAGAGATTAGTACCTTGAGAAGCTCTCCACTTGTTAGCTGAATTAAAACCTTGGACCATAGATGGCTTCCCTTTGTTGTAAAATGAGGAGTGAGATTGCCTTGCCAAAGGTGGCAATGAACTTACATTTGAGGGATAATGCCCAACATGAGTAACCTAACCTCCCAAGTCCCGTAAATGCAAGGTCATTGATGAATAGGAATTTATAATAGAAATATTTGTGGTGCTAGAATGAAGTACATGAAGTGCTAGAATGAAGTAGATGGTGAGTACTCATTATCATCATTTGACATAGGCTCACACGTGCATATCTTACTTCTTTCCTTTGTCATTTTCCCCTTCCTAGCTCTTCCTCCTTATCTGTAACTTCTATCATGGGTCCAAGAAGCTCTTCCTACTCTTTCCCATTAACTGTGGACTTTGTCTCTTCATCCTGAGTAATTGGCATACCTTGGATGGCACCAAGATAACCATTTTCTTCTGAAATTTCCTTTTCTCTCACATTAATCTCTCTATTAAGAAGATTTTCTATATCTTCCTCTGTATATTAAATAGATGTAGCTGCAAACCCATGTTCATCAATAATATTCCTTGCACTGTTGAGTAATATATCATGCAATTCCTAACTAGTTTCTATCATGGGTCCAAGAAGCTCTTCCCACTCTTTCCCATTAATTTATACAAATATTTTTGTCTGTAACAATATTTTCTGCATATATTATGCTATTGATCCGATTTGATGCACCTTCGCTATTTGATCTATACTTCCCTTTCATTTCACTTTCTTTGCTCATTTTGCACATCATAGGCTAGGATTTGACAGTGGATATGACCTTGGTACTGGTGACATTCATGATAAATTTTACCTTTTAGGTAATAATTTTTTGGCATTTTTCCTGTATGATACTTTTGTATACGAATTGTAGATATTCTCTGGGAAACTTTTCATTTTTTTCCTATAGGATGCCTTTGTATTTAAATTTTGGAGAATCTCTGTTAAAGAGTAGGTAACGATGGCTAAGCTGAGTGCAGTGGAGAGGGAGAGAACTAAATTGAGAGAGTGGAGGCAAAGAGTGATAACGATGAAAATATTTCAAGGCTTGCGGAAATATAGAAATTATAATCTTCCTCCCAAAGCATACATTAATGAAGTAATGCATGAAAATAATATGATTCTGAGCATGAGCATGAATCCCTATAGGGGCATAGTTGTGCCTTTCACAGGCACCGTAAACACTAGCTATGCAGAAATAGAGGCTTTGAAGAATAGTTCATTGGAGGTGGAGAGAGAGAGAGGGAGAGAGGGAGAGGGAGAGAGAGAGAGAGAGGGTGAGAGGGAGAAGGAGAGAGAAGGAAACATTCAAATGCTCAAGTGTGTCCTAAGGGGTCCTATGACCCCTTCAGAAACACTTGAGCATTCAAATGTGTCAAAAGGGGTCATGGGGACTTCCTAGGGGTCCTAATATGCCTTATCATGTGTTAGGACCGCTACAAAGTCCCCGTGACCCCTCTGGAAACATTGTAATGCTCAAGTGTGTCCTAAGGGGTCCTACAACCCCTTTGGACACTTTTGGGCATTCAAATGTGTCAAAAGTGGTCACAGGGACTTCCTAGGGGTCCTAGTATGCATTATCATGCGTTAGGACCCCTAGGAAGTCCCTGTGACCCCTTCGAACACATTGGAACACTCAAGTGTGTCATAAGGGGTCCTATAGCCCCTTCAAACACACTTTGACCATTCAAATGTGTCAAAAGGGGTCATGGGGACTTCCTAGGGGTCTTAATATGCCTTATTGCATGTTAAGACCCCTATAAAGTCCCTGTGACCCCTATGGACACATTGTAACTCTCAAATGTGTCCTAAGGGGTCTTATGACCCCTTCAAACACACTTGGACATTCAAATATGTCAAAAGGGGTCATGGGGACTTCCTAGGGGTCCTAGTATGCCTTATCACATGTTATGACCCTTAAGAAGTCCCCATTACCCCTGTGGACACATTGGAATGCTCAAGTGTGTC
Organism: Chamaecyparis obtusa; assembly: GCA_027943335.1. Lineage (NCBI taxonomy): Eukaryota > Viridiplantae > Streptophyta > Pinopsida > Cupressales > Cupressaceae > Chamaecyparis > Chamaecyparis obtusa. Next base: position 116,521 of record BSBK01008641.1, on the reverse strand, counting down.
CTAAGGGGTCCTACAACCACTTCAAACACACTTCAACATTCAAATGTGTCAAAAGGGGTCATGGGGACTTCCTAGGGGTCGTAATATGCCTTATCACATGTTAGGGCCCCTAGGAAGTCCCCGTGACCCCTAAGGACACATTTGAATGCTCAAGTGTGTCCTAAGGGGTCCTACGACCACTTTAGACACACTTGGGCTGTCAAATGTGCCAAAAGGGGTCATGGGGACTTCCTATGGGTCCTAGTACACCTTATCAAGTGTTAGGACCCCTAGGAAGTCCTCGTGACCCTTGTAGACACATTGGAATGCTCAAGTGTGTCCTAAGGGGTCCTACAGCCACTTTGGACACACTTGATCATTCAAATGTGTCAAAAGGGGTCATGGGGACTTCGTAGGGGTCCTAGTATGCCTTATCACATGTTAGGATCCCTAGGAAGTCCCCATGACCCCTGTGGACACATTGGAATGCTCAAGTGTGTGTTAAGGGGTCCTACGACTACTTCAGAGACACTTGATCATTGAAATGTGTCAAAAGGGGTTATGGGGACTTCCTAGGGATCCTAGTATGCCTTATCACATGTTAGGACCCCTAGGAAGTCCCCGTGACCCCTGTGGACACATTGGAATGCTCAAGTGTGTCCTAAGGGGTCCTACAACTACTTTGGACACACTTGAGAATTCAAATGTGTCAAAAGGGGTCATGGGGACTTCCTAGGGGTCCTAATATGCCTTATCACGTCTTAGGAACCGTAGGAAGTCCCTGTGACCCCTATGGACACATTAGAAAACTCAAGTGTGTCCTAAGGAGTTCTACGACCACTTCAAACACACTTGGGCATTCAAATATGTCAAAAGGGGTCATGGGGACTTCCTAGGGGTCCTAGTACACCTTATTCAATGTTAGGACCCCTAGGAAGTCACTGTGACCCCTGTGGACACATTGTAATAGTCAAGTGTGTCCTAAGGGGTCCTATGGCCACTTCAGACACACTTGGGCATTCCCCATGTGTCAAAAGGGGTCATGGGGACTTCTTAGGGGTTCTAGTACACCTTATCACATGTTAGGACCCCTAGGAAGTCCTCGTGACCCCTATGGACACATTGGAATGCTCAAGTGTGTCCTAAGGGGTCCTACGACCACTTCGGAAATATTTCAGCATTCAAATGTGTCAAAAGGGGTCATGGGGACTTCCTAGAGGTCCTAATATGCCTTATCGCATGTTAGGACCCCTAGGAAGTCCCTGTGACCCCTCTAGACGCATTGGAATGCTCGAGTGTGTCCTAAGGGGTCCTATGAAAACTTTAGACACACTTGGGCATTCAAATATGTCAAAAGGAGTCATGGGGACTTCCTAAGGGTCTTAGTACACCTTATCAAGTGTTAGGACCTCTAGGAAGTCCCCATGACCCCTGTGGACACATTAGAATGCTCAAGTGTGTCCTAAGAGGTCCTATCACCACTTTGGACATACTTGAGCATTCAAATGTGTCAAAAGGGGTCATGGGGACTTCCCAGGGGACCTAATATGCCTTATTGCATGTTAGGACCCCTAAGAAGTCCCCGTGACCTCTCTAGACACATTGAAACACTCAAGTGTGTCATAAGGGGTCCTACGGCCCCTTCAGACACACTTAGGCAATAAAATGTGTCAAAATGGGTCATGTGGACTTCTTAGGGGTCCTAGTATGCCTTATCAAGCATTAAAACCTCTAGGAAGTTCTCGTGACCCCTGTGGACACATTGGAACACTCAAGTGTGTCCTAAGGGGTCCTGCAGCTATGTCAAACACACTTGGGCATTTAAATGTGTCAAAAGTGGTCATGGGGAATTCCTATGGGACCTAATATGCCTTATCACATGTTAGGACCCCTAGGAAGTCTTTGTGGCCCCTTTGGACACATTGTAATGCTCAAGTGTATCATAAGGGGTCCTACGACCCCTTCGAACACACTTGGGCATTCAAGTGTGTCAAAAGGGGTCATGGGGACTTCCTAGGGGTCCTAGTATGCCTTATCAAGTGTTAGGACCCCTAGGAAGTCCCTGTGACCCCTATGGACACATTGGAATGCTCAAGTGTGTCCTAAGGGGTCATATGGCCACTTCAAACACACTTGGGCATTCAAATGTGTCAAAAGGGGTCATGGGGACTTCCTTGGGGTCCTAGTACGCCTTATCACACATTAGGACACCTAGGAAATCCCCATGACCCATGTGGACACATTGGAATGCTCAAGTGTGTCCTAAGGGGTCCTACGGCCACTTCAGACACACTCGGGCATTCAAATGTGTGAAAAGGGGTCATGGGGACTTCCTAGGGGTCCTAGTATGCCTTATCATGTGTTAGGACCCCTAGAAAGTCCCTGTGACCCCTGTGGACACATTAGAATGCTCAAGTGTGTCCTAAGGGGTCCTACAACCACTTCAGACACACTTGAGCATTTAAATGTGTCAAAAGGGGTCATGGGGACTTCTTAGGGGTCCTAATATGCCTTATCGCATGTTAGGACCCCTAGGAAGTCCCTGTGACCCTTTCAGACACATTGGAATACTCAAGTGTGTTCTAAGGGGTCCTACGACCACTTCAGACACACTTGAGCATTCAAATGTGTCAAAAGGAGTCATGGGGACTTCCTAGGGGACATAATATGCCTTATCACATGTTAGGACCCCTAAGAAGTCCCCATGATGCCTTTTGACACATTTGAATGCTCAAGTGTGTCCTAAGGGGCCGTATGACCCCTTATGACACACTTGAGCATTCCAATGTGTCTAGAGGGGTCACAGGGACTTTTTAGGGTACCTAAGATGCCTTATCACATGTTAGGACCCCTAGGAAGTCCTTGTGACCCCTCTGAACACATTGGAATGATCAAGTGTGTCATAAGGGGTCCTACAACCCCTTTGAATAGGCTTGAGCATTCAAATATGTCAAAAGGGGTCATGAGGACTTCCTAGGGGTCCTATGCCTTATCACGCGTTAGGACTCCTAGGAAGTCCTCATGACCCCTTTTGACACATTTGAATGCTCAAGTGTGTCCTAAGGGGTCCTACGATTATTTATGACACACTTGAGGACTTCCTAGTATGCCTTATCATGCATTTGGAAGCCTCATGACTTCTCTCTCTCTCTCTCTCTCTCCTCACTCTATCTCTTTCTCTTCTCTCTCCTCTCTCTCTATCTCTTTTTAGGAAGTACCCCTAGGAAGTCCTCATGACCTCTCTCTCTCTCTCTCCTCTCTTTGTCTCTCAGTGAGAGAGAGAAAGAGAGGAGAGAGAAAGGTGAGTGAGAAATATATATATATATATGTCTAGGTGAGAGAGAGAGAGAGAGGAGAGAGGAGAGAAAGGTGAGAGTGAGAAAGAGTAAGATATCAGATATTTGATAATATCTGATATTCGATTCTATTCACTGGTGTTAAAGAAAAAACAAGATTCTCTGGGTCCCTCCAGAGAGTCACATGTTTTTCCTGAATTACGAGATTCGAGTTGCAACGAGAAGACAAAAAACCACTTTTTTGGGTGATTTTCTCTATTACCGAAGTTATTTCATCTTTTTTTGGGGTGATTTTCTCGATTACCAAAGGGATTTCATCTTTTTTTGGGGTGATTTTCTCTATTAGCAAAGGTATTTCATCTTTTTGTGGGGTGATTTTCTCGATTACCAAAGGTATTTCATCTTTTTTTGGGGAGATTTTCTCTATTGCCAAAGGTATTTGTATCTACTTTTTGGTCTAACTATGGGAAGTAGTAGTCATCAAAAGCATAAACAGAAGAGGAGACTCACAAATGAAGATGTTGAAGTGTATAGAGAAATGGATAGGGTTGCCCATCAGAACAAGAGACAAGGTATGTTAAATATGAATGAAGATGTCAGCATAGACCAACCTTTGAATGTGGTTTCAAGTGAAGAACATGAATTTGAAGATGAAAATGTAGGTTTTGAAAATGAGAATTTAGGTTTTGAAGATGAAAATGTAGGTTTTGAAAATGAACATGTAGATGTAGCCAATGGAAGTGTGGACATTGACAATGACAATCCACCAATTGAATATGAAGGAATTGACAATGATAATGGTGCAGAAGAACCAAATCAACATTACACATCTCCAAATTATATGAGAAATGAAGTCCGTTGGGAGGAAGAAAGACAAACTTCAAAATTGAGACCTTCAAGAAGAACTAAATGGTTACTTGAAATTGATGAGAACATAATGGGCAATTTTGATGGCAAGAGATCAGAAAGAACCATTCGGTTGTGGGTTTCAAAACTTTTTGATCAATTTTTTAGGCACAAGACGTTGGTTGAGCAATGTCAAATGTTTGTGCAATTGTTAAAGATGCAGAAGATGAGACATATACTAGTCAAATTGAAGATTAGTGTGAACAAGAAAAAGGAGTAGAATGCTATTATTATGAGAAATCTTTTTAGTGCTCTCAATTCCATTGGGAAGAATACCAAGGAAAAAGATAATAGAGCCACTAGGAGGTTTATTACAACCTCCTTAGTAAGTCATTATTTGAGAAAGGCTCGTTTGATGAGACAAACTTGTGTTGACTTGAATTTAAATCGTAAAACTTTGGATAGAGCACTTGCAAGAAGAGAAAGACTTGATGATCCTCTTCAAAATGATACATGGGATTATGGTGGGAGACTTTCATGTTGTGATAAGAACCTTACCGATGCTGTGAAGGATCAAATTCAACTATTTTGGCAATCTAACTCAAGAGTGTCACCAAATGTGAAGGATGTCTTGAAGTTGAGAATTGACATTCGAAACCGCACCTTGCATCCCAAACATTATTTGGAGGTGAGTCAAACAATGTTGTTCAAAATTTTTTGTGAGACACATCCAACATTGCAAATATCACAAAGAGCTTTTGAAGCCCTGAAGCCTTTTTTTTGTGTGACTCTTAACATTCGAAACACTTGTTGCAAATATCATGTGGAGTTTTCAATGCACCATGAATTGTTACGATCCATTCATTCTACTTTGCATAGTAGTGAAATGTTGGAGGAGTGTGGTGCAAGTGCTCTTCCAAAATCATCAAGAGACTTGCTAGATCATTTTTTATGTCCTAGAGATAATGTATGTTTCTTTTATAGAAATGATTGCTTAAATGACAAGTGCTCAGAGTGTGGTGGGCTAGTGAAGTTTGTTGAATATTTTCATGAGGGCCGCAAACACGATTTTGGAAAGACAATTTTCCACAAATAGGTATATGAAACCATTAAATATACATTAAAAATTGGAGGTGAAGGCTCTAGATGTGAGTTGGTTACTAAAGAATGCAAAGTAGCTGATTTTATTTCAGATTTCAGGAAGAATCTTTTTTACAAGTATGCAAGGCATAGTCACAGGTCTCAATGGTTGGATCAAAAATTTAGGATGTGTAAGGACACTTTCCTGATTGGCACTATTATATCAGTTGTTGACTTTGCAGAAAACTATACATTGCAGCCCCAAAACAAGTTGCAAGCTCAATATTACAATTCTATTCAGGTTTCTATTTTTGTGCACATAACATATAGACATTCCCCTGATAGTACAGAAGATGACCGGAAGATAATCAGAGAGTACCATTTTTATATGAGCAATGATAGATCACACTCATCTGAGTTTGTCCAACATTGCTTTGAGAATTATTTTGAGTGGGTGCAAGAAAATAATATTGCTATGGATAGACATCTCATTTGGTTAGATAATTACACAAGTCAATTAAAAAATGCTCATATGTTTTATTGGTTATGTAGAATGCATGAAGAGAGAGGTGTACCTCATATTTGGAGTTTTTTTGAGGCCGGTCATGGAAAAGGGGAGCATGATGGAGCAAGTGCATGTGTAAAGAGAGCTCTAGTTAAGAAGCAACTGAGGATTTCAAGTGCAGAACTCATTGATGCCCATTCTATTATTGATTGGTGTACTTCAACATTGTCATAGGGGGGGACTCTTGATTCAGTGGTGCACAGATTCTTTTGGTTGGTTGAGTTGGGCACAATAGGAGATAGGTTGGATTGTCAAACTATGAAAGATTATTAAAAAATGCATTCATTTTGAAGCTCAGATGTTGGTACATGGACAATTTGGACACAAGAGTTGGCTTGTTATTGTTCGAGTTGTCTTTAGTGTGATTGGGATCAGTGTGCATCAAGTGAGTGGGTTGATACATGGGTTCCACATTATCTTACTCCTTTATCTCTCATAGTCTCTGTAATAAATGATGACATGGATTGTTTACTTGACTACGACCATCTTTCAAATCTTCTATAGCCAGGACATGTTTTTGCATTGGTTGCACCAGAAGGGAATGATGAGAGATCGGATTATTGGTTAGCACGTTGTGTATGAGGAAAGCAAAGACTTGCACAACCGATGATAGATGATGATATGTTCGCATATCCAATAGGATCACATGTTGTTGTGGGAACATGGTTGCACACATATATGATTAGAAATAATGGCATTCCTGCGTTTGAAGACTATGAGAAGAACAAAATGATTCTCATGTATTCACACCTTGTTATAGCAGCCAATGTTAAGTTGATGAAACATCAAGGAAAACCAAAGAAAAAGGAACTTTGGACTATTAGTACTGCGGATCATGAAGCAATACTGAATACTCTCAAGCAAAGAGATGACCCTTCAGGCACACTTCAATAGGTAAGTTCAACTCAAGTTAAAATATAGTTCTGTAATTTACATATTTAGATGCCAAAAGGGCACTTCTTATATTCTCTATTAACTTTTCTTCTGCCTTTTGAATGCAGGGATTGGAGTGAAAAGGACACTTATTTTTTATATATAGTTGTGTAATTTGCATATTTAGATGCCAAATTTTGTATATAAAACCAACAATCGAATGTAATGTGCATAGTTAGATGACAAATTTTGTATATAGAAACAAAAATTGAATGTAATGTGCATATTTAGATGCCAAATTTTGTATATAAAAACAACAATCGAATGTAATGTGCATATTTAGATGCCAAATTTTGTATATAAAAAATTTGATGCAAAATTGGAAATATAAAAGAGCCCATGGGGTTGATTTGCAAATATTAAAAGCCCACATTTGTATTGTCTTAATGCCATGTAAAGTGCAAAAAATGTGTTTCCTTACTATGAATGTTGTATCCTTATATAATTTGTATCATCCTAATTTTATATCCTTAAATTTCTATTATCTTAATTCCATTACATTTGTATCATCAAATGATGTAATAGTTGGAGTCATTGAGTCAAAATTGGTCAAATGTGTCCAAAGTAAAATGATGATTCCCTGGGTGAAGGGATAGTGTTCAAGGATTGCATTCTGGCACCGAATGGACTACTCCATTAGCTCTGATTGGGTGGGTAACCGCTAGGCACAACCCCATTTTGACCACTAAGTCAGCAGAATGTTCCGGACCATGCCGGACCAAAGTGTCCTCAAGGTGCACTAAGCATGATTGGGCATAGAACTTTCGAGGCTCGTAACTTGGACCCTATGAGAGGTATTGGAGATTCATGAGATGCTATAGGATGGAATTTTTGAGGCCTACAATAACCTCTCTCCATTCTGGGAGATTCAAATTTGTTTGAATTTTTCACGCTAGTCTCGCTCGATGCCAAAACTTGCAGTGAGGGTCAGTTGAAAGTTGTACCAATGGATTACTTCCAAACCATTTGTCTCAGCACTGAATGGACTATGCCATTAGCTTTGATTGGGCAGATAAATCATAGGAACAACCCCATTTTGACTACTGAGTTAGCAGAATGTTTCGGACCACGCCGGACCAAAGTGTCCCCAAGGTGCACTAAGCACGATTGGGCAGTGAAATTTTGAGGCTCGTAACTCAGACCCCATGAGAGGTATCAAATATTTGTGAGATGCTATAGGATGACATTTTTGAGGCCTACAATAACCTTTCTCTATTCTTAGAGATTCAATTTTTTTTGAATTTGGCACGCCAATCTCGCTCGATCCCAAAACTTGCAGTGAGGGTCAGTTGAAAGTTGCACCAATGGATTACTTCTAAACTATTCACCTTGGTACCGAATGGACTATACCATTATCTCTAGTTGGGTGGGTAAATTCTAGGAACAACCCCGTTTTGACCACTGAGTCAGCAGAACGTTCCAGACCATGCCGGACCAAAGTGTCCCCAAGGTGCACTAAGCATGATTGGGCAGAAAACTTTCTAGGCTCATAACTCAGACCCCATGAGAGGTATCAGAGATCTATGAGATGTTACAAGACAAAGTTTATAAGGTCTACAATAACCTCTCTCTATTCTAGGAGATTCAAATTTGTTTGAATTTGGCACACTAGTCTTGCTCGATGCCAAAACTTGTAGTAAGGGTCAGTTGAAAGTTGCACCAATGGATTATTTCCAAACCGTTCATCCTGACACCAAATGGACTATTCCATTAGCTTCAGTTGGGTGGGTAAATGCTAGGAACAACCCCATTTTTACCACTGAGTCAACAAAATGTTTTGGACCATGTCAGACCAAAGTGTCCCCAAGGTGCACTAAGCACGATTGTGAATCAAAATTTCAAGGCTCGTAACTCAGACCTAGTGAGAGGTATCAGAGATCTATGAGATGCTACAAGACAACATTTTTGAGGCCTAAAATAATGTCTCTCCATTCTAGGAGATTCAAAATTGTTTGAATTTGGCATGCCAACCTCGCTCAATGCCAAAACTTGCAGTGAGGGTTAGTTGAAAGTTGTGCCAATGGATTACTTCCAAACCATTCATCCTTGCACCAAATGGACTATACCATTAGCTTTTATTGGGTGGGTAAACAATAGGAACAAACCTATTTTGACCACTAAGTTAGTAGAACATTTCTGACCATGCCAGACCAAAGTGTTCCCAAGGTGCACTAAGCACGATTGGGTAGAAAACTTTCTAGGCTTGTAACTTAGACCTTGTGAGAGGTATCAGGGATCTGTGAGATGATATAGGATGGTGTTTCAAATTCCTACAATAACCTCTCTCTATTCTAGGAGATTCAAATTTGTTTGAATTTGGCACGCCAGTCTCGCTCGATGCCAAAACTTGTAGTGAGGGTTAGTTGAAAGTTGGGCCAATAGATTACTTCCAAACCATTCACCCTGGCACCAAATGGACTATGCCATTAGCTCTAGTTGGGTGGTTAAATTCTAGGCACAACCCCATTTTGACCACTGAGTTAGTAGAACGTTCCGGATTACGCCAGACCAAAGTGCCCCAAGGTGCACTAAGCACAATTGGGCAGCAAACTTTCGAGGCTCATAACTCAGACCCCATGAGAGGTATTAGACATTCGTGAGATGATACAGGATGATGTTTCTAAGGCCTACAATAGCCTCTCTCTATTATGGGAGATTCAAATTTTTTTGAATTTGGCACGCCAGTCTCGCTCGATGCCAAAACTTGCAACAAGGGTCAATTGAAAGTTGCACCAATGGATTACTTTCAAACCATTTTCCCTGGCACTGAATGGAATGTACCAGTAGCTCTAGTTGGGTGGGTAAATGCTAGGCACAACCCCATTTTGACCACTAAGTCAGTAGAACGTTCTAGACCATGCCAGACCAAAGTGTCCCCAAGGTGCACTAAGCACGATTGGGCAGCAAACTTTCAAGGCTCGTAACTTGGACCCCGTGAGAGGTATCAGAGATCCATGAGATGCTACATGATAGTGTTTTCAATGCCTACAACAACCTCTCTACATTCTGGGAGATTCAAATTTGTTTGAATTTTGCATGCCACTCTCGCTTGATGCTAAAACTTGTAGTGAGGGTTAGTTGAAAGTTGCACTAATGGATTACTTCCAAACTGTTCATCTTGGCACCAAATGGACTATGCCATTAGCTTTAGTTGGGCAGGTAAACGCTATACACAACCCTATTTCAACCACTGAGTTAGTAGAACGTTTCGGACCACACCGGACCAAAGTGTCCCCAAGGTGTACTAAGCACGATTGGGCAGAAAATTTTTGAGGCTTGTAACTCAGACCCCGTGAGAGGTATCAGAGATCTGTGAGATGCTACAAGATGGTGTTTCTAAGGCCTAAAATAAATTCTCTCCATTTTGGGAGATTCAAATTTATTTGAATTTTGCACGCCAGTATCGCTCGAGGCCAAAACTTGCAGTGAGGGTCAGTTGAAAGTTTCACCAATGGTTTACTTCCAAAATGTTCATCCTGGCACCGAATGGACTATGCCATTAGCTTTAGTTGGGTGGGTAAACGCTATGCATAGCCCCATTTTGACCACTGAGTCAGCAGAATGTTCTGGACCATGCCGTACCAAAGTGTCCCCAAGGTGCACTAAGCATGATTGGGCAATGAACTTTTGAGGTTCATAACTCAGACCCCATGAGAGGTATCAGAGATCCATGAGATGCTACAGGATGATGTTTCCAAGGCCTACAATAACCTCTCTCCATTCTAGGAGATTCAAATTTGTATGAATTTGGCACGCCAATCTCGCTCGATGCCAAAACTTGCAGTGAGGGTCAGTTGAAAGTTGCACTAAGCACCATTGGTCAGCAAACTATCAAGCCTCATAACTTGGACCCCGTGAGAGGTATTGGCAATCCGTGAGATGCTACAAGACTGTGTTTATTATGCGTTCCTAGTGTATTTGTAGGGGTACAGGCAGAGTACTGATATTTTGTCCAAAAGACCAATATATTTTGATATGGCCAAAAGGTTATTTGATTATTGCCAAAAGGGTGTTTGATTATGGAATTAGGCTAGTTTGAAGTCTTTTAGCCATTGGGAGTAAAGGGTAAGTCTAAAAACCTTGAAACCACTTTAATAGATATCCTTATATACCTCAAATGATGAATTGCACGTGTGAACACATGTAGCACATAAAGCATACACATAAATTTTCTTAAGTCATGAAGCATACATGTAGCACATAAATTATAATGCATACAACATGAATTCACTTAAGTCATGCATGTAGCCCATACACGTGAATTTAGGTTATGAATATTGTACTTGAATATATATGAATATACAGTACATACACACAAGCATATTTACATACTAACAATGAATAAATGAACACATAATTAACAAATTGGATCGAATATCAAGTTTCATAGATATATCAAAATGAACAATAATTCTATACATATGTATATGTCAACATATCTAGATACAATATAGCATACGCCATCTCAAAATATGTCATATGACATCTCAAAATAAGAAGTTCAACTACAAATTTTTCTAGGACATCCTATTCTACTGGTGGATCATCAAAATGGAGCCTCTTTGAAGTACTCTTTGGCTCTAATGGATCCTGCATTCAAACACAAAAGTGAAACCCCAAGTTAGATTAAAATTTAGAATCATAGTCAACAATAATAAATAAAATGTAAACTAAAATTGAACTCTCATATACCTCACCTCTTTGTCTCCTCCCGTAGGTAGGAGACCTAATATATGTCCTTGGTAGAGTAGGAATAGTGCCACCAATGATGACTCCCACTTGTATATGTTTGCAAACATGAGATTGATCTACGAGTTATACTATTTAATGTTAAAAACGTGGTAGCAAATATATGCTTACAAAATAACTGAATTAACATTAAAACTTACCTGTGTTGAAATTTCTTCATGGATTGTTGGCTGAGTCATTAGCGATACAAACCCTTGCCGTTCTGGCTCCCTCTAACTAGGAGTGACCTACAAAAGTCAAACAGATAATTCATATTATCATAACTTGACCATATTATATATACTTGATAAAAAAATACACACAAATAACTTTAGAAATGCATGTACCATGGGGCTATCACTTCGAATGGATATGCCTATGACTCTATCATGATGATAGGGTCTCACAACATCATCACATGCCACTCTCTGTCAAATAAACTATGTAAATTAAAAATGAGTATGCACAATTGACAAGTATACATGTATGCATAAACAAACTATATTACTTAATTACCTTTCCTTTATCAACAACTGACACCTACACCACCTCACATTGCCCCTTGGTGGCAACTGGTGACACTTGCATTAGTATGTAAAAGATGATCATAAAAATTATAAAACAATGTACATATACTATTATCATAATTTAAAAGGAAACCAATGAGTACATGAAAACATATCTACCATGGAAGAGTCAAGACCAAATGATATGGTCGAAAGCATGGACCCCTCCACCTGTGACATCTCCTCCTCTATCATTAACTAAACATAAATGTAACACATAAAAATACACAAGTGGGAAATTATTATAAGGAAATTCTACTAAAAATATGAACAATAAAATTTAAAAACAATGTTAAAAGTGAACAATTTACCCTTACTGTAATAGTGGAAGTCCATGGCACTGTAGGCTCCTAATGCACATCTCCATGAGCTGCTTCAGTGCCTCTAGTGTGCTGTGTAGAATCATCCCCATCAAAGCCAAAATTATATGTATCACTATTAGTCAGGGGACCAAGGCAAATATTCTTGCATATAACGCAAGTGTGGGCCACACATACATGTGAGCTCGTGGAAGCGCCAGAAGCATCAGGATGAGGAGGCAACAATGTTGTGCTCTACGTAACCAAGAGATCACTCAACATGCAAATGGCTTGAATAGTCTGTGAGCCAACCTCAACAATAATGCCTAGATGTTGCAATGTGGGAGGTGGTGAAATCTCAGGAGGGGGGACATATGTGTGGGATTTCACCCGTTGTGCCGATGGCTTATCTTGCGGAGCACCTAAACCTGCACGTTGGCTCTGTCTCATACTCTAATAATCCACCTTGTGATTGAGCACAAATTCAGCATACAATTTTCTAAGAAAATAAATTGGGACATCCAAATTGTTGTGAGGTGGTCTATCAAAAACCATCCACCAACGGTCCCAAAAGTTGTCATGTATTGCACTATTTGTGCACCATTTAATTGGCAACTTGGTTTTTTTAGGGTCTACTTTTAGACCATTTTTAGGATCCACAAAAAGATTAGCTATGTCATGTTTTGTTATATTTAGGTTCATGACTTGATCATAATCAAGCCCATTGTCAAACTGGGTGTGCATGGAATCATGCCAAAGAAGTGCTGCATTATGTTGCTGTGTCAGTTTCTCCATGTTTTCAATTATTGTGTTCAATGTCATAAACATGGAGTGCAATGTGGAGATATTGGCATATGTGATTTCAAATCCTCTAAGTTCATTTAGATGATCTCCTATAAGATCTTCTAAACGGTGAGGGTTTGTGACAGGTACGCCTTTTGGAGGTGGGGGATTGTTGGCAGGTGGTTCTGGATTGTTTGTGGGATCATTAGGAGGGTTTTTTGATTTCATGTCTGATAACAATGAAAAACAAATCAACAATTACAATGAATTTTAAAAAACAATACACAAACTCATTGCTGCCCTAATTTTTTATATAAAAAACTCTATATTTCTATTTAAAGACAATAAAAACAATAAAAACAATACAAATTAGAAGCTATTACTTACCTAGCAAATAAGGAAAAATCAGATAGGGGAAACAATATCAGATATCAGATAGCCCTAGCTGTGTTTAGGTTTTTACAATGAAAAAATGTGAATGCGGCTGGGGTACAGTGATTTATAATCACTGGCAAATATCAGATATTTGATATTATCGGATATCCGATATACCCTCTAGCTTTGGCTTTTCACTTGGCCAGGTGTACTGACACCCAGGCCTACTAAAAAGTCAACAAATCTATTTGTGTGCTTTTGGACGAGTGAAAATTGGTTTTTTTCACATCGCCACTTTTTGGCATACCATGATCCTGCACATACCCAGGTTGTAGGAAACATCAAAGGCAACAAAGGCTAGACTGGAAAAGATTTCACAATAGCTGACAAACATAATTGTAGGCATCATGGTCACAATTTTTTGCAGACAACGTAATTGAGTTGTATACCTAGATGATGGAGAGCAACTTTTGCTCCTCCGATTCCAAGTTGACACTGCGGGATCCAAAGACCATAGATAAGGAATAAATTTAGAGAGTGGAGGAGGGCCATAATGACCAAAATAACACAGGATGAACCTCAAGTTAAATGAGGCAACTGCAATCATTTTAATACATTTTTATTATTAAATAATGAAATTTGCATATTATAGTGTTTTAAGCCCCCTCTATGCAAATTTCATTATTTAATAATAAAATTCTATTAAAATGTTTCCAGTTGCCTCATTTAACTTGAGGTTTGTCCTATATTATTTTTTTCATTATGGTGCTCCTCCTCTCTCTAAATTTATTCCTTATCTATGGTATTAGGATCTCGCAGTGTCAACTTGGAACCAGAGGAGCAAAAGTTGCTCTTCATCGTCTGGGTATACCACTAAATTACGTTGTCTCCAAAGAAATGTGACCATGATGCCTACATTTATGTTTCTTAGCTGTTATGTCCCAGGACCCTTATGACCCTTTACAACTATTTAAAACCTCTAAGAATACATCTTAGAGGTCTTAAAATGTCGTAAAGGGTCATAAGAGGCTCCTAGGAGGGGCTAGATGAGCTTCCACCTTCATGTGGTTGGCCCTGTTAAGTAGAGAATGTTAATTAAACTATTCTCAAAATAAAGAGAAGCTCAATAATTTAAGGTCTCAGTCCACAGACAAATTAAATTAGACTTACTAAGCCTCTTATTGTAGTTTGTAATAAGATTGATTTTCAACCACTAGAGACTACTCTACAAGCTTGAAGAAGTGGTATATTTTGGCAAATGAAGAGTGGAAAGAAGATGATATTCCTGAGATCATGGATGGACACAATGTTGCAGACTTTATTGATCCAGATATCTTCTAGAGGCTTGAAGAACTAGAGAGGGAAGAAGGGCTTAAGATGGTAGCTAAGGGTGACGAGGATTTCACAATAGCTGACAAACATAATTGTAGGCATCATGGTCACATTTTTTTGGAGACAACATAATTGAGTTGTATACCCAGATGGAGTGCAACTTCTGCACCTCCGATTCCAAGTTGACACTGCAAGATGGAGAACAACTTGGAACCGGAGGTGTAGAATTTTCTCTCCATCATCTGGGTATACCACTCAATTACGTTGTCACCAAAAAAATATGATCATGATGCCTATAATTATGTTTCTCAGCTATTGTGTCCCAGGGCCCCTTATGAACCTTTATGACCATTTATGATCCCTAAGAATACATCTTAGAGGTCTTAAAATGTTGTAAAGGGTCATAAGAGGCTCCTAGGAGGAGCCAGATGAGCTTCCACCTTCACATGGTTGGCCCTGTTAAGTAGAGAATGTTAAACTATTCTCGAAACAAAGAGAAGCTCAATAATTTAAGGTCTCAATACAAGCACTAGAATTGAGTTTTTTGGCACGGGCTGGGAAATTTTTGTATATCAACATGTGATAGAGTTTGGGAAAAAAACTCTATCGCATGTTGATATACAAAAATTTCCCAACTGTGTCAAAAAAATCAATTCTAGTGCTTGTACTACATGACTGGTGCCAAAAAAGGGCTCTCCCAATCATTGACTGTGACCCGTTGGCAATAAGCAACAGAATGAGTGTGGACACTTGAAAGATAAATATCAGATAGGGGAAAAGCACCTGCAACAATAAAGGCAATAGCTATAGATACAGATGAGGATATCCCAAATCCCTAATATAATAAATACGGTGAAGAAAAAGAGTAATGCATAAATTATTACTATTTTGGAAGATGCAAATCCAACCGAGGAGATGATGAATTGATGGCGTGATCACATCATTTAGAAGTAAGCAGTAATGAATCTTTAGTTATAACAAAAGTTCAATAAAGGTATATATTTTATACTCTTTTATGTCATGAACTAAAACATGTATTTGTTCTTGTTATAGGATTTATTGCTTGCTCAATTACCTAGTCATGGACATCCTGGTGAGGCCGGTAGTAGCATCATGCAAAATAGTAATAATTTCTCCATTGACTCTTTTTAGTTTTTTCTTAACTATATTTATTATATTAGGGATTTCTGGGATATCATCATCTGTATCTACAGCTATTGCCTCTGTTGTTGCAGGTGCTTTTCCCCTATCCTGAACATCAAATTGTGACAAAAATATCAATAAAACTATCATAATAACTTCATGAACATTGTTTTAAGTAATTATCTATGAATGTTGTGTATTAATATTGAATTACATGTCATGTTAATGAATATTGTTATGTGTTAATAGGGAATTTAGATTGATGTTAGGGAGGGGGGCGGGTGAGGCCAGATGAGCTTCCACCTTCACGTGGTTGGCCTTGTTAAGTAGAGAATATTAAAGTATTCTCGAAACCAAGTGAAGCTCAAACTAACATACCTTCTGTAGACACCTAAAAATCCTTTAGAAAATAAAATATTTTTATTTTCTGAAAAATCCCTGATGACATCATCATTTATTAATTAATTATTTAATTAATTAATTAATTAATTTTTATGCCATTGAATCCCTTTACTTTAATTAAAAAAATTTAATTAAGAAATGCCTCCCAAAAATTTTTAAATCTTATTTAAACATTATCTCCTTATTTATTAATTATTTAATTAATAAATTGACCAAAAATCCTAAAATAAATAATTTATTTATTTTTTGCCTAAAACTTGGCCAATTTCCTTAAGACCACTAACCTATTCCAGAATCTTCTAATCCTTCTTTAATTTTGATTAAAGGCTAATCCCTTCATTTCTTAACCCTAATCCCAACTCAAAATATTTAATTAAGATTAAATATTTAAACCTCATGTTTATTAAATTCATTTTAATAAATATTCTCAAACCTAAACCATGGAAATAAATAAATCTTTATCTATTTCCTAAAATCCATATTTATCCTAAAGAAATTCTAGACTCTTCTAGAAAGTCCTAATCCTAATCCTAATCCTAATCCCCCCCCTAATCCTGTCACATTACCTAACCAAGGTTAGCCAACTCCTAAGCTTAACCCAAAGTCAACAAACTTCTAGAAACTTCTCTTACATGCATTAAGTGAATTTAAGGCCTCCTTATCCCTCTTACATGCATTTATCATGCATTTAAGAAGCCCCTCACCCCTTTCTTACATTCTTTGACCTTAGGCACATTTCCCAAATTGTGCACATTCCTCCCATCTTTCAACCCAATGCCCTTATGACACTTGTCACAAGGAGGTGGCCCTGAACTAGCACAATCCATGTGCTACCCTTTGAATGAATCTTGGCCTCTCTTAATAATTTTGATCCTAGCCACTCATTCCTCCTTCCCAAATCCTATAAATGCTCCTTATTTCCAAGAGCAAAAGACCCATTCACCTTTTATTTCAAGCATTGTTATCATTCTCATTTAGCTCTAGACTTAGCATAATCATCTTAATCTAGCTTACTTTCAAGCATTTTAGCTCATCCTAATTTAGTAATAATGGATTAAACTAGTTTCTTCCATTGTTTTGCATAAGCATAGCATCATATCACATCTCTATTTGGTTTAAAATCAATCTTAGCATAAACATCATGTAGCTTAAATCTTCATTTTAGCATCATTTGATCCTTGAGGCCTTAGGGGCAAATCAGGTGTTCTATACCTATTTTGTGCCATTTATGGGGTTTTTATGGATGTCAATCTGTCCTAAAATGCATAAGGAACATGCTCCAAGTGCTTAGATAGCACACCCACATCCCCTTAAGCAAGAGCAAATCAAATAGTGCTTGGGTGCACCTGTTTTAGCTCAATCTGAGGTGGCTTAGTTTAGAGTTTTACTTGTTTTTGATTGATTTCATAATAGACTAAAATCTAATCTTTGTTTGGCTTGAAACTTTCAAAACAGGTATCCTCAAAAGCCTTGTCCACATTCTGGCATGCTCGATGGGACCGAAACCCATAATCAGCTTGATTAGATCATACTTTGTACTCTCATATTTGCCATTTTTCATGAATAATTTGCAGGAAACAGATGAAATGTCACCTACACATAGTTTAGTCATGCCTACAAAGAATCTAATGACACCTACAAGCATTGTATCGACGCCTATTTTTTGAAGATTTTCCATGCTCGATAACTTCTATTTTTTCTAAATTTCTTTTCTATCACTTGCAACAGAAATAATCACACCTACGAGATAAACATTCATGCATACGCATATAGAATTCTTGCCTATAATCATTTCATTATCACCTGTCAGCATTTCATTATCGCCTGTAAAAATTTCATTGTCACCTACGCCTATTTGAGTGTCGCGTGTGCGCATTTTATTGTCGCCTGTGCACGTTTTACTATCGCTTATGCACATTTCATTGTCACCTATGCACAATTAAGTTTTGCCTTTGAATATTTAAGTGTCACCTATCCCTGATTAAGTGTCGCCTGTGAACATTTGCCTATCGCTTGTACACAACTTGCTATCACCTGTGAAATTTTTTGTTGTCACCTTGGCATATTTCGTTGTCACCTGGAATCATTTCTCTATCACCTGCGTAGATTTCTTTGTCACCTATAATCATTCTGCTGTCGCCTGAGAGTTTTTTGGAGTCGCGTGTGCATTTTCTAGCGTTGCGTATTAGCTGGACAATGTCGCTATTGACTGTGATCCTGCCTTAATTTTTTTCTCAGATTCATAAAAAGCAAAAGTCAAACAAATCTTGAATGAAACTAAGGAAAAGAACTTAGGTCCTAAGAGTCATTATCATTTTGAAAATCAAACACAATATTGAATGATCTAAATTGGAAAGAACAAACATCTCTATTCCCTCCTTTTCAATTCAAGCAAAGTGCAAATTCAATCTTGAATGCCTTAAGGACAAAACAAAGAACTTCAAAGTTCCAAATCATCACGATAATTCAATCTTGAATGCCCAAGTGAAAGCAACTGCAAATGCTCGAAAGTCTTTTGGAAAAAGAGCAAATCAAAGCCTAAACACTTGTGTCTTCAATTGTTCAAATTCAAACATCACTTAATCAAATTGGGAAAAAGAACAACTTGCTTGATGTGCATCTAGGAGCTTTACTTTTTCTGTAAATCCTGTTAAAGTAAGCAACGTAGAACATTTGGACTTGAACAAGTTCACTTGTTCTACTTTTAGCAAGGCTTGTCCAGGGAGAAAAGCACTTCCTCCTCGAAGAACAACCTCAAACTGGTATCCCCCCCGGCCGGTATATAAATAAAGTGAAGGCAAAAAGTACACTTATATCTCCTAATCCATGAGCATTTTGTGCCAAATGCAAATGTCTGGGGACAGGTAAATATTCCTCCCCCAGCATTGTTGGCTAGGCTCTTAAGTGAGTCATAGGCGGTCAGCATAACCGGGTATGGAGACTCCACGGAACTATTAAAAACCTAATAAAATAGAGGCTACCCTATCTACATCTGAAAGTATCAAAATCCTTGTGCAAGGACCGATCCAAGGGGTTTACCAAATCACCTCAAGATTACTCACCATTTGTATTCCCTTCTAGGGGGTACCAAGCTATGGGTAAGCAATTTTGATACTCACCTTCCTTAGGTAGATCTGTTTGAAGTGCTTGATAGTCAATACTCTGTGAAAACATTATTGGAACATACACTTTTCAAAGCTTTATCAGAGTTAGTTATCCTGTTTGTATCCCACAAGGTTTCTTTGTCCCTTATGGAGATTGCTTTTCCAAAAATCTTTGTTGAAATCTATCCTTTGCCATTGGAAAACATCAAACTGATCTACAACTTGGTTCACGATACTCAGAATAGCCATGTCAGTCCAAATCCTCCCAAAATCTACAAAATGTCCAAAGCTTTCAGAATCTCAAAACATGGTCTTCCAGTCATATTCAATCCAGTCTTGTCATCCTTTCCTCCTATCCTAGGTTAGCAAAGTCATCTCGGTCATCCCCCATCCCCTTGTCTATCTTCCTCTAAAGTCAGTTTTCTTCTAAAATTGAGTCAAATCCAATCCTATTTTGACCCTATCAGTCATTCCAATCTGAGTCTTAGTCTTCCAATCCATCTTCATCCTTCATAATTATCCAACTCATCTGCAAGTCAGCATGTCTCAAAACTATTATGATGAGTTTGGTTATTATGTCTCTCCCCTCAATCCATCCTATCCCAAAGATGATGAAAGCCTTGTAGATCATGATGCATATTTTGAAAATCTTAGCAAGTTTGCTCCAAACATCCCCCAACATCCAATCATTCCTCCAAAATATCCTATCATGCCTTCAAACTTATCCACTAGCACTCCCTTTCATGTCCTTGGCAAGGCAAATCCATTATCTTATCCATCCATAACTTATCCCTATCTTAAACCTACACATCCTCCATATGCATCCTTCATACCTCCATCTCCTGCTATGGTCATATCCCAATCACCACCATCCCCTCGAAACACTTCACGCTACTTCCCTTATCTAAAACCTCCATCCACTTATCCTCCAAATCATTCTCAAATCCACAATCCTAGTCCTCCAATCCTTTTTCCCAATCCTCCACCCTATCTCAATCCGCCACCTCCCGTTTCAACCTACATTGCCAAAAATCCACTCCCACAAGCAGAGTGCATCCTTCAAACTGCTTCATATCTCACACCTTGATCCATCACCTCTACCTCTTCAGCACCATCATCCCCTCAAGAAAATTCAAAATCTTCCACCCCACCTTCATGTGAGGACCATCCAAGCCCCCCATCTTCTACACATTCTAATCCTTCACCTCCTCCAATCTGAAAGTCTCCAAGGAGTTTCACAAGGAAGCCAATAACAAATCCCACTCCTAAAAATGAAGAGCCAAGCCATTTCAATCCTTCATGTGAAGCCATCATTGATGAGGCCCATCCATTGCTCCCATCTATTATCTATCTTCCATACATCCCACTCATTGACCTTCTTTCGTCTCCTAACATCATTGAGTCCCTTCCATCTGAAGTCTCCATCCAATCCCCACCAACATCACCTCCTCCTAGTATTATCCAAAGCATATCTAATGAGCCTCATGAGTTCACCCTTCTTCCTGCCATCACAGCTACAGAATCTTCCATCCTTTCATCCATACCATCTGAAGAGTTCTTCCTTCTTCCAGACATCACAGCTACAGAATCTTCCATCCTTCCATCCACCCCCTCTGAAGAGTCCATCCATACATCCCCTATCACTTTATCCACACAAAACCTACCATGTCAAGATCTTGTCCAAAAGCATGTTGAAATACTTGCAGAAGAAAATCAAGATCTAATCCCTTCACTTCCCCCATCACATGTTCTATTTCTCCCATCACCCCCAATCCAAAATCCTACAATCCCAATTCCTCTAATCCAAGATCCTATCATCCCAATTTCTCCAACTGAAGATCCATTACCATCTCCCAATCCCAGTCAAGATCCCCTCATCCCATCCTCTCCTCTTGAGGATCCTCTGATCCAAACTATCCCACTGCCATCACTCTATCCTCTTGGATCACTTACATTTGTCAAAGGCAGTCCACTTGAAGTAGAAGAAATTAGTTTCATATCTTCCATTAGGGAACCAAAAACTGGATGTTTATCGTATTCCCCAAGTCAAAAATATCCTTGTTTGGATAAAATGCTCAAGAAATGGAATTATCAAGGTAAAGGCCTAGGCTCTCGTGAACAAGGAAATTTGGAGCCCATTCAAGCCAAGAAACATCCAAAGTTATGTGGCATTGGTCACACATCAGAAGAAGGCACTTCCTCCAGAAATGTTGGTACAACTACAACTAAATTCAAGCATTCTTCCAAACCCACCATCACATCTTCCAAAGCATACACCACCATTCCTCCTCCTCCATCATTACAACCAAAGACAACCTATCACATTCCTCCTTCATCCTCAAAATCCATTTTGGGTCCCTATGTCCCAAAATCTTCCAGCACATATCCTCTACATACCAAATCCATTTTGGGACCTTACATCCCAAAATATCATCCCCCATCTTATCCTACTCAGTCTTTCATCCAAAATCCAAACATCCCTAGTCGGGATCAGCAAAGGCACATGTCCATATCTCCTGTCTACCAAACTCCATCCATCTCCCCATCCATATTTTCACCATCCCGCACATCTCCTCATATTCATTCCAATGCTCCTTGCAATTTGGATGCCATATCAAATATGCACAAAGGGAAATATACACACAAATTCAAAGATTGTCATGTCCAGTGTAAACGACATGCTCAAACCAAGAAAAATCCAATCAAGCAATCCAAAGCATCCCAATGGCTACAAAGGCCCAACAAAGCACAAGAAAAATTTACTACATGGCCACTAAGGCTCAGCAAAGCAAAAGAAAAAGCTGATGCATACCAATGGCCACAAAGGCCTACCAAAGCTAAAGCAAAAATGATGTGGATCCCAAAGCAAAAAGATGTAATGCCTCTAAAAGAAACATCTGCAATGGCATCCAAAGTTGCTAATCCCCCAGCTACCCAGTCTTCTCCTCCATCTCCTAAATATATTTTGGGTCCCAAAGATCTGAAATCTCCTAGCATAAATCCTCCATCACATCCACCTCTATTGTCCATGTCCTATCCACTTCCTCCACCTTCCCCACAACATGTGCCAATGTTGGTCCTGACAGCATCTCCCTATCATGATCACTTTCCATCTTTCCATCCAAATAATTTCTACCACCATATCTCCCATTTACCCCATTTTATCCATGCCTTTGTAGAATCCCTCCATCGCAATAAAGTTGTACCAACATCCAGAGAAATCAACAGGTCAGCACCAAATCAAAAAGTCAGCAACAACATCAGAATATTAGTGAAAAAATCAAACAGAAGGTTAGCATCAAATCACAAGGTAGTAGCAAATTAGAGAATCAACAAGTCAGAAATCAATCAGCATATCAGTGAAAGATTAGCA
This sequence comes from Chamaecyparis obtusa, assembly GCA_027943335.1. NCBI lineage: Eukaryota > Viridiplantae > Streptophyta > Pinopsida > Cupressales > Cupressaceae > Chamaecyparis > Chamaecyparis obtusa. Next base: position 93,717 of record BSBK01008641.1, on the reverse strand, counting down.
CAAAGTCAGCAAAAAATCAAAAAATCAATAAAAATTGGAAAAAATCAAGAGAAAAATAAAAAAAAAACAAAAAGAAAAAACATTCGTCCTATGGTGAAAACTTGGCAATTCAAGCACCTTGGACAAGTACCATGGTGAAAACCTGGCAAACAGGCATCATGCGTAGGATCCCCCCAATTCCTTTTTGCAGTTGGGGGCCATTCCCTTCTATCACCTCTTATCCAAGATCTCCTCCATCCCATTTGTCTCTCACCTCCTTCATCCTCCTTTGGATCTTGATGACAAAACAAAGACTACCAAGTATACATGCTTTTGGGCACCTTCTTAGCATCCATCACACCTTTCAGCTACATATCCTCTATCCAATCCATTCATCCTATCTTCCATCTACCTTCCTCATCCTCTTATTAGCATATCTTTTGTTGAATCGTACCCCATTCTACTGCCTCTGAATGAATGAACTATTCTAAGCAAGGGGCATCTTATTCCTTGGTGACATATTCCTTGGTGACATATTCCTTGGAGACTATCTTTTATCCAAAATCTTCCATCTCCCAAATCCTTAAGCAAATCCACCATCCAATCTCCCTAAGCATTCCTCTATCCAGATCCCTCAGCGGTTCCTCCAGCATTCCATCTTCCAATCCTCCAGCAAATCTGCCATCCAATCTCCCCAAATCTTCCTTTATGCAATCCTCAAGCATTCTTCCATCCAAATCCAAATCTTCCTCCATTCGAATCTCCTAGCAGTTCCATGATCCTCATCCTAAGCATTTCCTTCATCTTTCCATCACCTAGTATCTTCCCTTGTCATTGGTATCTAGCTATAGGCTAACCTCATTGCAATCTAATGCCATTCATCCCTATCCAAACATTCCTAGCAGTCTTCTAGCAATCTTCCAATCCTCTCCACATCCTCTAGCTATCCAAAATCCAACATCCAAGATCAAGCCAATCGATCCAATCACATCCTTAGTCTTGTAGCAAGCCTTGATCTCAATCCAATCATCATCGTTGGGATATGTCCTTCCCAAATCTGTGTCATTTCAGGACACATCTACTGTCAGTCCATCTTGGCTTTTTCAGCCCAACTGGGGCATTGTCTTGCATATCTTTGGAGTTACAGCTTCACCCCCAGGTTCTTTGTACATCCTAATCCTCAGCTTCTATACATAGCCATTGTAAATATCCTTGTGTCTTGTTGTACATATCCTTGTTAGTCCTGCAACAGTATTTGATTAGACATCTTGTCCTACCCAGCCTCGCACTTCAGCAACATCAATTGTCGACTATCCTTGATCACTGTGACTATCTTTGAACTGTATCATTTGCCAATCAGCAACACACCATTCTCCCCATCAGCATAGGGTCTGCATAGATGTATGCTTCTATTTTGTCTGACCTAAGACTAATCCTGGGTCCCCTCAGTTGTATCCTTCCTGTCAAACCCCATCTTCCACCAAGCACACTAGGTCCGTGTCGATGTATCCTTCCACACGTTTAGATCAATCTTCCCGCCATCAATAAAATCAATCTCTCTCCTTGGAAAAGGTTGTCTTTTGGAGTTATCATTTTGACCTTGAATTTTGTCCTTTGGGTCTTGTTTATCTTTTATGGCTTCTCATTGTTCTCTACTCAAAGTTGCCATGATCCTTTATATCATGGTGTGCAGCGAATGAGGAAAATATGGGGCAAGGTCTTTTGATCTTTTGCTTTTGCCTATGAGTCAGTTGTGTGTTTGTGGTTTCTTCAGCATTGTTTCCACCATGCCTCCTCTGGGTTTCATGTGTGATGCTGGGGCAACCCTACGTGTCTTTTTAGCATCAGTCCTATGCAACACTGGTGACAAGGCATTGTGATCCCAGTATCCTTGGCAGATCTCTAGCATTGCTATATTAAACTAGGTTGTGCTCTCCACATTTGCACTTGGAGCTTCCCCCAATCCCCTGCATCTTGCATCATCTAGATTAATCTTGCATCTTGCATCTCTCATGTAGCTACATCCTGCATTTTGCATTCCATCTCATCTTGCATTCACCCATCTTTGCTCTTGGAAGTTTGGTTATTTATCTCCCCTTCTTCCTAGGTCCTTCTTTCTCTATTTCCTTTCGAGAAAATTCCACAACGTTTACTCCTTATGTTATTTTCTCGAGGGGGCACAACCCATCATTCCTCTAAATTCTAGCCTTGGGCATCTTATTTTCTTGTCTTTGACGCCATGCCACTTGCGGCATCGCATCAAAGAGGGGCAAAATGTAGACACCTAAAAATCTTTTAGAAAATAAAGTATTTTTATTTTCTGAAAAATCCCTGATGACATCATCATTTATTAATTAATTAATTTATTTATTTTTATGCCATTGAATCCCTTTACCTTAATTAAAAATATTTAATTAAGAAATCCCTCCCAAAAATGTTTAAATCTTATTTAAACATTATCTCCTTATTTATTAATTATTTAATTAATAAATTGACCAAAAATCCTAAAATAAATAATTTATTTATTTTTTGCCCAAAACTTGGCCAATTTCCTTAAGACCACTAACCTCTTCTAGAATCTTCTAATCCTTCTTTAATTTTGATTAAAGGCTAATCCCTTCATTTCCTAACCCTAATCCCAACTCAAAATATTTAATTAAGATTAAATATTTAAACCTCATGTTTATTAAATTCATTTTAATAAATATTCTCAAACCTAAACCATGGAAATAAATAAATCTTTATCTATTTCCTAAAATCCATATTTATCCTAAGGAAATTCTAGACTCTTCTAGAAAGTCCTAATCCTAATCCTAATCCTAATCCCCCCCCCCTAATCCTGTCACATTCCCTAACCAAGGTTAGCCAACTCCTAAGCTTAACCCAAAGTCAACAAACTTCTAGAAACTTCTCTTACATGCATTAAGTGAATTTAAGGCCTCCTTGTCCCTCTTACATGCATTTATCATGCATTTAAGAAGCCCCTCACCCCTTTCTTACATTCTTTGACCTTAGGCACATTTCCCAAATTGTGCACATTCCTCCCATCTTTCAACCCAATGCCCTTATGACACTTGTCACAAGGAGGTGGCCTTGAACTAGCACAATCCATGTGCTCCCCTTTGAATGAATCTTGGCCTCTCTTAAGAATTTTGATCCTGGCCACTCATTCCTCCTTCCCAAATCCTATAAATGCTCCTTATTTCCAAGAGCAAAAGACCCATTCACCTTTTATTTCAAGCATTGTTATCATTCTCATTTAGCTCTAGACTTAGCATAATCATCTTAATCTAGCTTACTTTCAAGCATTTTAGCTCATCCTAATTTAGTAATAATGGATTAAACTAGTTTCTCCCATTATTTTGCATAAGCATAGCATCATATCACATCTCTATTTGGTTTAAAATCAATCTTAGCATAAACATCATGTAGCTTAAATCTTCATTTCAGCATCATTTGATCCTTGAGGCCTTAGGGGCAGATCAGGTGTTCTATACCTATTTTGTGCCATTTATGGGGTTTTTATGGATCTCAATCCATCCTAAAATGCATAAGGAACATGCTCCAAGTGCTTAGAGAGCACACCCACATCCCCTTAAGCAAGAGCAAATCAGACAATGCTTGGGTGCACCTGTTTTAGCTCAATCTGAGGTGGCTTAGTTTAGAATTTTTCTTGTTTTTGATTGATTTCATGCTAGACTAAAATCTAATCTTTGTTTGGCTTGAAACTTTCAAAACAGGTATCCTCAAAAGCCTTGTCCACACCTTCATTATTTAATCAATTTCATTCATTCTAGGTCTTTGCTCATAAGTGCATTTTGAATGTGTCATTGTCAGGCAAGTATCAAATAAAAAACTAGAAGGGCCAATAGTCAACTTCTCATTGTCATTGTTTGGCATGATTCGACTTCATTTTGTGTAAGTATTCTCACATTGAATGCATCAACCTCTCTTGGCCTAATGTGGATTATTTCATTGGTTTGTGTTTTTGAGTAGGTGAAGTGTTAAATCAGTTCCTATCTTCTATTCTTAATTCATTCAAACTGTAGGAGGGCCTGAGAGATATACTCAACATAGAATTGACTACTAGTCTGGGCAATTGAACACACTAAGTCTTTGGCTTGAGAGAAAGAGTTGGGTAATTTTGTTTCTAGAGACCTGTGTAATTGTCCTCAGTGGTGTCTTTTTTCTTTAACAAGTTATTTGTATATATTGTAGTGTCCATGTTTTTTTTTTAATACAGATTCTTTTTGCGTATATGATAGTGCTATGGAACCTAAATAAACAATTATAAATGTAATATATAATGTCTTCAATAAAGGAATTGATGTACCACATGTAAATCAAAATCCATGCTTAATGCCATTTTGTGCAAAATGAGTTTGTCTATTAGCATATCAGATTTTGTTACACCCTTCATGACTGTAATGTTTAAGTTAAGTATTGATGCAATTTTCTAAAGTAGCAAGTTCTATTGTCATTGTTTTTTTTCTAGTGGTTTTGGGGAGATCAAGAATTATCAAGGAAAGATATTGAAGTGGAAAGGAAAAGTTTCTAAGAGGTTACAAATATTGAGTCATCGATCAGGTATACTTTTTTTTAAGTAATCACTACAGAAATGGTTAAGTTTTCCTAAATTTTTAAAATAAGTCATAATTATTCAGTATCATATTCTTAGGTGCAAGTTGCAGGTCTTCATACCATAAATTTTAGAGTTCAACTCTTACATGGACAAAGTTGTAGGTTATATTGAATGATTTGTTATCTTTTTTGACTCTTTAGTTGTCAGAAAGATTAAATTCACATCCTAGTTGTCATTGTGTTTGGGACATAAAGCTTTATTTAACTAAATTATTTCTTTTAATATTGAGATAAAAAATGTACAAATAAAGCCTAGACTGGGGACTACATAGAAAACTATCATATGAAGAACTGCTAAAATGGCGATATCAAAGTTCCTTACAAGAAATCCACATATCAAAATCTAGTTGTAGGATTGAAAAAAAAGACAAGATAAAAAAGTTCATAGGCCCATACAAGACACCCACCAAAATATAGACCATCAATTTATAGAACCCTTGCAAGATATCCCAAGGAACGATAGGTAGTGAAAACCAGATAGATAGAAAAAAGAACTTTTACCCTAATTTTCATATGCATGAAAATTTGGCTAAAATCCATCCCCAGGTCTTTGTTTTTAACTTTCCATGCACCTCAAAAATTTTCATGAAATTGTGCCTTGTCTTTTGGCCTCTGTAATTTGTTTTATCCCCTGGTTTGTAGGTTTAAAAATTCATAAAAGTGACCGTTGTGCCCAAAAAACCCTAAAAAACCCTTAGGCCCTATTCTAATTTGTAGTTTACTTTATTGGCCACTTATATTTCCTCAATACCCATGTGCGTAATTCTTCCTTTGGTCGCCAGTTCTCTTATTCTTCTGGTAGTTACCTTTTCCTTTCGGTGAACCGGCGACTGCAGTTTTTTTCTCAGTCGCGAGATAAAATGGTGAAGCATCTAAACATTCAGTGACTCCATGGATTGCCTTGAGTCGGGCATTCGCTAATTGAAACCCCAGGTTGGACTTTTGGTTTAGCGATTCTGCGAATGCTTTGTTCACATATTCTTTAGACTTAACCGAGGTTAAGAATTCTATTCAACAACTGAGTGAATTTCCTTTGGTTGCGCATTCGCTAAGACTTCCAGGGTTAAGTGATTTAAGTGGGGTCCCAGTTGATGAGATCAATGGCTATCATAAGATCTCATAGGGTCTGTCAGAGGCTTGTGATCTTGCAACAGTCATTGATCTTCCCTTTTGTTGAGCGCTTCATGCTTTTGTGGGTCCACTACCACGACGTCTTACTTGGAGGATTTTTATTGGTCGAGGGATGATGACTTTTTTTTTTTCAGCGGGCCTAGGGATGTCAAAAGCTTAGAAATCTATAGCTGGCATGTGTTCTCATAAAATGTGTCAGAGGTATGTGATTATAAGACAACCATTGATTCTCCTTGGTGACATAACTCTTCATGCCTGGCGGGTCCACTGTTACGTGTACACAAATGACAACTTCTCATTGGTCCACATGGTAATGATTTGGTAATGTGTCAGTGGGACTAGGTTTCCAGCATTTCAAAAGGCTCTGACATCTGCAGGAAATCTACGATTGCCATATGTCCACAAGGAGCTTTTCTGACACATGCGATCATGCGACCGACCGTCGATTTTACTTTATTTCTCGGTGCCTATGCTAGGTGGGTCCTCTGACAATTGATGCTAACATGCTCAAATTTGATTGGTCCACGTGGTGATGACTAGATTTTTAGTGGGTTTATTTGTTAGAGGGGTCCCGGTCTAATAAAGATCTACGGCTGGCGTAAAAGTGTAAGGAATATTCAGTGGCCATGAGATCATGCACCCGCCATTAGATTGGAATCTAAGCTGCAGTGGGACCGTGTCACAACTTGCTGAGATGTATGCCTATAGAGCAGTCAAGGGTGAATAAAAGAATGACATGTGGCGGTTCTAGGCCCAGGGTTAAGAATATTATGTGAATCAATGACTAAAGGTTATCTTCTTGTTCACTAGAGTTAACCAGGGTCAACTAAAAGTTTGAACGACTCTGTGAGTAAAGAAAAATTGGAACCCGAGGTAGACTTAAGGTTAAATTTGTAGTCAAGTGCCGAGCTCGGGTAAAAAGGAAAATTTGACGGTCGTGTTTTAAAGTGAGATTGATTTTTGAATGTCAACTGTCAATAGGGAATTTTAGCGCCACCTGTGACCATTTTATCAATTTTTAAATTCAAATATCTCAGTATCAGATTCCAACAGTTATTGCGAGCCTGAGTTGCAGGTAGGTAGATGGATCATGGCTGCTAGATTTTTTGCAGGTATAAACATGAAATGGACATGCAAACATAGATATCTGATCAGCTGGGATATTTTTTATGTGCATTTATGATCAGACTTGATAGGTTTAGGGTTTGATTATTATATAAAAAATTATGTAAACCCTAATTAGATTTTTTGCTCTTGCCTGTGTGCATTGGAGGAGATGTATATAATGTTTTTAGAGAGCTTTAGAGCTCAAAATGAACTTTTAAAAAAAAAGAAGAGTTAGGCAATTGTAAAGAGAAAATATATCTTTTCTTAGAAATCTATCTGTGGCATCCTTCTTGCCCTCTGGTTTTCTACAGTTGTAAATTCCCATTGATAATTCAGATATTGAAGATATTTTGTGACATTTCTCATGTCCCTACGCCTTCTTGTGTGATTTATCTCTTAATGAATTCAGTATTTACATGCCTCTTAGTGATATCTTAGGGTTCTAGATCCCTCTTTCTTTCTGCAATTTTGTGTATCATTGTGAATGATTTGATGTGAGTGCTTTTGTGGGTATACTTCAACCCCTTAACTATCTTGTCTCATTCCTATACCTAGTTGCAGAGGTGAATGTTTGTTTGTAGGTCATAGATTGTTGTCTAATTCCAAGGGGTGTTATTGTTTGTTAAAGAATCTCTCTTTCCCTTAATAACTCTTTTCATCTACAAACCCTTCTATGAAGTACTTATGCAAACCTATTTAGTGAGTTGTGATCTCTTGGACCTAAGTCTATCCATTGATTTCATCTTTTATGCTGTAATTCATACCCTAATTTTGGTGTATCACCTAGTAGGATAGTTTGCTTTCAGTCATTTCCCTTTCAAGCATTCCTTCTATCCCTTTCCCTCAAAAGAGTTACTTTTCTGTCAAGAAGCAAATTAAGGTGATTATCCAAGAGGAACTAGACTAGAACCTAGAGGCCTCATCTTAGTTAGGATAGATCTCACAACCTGGAGATGATTCCCATGTTATAATAGGTTATCAAGACTATGAGAGCTTGAAACAAGGGTGCAAACTTAGTGTATAACAATTCTGGCATGCCCGGTGGGACAGTAAAAGAATCAGAAACTCATGTTTTGTTATGCTATCTTTGATATATAGATTGCATACTATAGACTTTTAGAAGTTGTTCTATCAAGTATATCTAGTGACTCCACTAATTTCAAAGATCCAGGCTAAGCTTGTTTAAGGTTTATGAGAAAGATTGAGACTAGAAGCTCAAAGCCTACTCAATTTTCAGAGTTACCCTCAAAAAGAATTCACAAAGGTAGGTCAACTCAAAGAACATCCCCTACAAGGAGAGTTCAATCAACACCACTAGATACTTCAGAAATGAGACCTTTGCCCTTTCATTCTAGAAGAAGAGGCAGATCTCTAACCAGAGATCTAGAAGAAGATTCAAATCCAGTAGTAAATACAACTCACCTAGTTGTTAATCTTCAGATTCCAACTCCTCCAATGGCTAGGCAATTTTCTTTTGCACCTTTCAACCAAGGAAGTTGATTAGCCTTTGATGTACATCATGATGTGCCCTTGGTGGCACTAAAGAGTATACCTGATTTCATAGATGAAGGGCAAACAACTGCTTTTGAGCACATAAGAGATGTGAACACCATCTACAACATACACAACATAACTCAAGAAGATGTGGCCACCAAATTATTAGCAGCCTCTCTAAAAGGTAAGGCTCTTGAATGGTTTAGAACTCTAACTGTTGGTTCCATTACTTCATGGGATGAGTTAGGGGATGCATTAAGTAAACATTTTGAGGATAAATCAGATAACTTGTCTCTAGTTGAGCAGTTAACAACTATTAAGAGAGACCCTCAAGAGCAAATGACAGATTACAATAGTAGATTCCCTAAGACATGGAATAGAATTCCAGCCTCAGTAAGGCCATCAGTTGAGCATGCTTTCCTATATTACTTGCAAAGTTTGAATGGTCAAATTTCTATCATGATCCAGTCTATGGGTGGTAATTCTCTACCCCAAGCCTTTGCCATAGCTGTTAGGGCCGAAAATTATTTAATCCAAGCACGCATGATACAAAAAAGGCCTCCTATGCCTATTTTTCCTAGCCTTCAACCCATTGCACCCGCACAAGTGCCCCCATTTACCCCTATTCCTACTATATTAGCACCTCAGGCTAGTACTAGTGGTCAAGAGCTAACAACAAGTTTCTCTCAAGAGCTGCAAGAGATAAAGAACAATCAAGAAAGTAGTAAGAAAGAAATGACAAACTTGTTGCAGACCTTAACTAAGGAAGTCACAAATCTAAAGAAACAAGGTCAAGGAATCAGACCACCATTTCAGCCATAAGGCCAAGGTCCTATTCAGCAATATCAAAATCAAGGACAACCTTATCAACAAAATAGGCCATCATACCAAGGAGGTTATCAAGGACAAAGGCAAAGCTTTAATCAGAGACCATTCCAACCGTATAACCCTGCACCTCTAAATTTTGCAAATCCAGTGAGGGATATGGTTCCTAGTCAAAATAATATGGCTATGGATAATGAATGGCGTTTTCCTTGTAATCAGCCTCATAATTAGGCTACATGTTCAAATGGATGGATGAACCAAGCTCTAATGGTTCAAAATGCCTCACAAGCTCAATCAGAGGCTTCATCCAGTGGGTCAGTTCCTCAACAAGAATCACAAGAGAATGAGACTGCTCTCTTTAATTGGGAGAAACTAGAATTCAATGGAGTCAATGATGAAGTTTCTTTTTTTGCCTATACAAGAGTAAAGAGAAGAGCTCAAGACATGGAGAGAGCAGATTCTGGTGCAGAAGCCACTACATCTATAGAACTAATGCAACCAGCTAATCCCATTACACCTAAGGACGTTCCTATCATCACAAGTAGGGAAGGCAAACATTCTAAAGAAGTGGAGCCCATCATAGTGAAAGCACAACAAAGAGTACACACTGTGACACCTCTTAATATTGTAGACAACATGAAGAAGGTGAATGTCACCATGTCCATGTGGGACTCTTTGGATCTTCCAAGACAACCTAAAATGTTGAAGAAGGCTATGACAGAGGTGACAGCTCCTCAACCTGTAAGAGAAGCTACAAAGCCAGTGTTGGTTAACACTGATCAAGAAAAGGAGGCTCCAAGTAGCAACTCCAAAGGCAATGCCACACAAGGTAGGAACTCAAAGCCACCTCCCTTTTATGTATCTCTCATTATTGAAAAATCTCTAGTGCATAATTGTATGGTAGATAGTGGAGCTACTAGCACTATAATGCTTAAGGAGGTAGCTAACCAATTAGGACTTAGATATGAGCCCTTTCAAAAGAAGGTAACAAAACTTGATGGATCCTCAGTCGATACTATAGGTGTGGCTAAGGATACCAGTCTGATCCTTCATGCCAGTCCTAATTTTTTCATCCTCCTTGATATATATATCATAGATCTCTCTGCATTATTTGCTATATGTCTTTCAAGGGAGTTTATAGCCAAGATAGGAGGCTACCTATCTTCTGACTGGTCTCACATGCTATTTCATACAAGGTATGGGACCAAGGTCACCATTAAGTTAGAACCATTGGTAGCACACCATATAGAGCCATATGTGTCCAATACCATCAATGTAAACTGCCCTATATTTGATAATAGTGACTTTCAAACTATTAGTGAAGCAAGCACCAAGATAGAGAATATCCCTGATATTCTTCTAGATGAAAGAGCTTTAGAGGCCCAAGAAAATCTTGTTTGGGATTTTGGTTTGGGAAGTTATTTGATACAAGAAAGTGGATCCATAGAGCCAACCCTTTTCAAAGAAGATACTGATTCAGAGGATCAGAGCAATCAAGTTTGGGAACTATTTTTTGCTAGAGCTAGAAGTAGACATGGTTCTGGTGGTGGTGCTATGTTAGTGTCCCCAAGAGGAGAAAGGTATTATACTACCTTTAGATTCAGTTTCTCCTACACTAGCAACACTGCAAAGTATGAAAGTCTTGTGAATGGACTGGAATGGGCTAAAAAAAGAGGGCTTAAGGCCCTAAAAGTTTATGGTGACAATGAATTGGTTGTCCGCCAAGTAAGAGAGATAAGTGAAACCAAGAATGACACTTTGAAAGCATACAAACATAGAGTTTGGGATGCTATTGAAGATTTTTGTGCTTTCAATATTGTTGCTATCCCTAGGAAACTAAACCAAAATGCAGATAGGTTAGCTACTATTGGATCTCAGTATGATATTCCAAATAGCATTTCAAAAGAAATGGATCAACAACATTAATTGTTAGACCCTCTATTCCTGATAACAATGTCAATTGGCAGATGTTTGACAATGATGAACAAATTCTGTAGTTCTTGTTTGAAGAGGATGTCTTTTCAAGGCATAATCAAGATAGGTTATCACAAAATTATGGTGATCAAGTGATACAACTTAAGTCCAATAAGATGCCTAGAGGTATTGTTACATTAGAGACCGTCTTCAACAAGGATGATGAAGTCAAGAAAAATAAAGCTGGCCTAGTAGTCCAACAAGAACATTGTGTTGAATTAGAGTTGGAACCAGGTAAGAGTTTACAATTTGGAAAGATAAACACTAAATTGGAAAAGCAAGCTTACACTCAGCTATTCAGAGAATTCAGTGATATATTTGCATGGAAATATGAAGACCTTAAAGGTTTTGACCTTGCCCTTGCTTAGAACACTATTGAATTGGAACCAAATGCCAAACCAGTAAGGCAAAAGAAAAGGCCTATTAATCCAAAACTTGAGCCACTTATGCATAAGGAAGTGCTCAAATTGATAGAAGGTGGTATCATCTACCCCATCAAGCATACTAGTTGGGTTTCCAACCTTGATCTTGTCAGGAAGAAGAATGGGGAGTTGAGGTTATGTGTTGAATTCAGGGATCTTAACAGGGCCTCTCTAAAAGATTGCCATCCACTACCCTCAATGGAACAAATATTACAATGTGTCTCTGGATCCAAGAGATTTTCATTATTGGATGGCTATTTAGGATACAATCAGTTCTTAGTTAATGAAGAGGATCAATATAAGACTACATTTACAACCAAGTGGGGAACCATGGCTTATCAAAAGATGCCCTTTGGTTTGTCAAATGCAGGAGCTACATTTCAAAAGGCAATGGATATGGCCTTTAAAAGCCTCATGTACAAGTTTGTATTGGTCTACTTGGATGACATAACTATCTATTCAAAACATGCAACAGATCACATCAAATATTTGAGGCAGATCTTTGAAAGATGTAGAGAATTTGGGATGTCTGTTAATTCCAAGAAATGTGTGTTTGCAGTTCATGAAGGAAAACTATTGGGATATGTAGTATCCAAAGAAGGAATTACAGTGGATCCTGAGAGAATTGCAACCATCCTAGAACTACCATTGCCACATTACAAGAAAGGTCTCCAATCTTTCATAGGAAAGATTAACTTTGTTAGGAGGTTCTTGCCTAATATTGTAGATTTACTCAAGCCTTTGACAGCCATGCTAAAGAAGAGTTCAACATTTAGTTGGACCAAAGAAGGGAAAGTCAATTTCCAAGTTATCAAAGAGGCCTTAATAGAAGCCCCTACTCTCCTAAACCCAAATTTCAGTAAGGATTTTATCCTTTATGCTTATGGAGGTCATGATACTATATCTAGAATGCTGACCCAAGAAAATTTAGATGGATTGGAGCAGTCTATTGCTTTCTTTAGCAAAGGTTTAGAAGAGTATGAACATAGATACTCTTTTGTAGAAAAACATGTACTTGCTATGGTAAAGAGCCTTAAGAAGTTCAGATATCTATTGACTCATAGCAAGGTACATTTAAAAGTTACTCATCCAAGTGTCAAAGAGTTTTTTCTTTCCAAAGACTTAAATGAGAAAAGAGTTGGTTGGATCACCAAGGTGATGGAATATGACATTGATATTCAGACCACCAAGCTAGCTAGAGGAAGAGGTCTTTGTGAGCATTTGGCAGAGGATGAAGGTTCAAAGAAATTAGAAACAATAGATGCATCTCTGGTGGTATAGTCTACAGAAGAACAAGCCAAGGCAACAAGCTGGTTGCCTAATATGATCAATTACTTGAAGACAGGACAATGTCCTGTAGGCCTAGATTCAACAAAAAGAAGGTATTATAGATTACAATCTGTTCCTTTTGTGTTGATTGATGAAGTTCTTTTCAGAAAGGATCACAGTGTTGTCCTTTTAAGATGCATAGATTCAAAAAAGATAGCTAATGTCCTATTTGAATTTCATGATGGACCTTCTAGAGGTCGCTTTTCTCCTAGGACTACTACTTTTAAAATCATGAGAGCTGGATACTACTGGCCATCTATCTTCAAGGATAGCCATGATTATGTGAGAAAATGCATCAAGTGTGCCATGTTTGCAGGAAAAGAAAGGCTTGCAACCTTGCCCTTACAACCAATCAGAATAGATCAACCCTTCATGAAGTGGGGCATAGATTTCATTGGAATGATCAATCCTCCATCTAGTGCAGGCCATAAATGGATAATTACTACAACAAATTATTTCTCTAGATGGATAGAAGCAATTTCATTAAAAGAAGCCAATGAGAGTGCTTTCCTAAGTTTTTATGATGATATAATTCACAAATTTGGCACTCCAGACTCTATACTATCAGATAATGCATTGGCATTTACAGGCCTTAAAGTCTCAGAGTGGGCAGTCAAGAATGGCATCTATCTGAATACCAGTTCCAATTATTACCCTCAAGGAAATGGCTTAGCTGAATCAACAAATAAGAATTTGATTAGGATAATCAAGAAGACTTTGCAAGACAATCAGAGGGATTGGCATACCAAATTGAGATCTGCCTTATGGTTGGATAAAATTACCCCCAAGAAGATTATTGGTAATTCTCCTTACATGCTAGTATATGGTAGAGAGGCCAAGTTGTCCATTTCAACTGAATTGCCAGCTCTAGACTTGGCTACTTAGTATGCCCTATTTGAAGAAGGAGATCCCTTGCAGATCAGATATGCTTAGTTGATGGAGTTGGAAGAACTTAGAGGCAAATCAATGTAGGATATGAAGTTCCATTAGATTCAAACAAAGAAAAGTTTTGATAAGAGGGCCAAGGTCAGAAATTTCAAAGTTGGGGTTGTAGTCCTCAAGTGGGATGAGTTCAAATCCAACCCTGGCAGACATACCAAGTTTGATTCATTTTGGGGTGGACCATTTGTTATAACAGAGTGCAGGGGACCCAATGCATTCCAACTATCAACTCTTGAAGGAGATGCCTTGCCAATATCAGTCAATGGTTTCCACCTGAAGGCCTGTTTCGAGGTTTATCCCTCTTTGTGAGTTTTATAAAAATGCTTTCCTACTTTCTTCCTATTTTCTAGGTTAGTTTCCTATTTTTCAAGAGGTTCCTATGCACAAGTTTGTCTTCCTATGTTTAGTTTTATCTCTCTATCAAGTTTTGTGTTCCTTAGAATGACCCCATGCCCAATGAATCATGTCAAGGCCACTAGTTTTCCATGTCTAGCAGGCTGACATGCACCAAAAATCACCAAAATGTTACCCTAATTTTCATATGCATGCAAATTTGGCTAAAATCCATCCCCAGGTCTTTGTTTTTACCTTGCCATACACCTCAAAAATTTTCATGAAATTGTGCCTTGTCTTCTGGCCTCTGTAATTTGTTTTATCCCCTGGTCTGTAGGTTTAAAAATTCATAAAAGTGACCGTTGTGCCCAAAAAACCCTAAAAAACCCTTAGGCCCTATTCTAATTTGTAGTTTACTTTATTGGCCACTTATATTTCCTCAATACCCATGTGCATAATTCTTCCTTCGGTCGCCAGTTCTCTTATTCTTCTGGTGGTTACCTTTTCCTTTCGGCGAACTGGTGACTGCAGTGTTTTTCTTAGTCGTGAGATAAAATGGTGAAGCTTCTAAACATTCAACGACTCCACGGATTGCCTTGAGTCGGGCATTTGCTAACTGAAACCCCAGGTTGGACTTTTGGTTTAGTGATTCCGCGAATGCCTTGTTTGCGTATTCTTCAGACTTAACCGAGGTTAAGAATTCTATTCAGTGACTAAGTGAATTTCCTTTGGCCACGTATTCGCTAAGACTTCCAAGGTTAAGTGATTTAAGTGGGGTCCCAATTGATGAGATCAACGACTATCGTAAGATCTCATAGGGTCTGTCAGAGGCTTGCAATCTTGCGACAGCCGTCGATCTTCCCTTTTGCTCAGCGCTTCATGCTTTTGTGGGTCCATTGCCACGACGTCTTACTTGGAGGATTTTTATTGGTCGAGGGATGATGACTTGTTTTTCTTGTTAGCGGGACCAAGGATGTCAAAAGCTTGGAAATCTATGGCTAGCATGTGTTCTTATAAAATGTGTCAGAGGTATGCGATTATAAGACAACTGTTGATTCTCCTTGGTGACGTAACTCTTCATGCCTGGCAGGTCCACTGCTATGTGTACATAAACGGTGGCTTCTCATTGGTCCACATGGTAATGATTCTACAATGTGTTAGTGGGACTAGGTTTCTACTGTTTCAAAAGGCTCTGACATCTATAGGAAATCTATAGTTGGCATATGTCCGCAAGGAGCTTTTTTGACACATGTGATGATGCGACAGACTGTCGATTTTACTTTATTTCTCGGTGCCTATGCTAGGTGGGTCCTCTGAGAATTGATGCTAACATGCTCAAATTTGATTGGTCCGTGTGGTGATGACTAGATTTTTAGTGGGTCCATTTGTCAGAGGGGTCCCGGTCTAATAAAGATCTATGACTAGCGTAAAAGTGCAAGGAATATTTAGTGGCCATGAGATCATGTGCCCACTGTTAGATTGGAATCTAAGCTATAGTGGGACCGTGTCAGAACTTGCCAAGGTGTATGCTTTCAGAGAAGTCAAGGGCGAATAAAAGAATGACATGCGGTGGGTCTAGGCCCAGGGTTAAGAATATTCTGCTAATCAGCAACTAAAGGTTATCTTCTTGCTCACCAGAGTTAATCAGGGTCAACTAAAAGTTTGAACAACTCTGCGACTAAAGGAAAATTGGAACCCGAGGTAGACTTAAGGTTAAATTTGTAGTCAAGTGCCAAGCCCGAGTAAAAAGGAAAATTTGATGGTCATGTTTTAAAGTGAGATTGATTTTTGAATGTCGACCATCGATAGGGAATTTTAGCGCCACCTATGACCGTTTTATCAATTTTTAAATTCAAATATCTCAGTATCAGATTTCAACAGTTATGGTGAGCCTAAGTTGCAGGTAGGTAGATGGATCATGGTTGCTAGATTTTTTTCAGGTATAAACATGAAATGGACATGCAAACACAAATATCTGATCAGCTGTGATATTTTTTATGTGCATTTATGATCAGACTTGACAGGTTTAGGGTTTGATTATTATATAAAAAATTATGTAAACCCTAATTAGATTTTTTGTTCCTACCTATGTGCATTGGAGGAGATGTATATAATGTTTTTAGAGAGCTTTAGAGCTCAGAATGAACTTGTTTGTAAAAAGAAGAGTTAGGCAATTGTAAAGAGAAAATATATCTTTTCTTAGAAATCTATCTGTGGCATCCTTCTTGCCCTCTGGTTTTCTACAGTTGTAAATTCCCATTGATAATTCAGATATTGAAGATATTTTGTGACATTTCTCATGTCCCTATGCCTTCTTGTGTGAGTTATCTCTTAATGAATTTAGTATTTACATGCCTCTCAGTGATATCTTAGGGTTCTAGATCCCTCTTTCTTTCTGCAATTTTGTGTATCATTGTGAATGATTTGATGTGAGTGCTTTTGTGGGTATACTTCAACCCCTTAACTATCTTGTCTTATTCCTATACCTAGTTGCAGAGGTGAATTTTTGTTTGTAGGTCATAGATTGTTGTCTAATTCCAAGAGGTGTTATTGTTTGTGAAAGAATCTCTCTTTCCCTGAATAAATCTTTTCATCTACAAACCCTTCTATGAAGTACTTATGCAAACCTATTCAATGAGTTGTGATCTCCTAGACCTAAGTCTATCCATTGATTTCATCTTTTATACTATAATTCATACCCTAATTTTGGTGTATCACCTAGTAGGATAGTTTGCTTTTAGTCATTTACCTTTCAAGCATTCCTTCTATCCCTTTCCCTCAAAAGATTTACTTTTCTATCAAGAAGCAAATTAAGGTGATTATCCAAGAGGAACCAGCCTAGAACCTAGAGGTCTCATCTCAGTTGGCATAGGTCCCACAACCTGGAGATGAATCCCATGTTATACTAGGTTAGCAAGACTATGAGAGCTTGAAACAAGGGTGAAAACTTAGTGTATAACAAGAACATAACCATATGCTGCCTGACTTGTTTGAGGTAAGCCAAACTTGGTCCAATTCTCTTAATAATGGTACATATTCATCCAAGTGCAGAAACCTTCAAAGATTTGTAGCGGTAAAGAGAATCCCCATATTTTATCAGCCTAACATAGTCTTTGGCCACTTTGGTAATGAGATTGTGAGCAATATTGATTTGGCCAAGGGCCAACTTGTAGTGATCTTTATCATATAAAACATTTAGCAGATCTCCATAAAATGGATGCACATCATCTTGGCAGGGGAAATCATCTTAGCAAATACATCTGAAGTAGTAGCAGTAGTAAATACATCACTGACACTTTTCGGGCATATTTCATTGACTCCTCAAAATGAACAGCCTTTATTTCAGTTACCTCATCACTATCATCCTCATCCATTGCCTCGGGGTTCTCACTTCTTTTTCTTTCATGTTCAATATCTTGTAAAAGTGCAGAGGAAAGAGAACATGACAAATTGAAATAATAAGATACAAGTTGAGGAAAATTGAATCAAAAAATGTAAAATTCTAACAAACCAGTTAAAAAAAAAACCATTAAGAAATTAATAACCAAATTTAGTTTGCAAAAGCCACCGCAATTGAAACTCACCTTCTCAATATTTTTTCTAATAGCATACTTGAAAGCCTACTAACAAATCTCTATAATATCAGCTCCATTGAATCCTTGGGTATAATAGGCCAATGCCATTAGGTATAATAAAAACTATTTTCTTGGTTGTCATATCATCCATCTCCGTCAACAACTGGTTAAGGACTCTATCCGTAGCACCACCAGCATCCCCAACACTGCTTCTACACTACAAAAATGCAAACCAATTATGTATCACCAGTACAAGCCTATCTCTCAAATAGTTCAAACAAAATGAAAAAATCCATAGTTTTACGCAGAGCAGAGCAGATGGATTGCTAGAGCCCACTAACAAATCTCTGTAATATCTCATCAATAAATATAATAGAGGGCATTCTTCTCAGACTCCTCAAAATCCTTTTAGAGATTGCTTTCACTTTCTCCAACCAACTTTGACATGATCTCAAGTCCATTGATACAGAAAAAGAAGGCACCGGTTTCATTTGCCACTGCCCTAGCAATTAAAGTTTTCACAGAACCAAGAGGCCCATAGAGAAGAATACCCTTTGGGGGCTTCACACCAATATATTTGAAGATTTGTGGGTGTCTAAGAGGAAGCTCTACCAATTCATGGATCACCAATCATAATTAGTTCAACTAGACTTTCTTTATTGTAGAATCGATTTAGTATAGAATATTTTCCAACTGGATTTTTTTTTAAAAAGCAAGGTTTTCGTAGAACTATTTACCACTTGAGAAAAAGTCCATAGCTAAATTTCCTTGCCATAGTTAATATTTCTCTAAAGACTTACAAGTTAGTAAGTCCTCAGCTAAAGGGTTGATAAACTAAATAAAGTTTCAAACATATGAACAAATAAAACTCATACAAGCAAAAGCTAGAGCCAAATTGAATAGCAATGGCTATTTGTCAGCGGAAGGTTCCTACTAGAATAGACACATTTGTCACTTCATTAAGATGAAAATTGTGTACTAAGTTTCCTAACTATATAAGTCATCATCATCTTTATTATCTGTTGTAGCAAATACATCTGAAGCACCAGTAGAAGCACCAGGAAATCAAAATTTAGAACCAAAGCCTCGAGATTGCTGTAGTGTTTGTGCAAAGGCTTCATACTTCTGAATATCAGCATCACTGACACTTCTTTGGGCATATTTCATTGACTCCTCAAAATGAGTAGCTTTTATTTTAGCTACCTCATCACTATCATCCTCATCCATTGCCTTAGGGTTCTCACTTCTTTTTCTTTCACGCTCAATATTATCCTGTAAAAGTGCAGAGGAAAGAGAACATGAAAAATTGAAATAATAAGATACAAGTTGAGGAAAATTGAATAAAAAAATGTAAAATTCTAACAAACCAATTAAAAAAAACCATTAATAAATTCATAACCAAATCTAGATTGCAAAAGCCACCACAATTGAAACTCACCTTCTCAATAGTTTCTCTAATAGAATACTTGCAAGCCCATTGACAAATCTCTGTAATATCTCATCAATAAATATAATGGATGAGGCATTCTTCTCAGCCTCCTCAAAATTCTTTCGGAGATTTCTTTCACTTTCTCTAGCCAACTTTGACATGATCTTAGGTCCATTGATACAAAAAAAGAAGGCACCGGTTTCATTTGCCACTGCCCTAGCAATTAAAGTTTTCCTAGAACCAGGAGGCCCATAGAGTGGAATACCCTTTGGGGGCTTCACACCAATAGATTTGAAGAGTTGTAGGCATCTAAGAGGAAGCTCTACCAATTCATGGATCACTAGTCAGAGCCTATCTCTCAAATAGTTCAAACAAAATGAAAAAAACCCACAGTTTCATGCAGAGCAGAGCATATGGATTGCTAGAGCCCAAAGCAGTCTGGAAAATAGAATGAGTAGGGACCCACTAGAAATAAGTAGTAGAATGAGTGTGAACACCTGTAGATAAATATCTAGAATAATCACCAATCAGCATGCTGTTGGTGATTAGTTTGGATATTTACCTTCATTTTTTTTAAACACTTTGCATTTCGTCAAAATTTTGACCCACATGCGTCGAAAGTCTGGCCTAAAATTGACCATTCAATGTCAAAACGTGGCATCATGAGTTTGGCATCCTGGTCGGAGTGACCAAAGTTTTTGACCAATATTAATTTATATTGGTCGAAAGATCGACCAATACACAAACACTTGCCAATGTTATTTTCAGCCTAGATTGCCTTCATTTTTTACCAATAGTGGAGTCAATCATTCAATGATTTCAATAATGGGTCAATATTTCTATGCAAATAATAGCGATGAACTAGTTGGTCAACCATTCGACCGAGTTGGGTAGAAACTTTGACCAATAGTGCATTGAAAAATGGTGCAAAATGTACTAGTGTGTGTAAAAAAAAGTAGAATGATGATGTGCGGGCTAGCAGGGTAAGTTTCCACTCCTTTTTGTAAGTGGCCTTCCATACTAGTAGTCAAACCTAGCCTTACCATTAGAATTTTCTAACATAAATACATGGATTGCCATCTTTTAAACTGATACACGAACACTCATGAAACTTCAACTAGTCTGGTCATTAAATGTCTAGTTGACAAGGTGTTTACTAGAGTGCATGGTAAATAAATACAACCTTGTAAGCCTCATTCCCCACCTTGTGAATTAAAATTCAAGAGCATTGGTGATTTAGAGTGAAGAATTGTTTGCAAATATTTTCACACTTATCAATCAAGAAGAACTAGTAAGTGCAATTCATCTTTCATGGTGCATTTTCCCAAGAAGAATTGTTATTTACATAGCTAGGGGTTTGCAATTTTTTTGTGTTACATAGTTTAGACATATAGATTTGTAAATATGTATAAGAAAGGGTAGAAAGAGGGTTCCTCTTGGAAGGGAAAATAAAAAATGGCCAAGAGAGTGCAGAAACCTAAGCCTCAGCCACCAATTATAATTATTGAGGATCAATTCATACAACATGAGCAACTAATCCAATAGCATTCTCCCCAAATTGAGTATGCAACTTCTTCTCACATGGCTAAACCCAAAATTCAAAGAAAAAGGAAGGTTGATAAGGGTGAACAGTTTCCACCCAAGGAGAAAAATCCCAAAACCCTAGAGTCTTTATGTGTCTAGCATAAGGTACCACTAGAGAGGCTGGAAGAACATGCTCAAATTGTAGAAGTTAATATAGAATCCCCTCTTGTTGCTATTGGTAAGGGAAATTTTCAAGAGGATCTCCTTGTCATACGTCTTGCCTCCACTATGAACACCAAAGAGGGAGAGAAGTTCATGTCCATGCTTGTACCCAATGTGGAGATGCATTTCTTCTAGAGAGAGAGATTGAAATTCATTTTCATATTTTTATGAGAATAGAGAGGAGAACATTCCAAAGTGTAACCCTTGGTCCTTGGGTATGACAAAGTTGATTATGCCTGATGTATTTATTGAAGTAGATATGATAAGACATATTGCACTAAGATATGACCCTACATCTATGATGATAATAACTACAAGGAATCAAGTTTTATTGGTTGTTACTGCAATACAAATTACTGAGTCGTTTAATCTAGTTAGACATGCATTGACATATATAGACTAAGAGAAAATTGAAGTGGATTACATGAGGAATATGGAAACATATAGAGACAAGGAGATGCTACTCTCTAGGATCAAGGACTAGAAGTCTATCCTCATTCCTATTCCCTCATTTCAGGTTTCTCCATTTTATATCTCTAACTTTGAAAGATATTTTACAAGGACATAGTATGTTTTTTTCCATATTTTGGGAATTGATACAAAGGATAAAATCTCAATTTTCATAATGATGATAGGAATGAAGATACAACATAAATTAGTTAATCTAGAGTATCATTTTTCTTCCTTCATCTCTAAGAAAATTCATGAAGGTTTCTTGAAGACTTTTTAGATCCCATTGGACATTAATTTTAAATATTCTTCTTTGTTATGTCATTTATTTTTGTTGAAACATAGATTTGAATGGAGAAATGGACTCGATATGAAATATCATGACAATGAAGAAAGAGTTTTTCTATGTGTAATGGTGGTGTTACATTTGGGATAGGCACTCTAACAAGGGTGATTGTATAGCATTCCACCAACATTTTGTTAAACACGAAGAAATGTTAAGTAAAATTATATCTTAAAAAATTGAATCCAAAACCAAAAGGACCATGTTGCAAAGAGTCACTGTAAGCTCTCGAAGAAGAAGAATAAAATATGAACTATAAAATAGCAACAAGTATTCTAAATGGGATGTCAATGTATTTCAACCAAATAAATTGATCATGCCATGAGGACATGGCCACACAAGATAGGACAAACTATGTCTCAATATCATCCACAAAGAGCCTATTAATCCAAGGAATAATTAGTACCAAATGAAGATCCAAAGTCTTCATACAATTGATGGATGATGGTCAAAGCATCAAAAGGGAACTTAGTCTACTCTACATGATGTAGAAAATTCTTAGAAATAGTAAGACATATTAGTCCATAGAAATGACATTATTATTAAACCTTGCATACTTTTATTCATAGTCACTTGGCTTAACAACACTTGTCCATGGAGATAGGGCAATATATCCTACTCACAACAATACTTATTTATCCCTAGTTTTTGGGACAAATAGTTATCAAAACTGAGATGGATAAAATGTCAAGGTCAAGATAAACCCCCCAATTGTTTCTTAGTTACTTCCCCTAAATTGAATTATTTTAAGGAATTGTTGAAGTATATAAGACAACACAAAATTAAGCCCCCCTCAATTCAATTTTAGATTCCCCCATTAATTGTGACACATTATATTTTTAATGCATATAGATTGAAACTAATTTAGATGAAAATGACACTTTATAAAAATAGAGTGAAATGGATTAAGTTAAAAGACACAAGCACTTCTGAAAAGAAAAACACTCAATTTAAATCTACCAATTAAATGTTACTTGATGGTTTTAATTTTTAAGCCTTTATATAAAATTATCATATAGAAAAATCTTTTTATAATGGCTTCACAAACTTTTGGGATAAAAACATAGAGAAGAAAATAGTTTAGGAGTTAAGCCCCCTCATGAAGTTGATTGTAGCCACAACATATGACTAGTGGGCTATGGTTAGAATGGGTATCCCCTCTGTCAATCTAAGCCTTATTATTATTTTTATATGTCTATTGTGAGGGTACTCGCTGATTTTTTTATGGATGTTTTGATATATTCATTCTTCAAAAAGAGATCAACAAAAAACAATGCAGATCATGTTAGAGAGTATGTGAGAATGATGAATCAAACCTATAACATAATAATAATACATGAATCAAACATCATCTTTCAATCAAGCATGAATATTAGAATAATTCTTTTGTGCTAAATTTTTATAGAACAAAAAAATGTAAAGTAACTTGTATACACAACAAAAACAAATTAGATGCACCACAACTTAATAATTGAGCTCATTAAAAAATTGACCACCACCTTCAACCAAACCTCAGTCTGATACCATGTAGGAGCTGAGAATCTCTTAAACAAAACATTAGTATTTGATAGGCGAACAATGATGAGTAATCCAACACCTACAAAAGAGAAAGGGAGTATAGAAACAAAAATACAAAAATGAATAATTTTAACTATTGAATATTATATAAAAAATATTTGAATATATAATAGTGATAAATGGTTGGGTCTCATAATAAGTTGACTCATACACGCTAATAGTAGTGATGATTTTTCCTCCAAAATAGAAAGAGGAAATGTCACATACCTTGAAAGAATTTGACCAGCTCTTCAAGTTACCACATAGCTACCAAGGATGGTTTAATGCCAAGTGTAGAATTGCATGCATAATTATTTAATAAGTAATAATAACCTTCTACACTAATAATATATTTGTATTTAGATTTTTAAAGTAATTATAATAATTAATTAATAATTAATTAAGATATGAGAGATGTGATTAATTTTTTTAAATGTTATGTTATATATAGAAATAAATTATAATATTTAGTTTTAGATTTTAGCAATATAAAGTTATGTACAAGATGTCTAAAATGAATTTGTTCTAACATTATTTTTCTGAATAAAATTATAGAAAAATCTTTCAAAAAGGTTAAACTATTTTTGTTTCACTCTAATTCAAATTAATATTCACATATCTAGAATTTATACCTAAAAATCAAAACTTCTATGTAGACCTAATCTTGTATCACAAGAATGAAGTTCATGGCATAATGTAAATGTTTCTCTAGGTAGTGTGAAGCTCATGGTCACTCTTGAGCTTATAGCGAAAGCTATTGGGGTTGAATGTGATGGTGATAAGGTGGAAAGGAAGAGCATTGATGACTATAAGAAATACATGAATAAATCCTTTGAAGATGGGGAGAAGCTTGTGACAATTGTGATAGGTAATTGGTATGACCGCTCCTCCCTTCCTACTCCTTATGGTCTTGCCTTCTTGCATGTGATTAAATATTTCACCTTAGAAGTTTGGTTTACTACTTATCATGGTTATTATTTCCCTATTCTAAACCACATAAGGCACAAGAATAAGGTTAATGTTCCTTTCTTCTTATGTTCCTCATTTAGTAACATCATAGCTAAGGTTGATTCCCCTCCTCCACACCAAGGTTTGATGTATGAGATGTACCAATTTATTTTTATTAATTACCCTATTAGTAGCAGATGTCTTACTTACCCTCATGAAGATGACCCTCAAGAGGGTAAAAACCCTAAAATATTTGTTAAAATTAAGCTATTGAGTAGTGGCCCTCTCTCGAAGAGCACTAACCCTAAGAAGGAGACAAAAAATGTTATAAAAATAGCCTAGGATTTGGCCAAAGAAAAAACCTATGCTCCTAAGTTGCTTGAGTGTTGTAATCATAAAAAAGTGGACAAGATAATTCATGTGATTAATCAAGGAAAAACCAAGGCAAAATCAAGATAATTGAATCAAAACAAACATTTGGCCTATCAAAATTAAAATCGAGTCTTAATTCAATATAATTCAAAATCTAAAGCCAAAAGATCAATTAAAAACTATTAGATCAAGTGAAATTAAATCAATGTGCAATTAATTCAATTAATTATATAGTTTGAATTAAATCAAATTAACCCATTCAAGGGGTGCACATGGCTAAATAAATGAATTAAAATCAATTGATTAAATCCTAATTTCCCTCAACAACCAAATAGGAGGAAAAAGCCCCAATCAATGGGATTTAAGGAAATGAATTCACATGGATCAAGCCAAATTCAATCTCAATCACTCAAATTGAAAGAACATCTTGTCCACTCATCTTGTCTTCTTGTCCCAAGATTTGAGGACACAATATTTAAATTGTCTTCAAAGGGTGGAACCAAAGACTCAACTCAAGCTTAATCATGATCAATTCTACTACACCCCTACCCTTGCCTAAATCTATAAAAGGAAGGCTAAAATCAATCAATAATCAATCCACAAATCTGAGAATTGCATCTAACCTCTTGATAATTATAGCTATAAAGGCATTTTAGAAGTTAATTAAGCATTTCTATTTGGAATTGAGTTAATTATCTTTCTTTATCACTCATTTCTCATTCTAGGACTATCATTAATGGATGCTGAGAGCTTCACATTAACACTCTTAGTTAGAGAGCCATAGGATGCTTAATTGTTCATTAATTTGCTAAATAGATTTCTATATTGTGGTTATTTAGTTTCTATTTCATTTATTGTTCAATACTAATTCTATGAAGGTACATTTCCTTGTACACAAAATGGCACCCACCGTGGGGCATTAGGCTTCACTTTCTAAAAATCTCGTAATCTTCATATTTGTTCAAATTTTTGCATGTTTAAATCTTAGTTTTATAGTGAAACAATGCTTTTGAGACTTCAAGCGATGCTTTTGAGCAGTTAAAAAGTGCTTATGAGCATTGTTTCAACACTTCCATGACAAATTTGTGTGCTTTTGCATAGAGAAACAATGCTTTCGATTCTTTCTATCTTCTGTCTAAATTTCTATCAGCATTTATTCCCTGACTTGCTAGCACTTTTGAGCATTTAAAAAGTGCTTTTGAGCATTTAAACAACACTTTTGAGAAGTTAAACAACACTTTTGAGTAGTTAAACATCACTTTTGAGCAGTTAAACAACACTTTTGAGCAATTAAACAATGCTTTTGAGCATTTAAACAACGCTTTTGAGTAGTTAAACAATGCTTTTGAGTAGTTAAACAGCGCTTTTGAGCAGTTAAACAACACTTTTGAGCAATTAAACAATGCTTTTGTGCAGTTAAACAACGCTTTTGAGTAGTTAAAAAGTGCTTTTAAACAATTAAATAGCACTTTTAATAATTTTTGTAGTGTTTTTGAATAAACTACAAATTTTCATAATCTAACTGTCAGAAAATGATTTTTATGTCTCTACAAGATGACTGGTCATAGAAAAGTAAAAAAACCAGAGAGAAGATTCAATCAAGAAAGCAAAGCTTTGACAATGAAGATAAAAAAGGAGAACATTTCTCACACTAAGCTAGTTCTTGAGGATTCTCAACAAGAAGGATAGGTACATGATCATTACATTAAAGTTGTAGAAGCATATAAGGAAAAATTTATTTCATTAAATTGGATATTTTCACCTTAATCAACTTTTTCTTAAATTTGACAAGTAAGGCTTAAAGTTCAATTTTGTCTTTGTTTCTTCAATTTTATTTTGTTTTCTTCATTGTTGCTGGTTTTTTTGACTAACTTGTTGGAGGAAAAGCACATTGGAAAGGAACATCGCCAAGGTAAGCAATTAAAAAAGTGAAAATCAATAAAAAATGCCCCTAGCCTTTTGCTAGCTACAAGGAAAAGGTAAGCCTAAACTTAGTCATTTCTTTGCTTAAATTATGGCTTTGTTGTTTTTAAAATCTAGTAAGTAGAAACAACCTATTATTATTTGAAGAACTAAACATTAGGCCTATGTTCTTCACTTCTTTTAGTGAATCAAAATGCCAAAAGTGTTGAAATTATTTGATTAAAAGGAAGGTTAAGGAAATTAAGCATCTAATCAAATAAACCCCTTGTTTGTAGAAAAGAGTAGCAATACTCAATTCTCACTAGTTAGTGGGTTGGAAATTGAACATTGTTAATTGTGTTTGAGGAATTGAGAAATAGCTAGGGATATTCTCTTCACCTTTTGGTTAGCCAAATTTCCAAAACCTATCTCTTAACTCTATTTTCTTGCTTTTACATGAACATGCTAGATCATTATTTTGGCCTCACCTCCTGAGATTTGCCTTAAAAGGGCTAGTGAGAGGGACAGCCCAATGTGGGATACAATCACCTTTGCCATGATCATCCAACCCACTATAAAATGAAATACATACATCCTTAATGGGGTGTGTGAGAAAAGGGTGTTAAATTTTTGAACTTCCTCGAGTAGTCCTCACGGATTGCATAAAACTATGACATTTCGGTGGTGGGAAGCCTCTTAATATACTTGGAGGATGAAAGTTTAATATCCATTTTGAACAGAATCCATACTAAATACTTGATAAATTAGAAAGCCTACCTCATTAGAGCTATTTAAAAGCCAAATTTGACCTAAGGTAGATTGCTTGGAAGAATTTCTTGTGATAATTGATAAAATCATTGTGTTGTGATTGAAGGTCTTTGATTACAACAAGAAAACATTCATTAAGATCCAAAAATCAATTAACAATAAAGATTCAAAATAATATTCTATTCACAAGAATTCAAGAAATGGAAAAAGAAATGGAAACATTATCCAACCAATTCTCATTAAGAACATTGTTTCCTTATCTCTATGATCAAGAAAAACATCATGAACGCCATATATTTGATAATTCAAAATTTGATCAAAAAGAATATCATGAAAACCCTATATTCGATCAAGAATATCCTCATGATAAACCAATATTTGATGAAGAACCTATTTCAAAATATCAAGAGAATCTCATCTTTGATCAAGGAAATCAAGAGGAATTAGTCCCATCTCAACAATATTCATTATATGACAACTCTTTAAGAAACACAAATACTGTTAGGAATAGTCCCAAGAGATAACTGAGAGGGTGGGGGGGAGGGGGGGGTGGGTGGGGGTGAATCAGTTATCTACAAGTTTCAATTCTTTATCCAATTAAGTATACTTAAACATAAAGCATAAACACAATGAAAGAACACATGAACACAACACCAATATTTTGGTTACGGGGAAACCCAAATAGGTAAAAATCCTAGTGGGAACTGACACCCACTAATATTCTGTGCTAGTGTATTATGATCCTTGTTAGAAGATCCTTAACCCTGTTAGGAGTTTCTTTACAATATATTTAGTACAATAGACTTGGTCAAGGGTCAGAACCTGTTAGGAGTCTTTTACAATTATCCCTATTAGGGGAGAGGACACACTATTTGAGAGCTCACTGCTCAAAGAGGTGAAGGCTACAACCTTCTGAGTAATAGATACACACTTTATCTAGATCTTGGTGAACTGTGCTTAGACCTACTATCTAGATTAGTTCTAATGAATAGCACAAACACTTTACTCAGTCACATAGACCTTCCTCTAATGGTTCATTGCTTCGCACTCTCTGCTCTGCTCTGCTTAATCAACCATGAACCACACTCAAGTAATCACAAATGGTTGCCTATAAATATATTTCCTCTAAATGATATAATCAAGTTGGCCTATTAGAACCACCTTGAAATAATATTAGAGAAACCATAACAAACTTTGATAAACATTTTGTCAGCTCTACTATGCACGTAACACATTCTGGGACCTGTCCAATAAGATAATTGTAGATGCATGCTACACACTGTTGGCTCTACCAAAATAACTATATCTTTCTCCTCAAGCTGAATTACTTCATGCAATCTTAACCAAACATCAATAACTCTTCTCTAAGCTTAAATCCAAGGGTGCATACCAACATGATAGGTGCAACTCCAGAACCAATAAAATCTCTGTTAGCTCTTCTGAATAAACATAGGAAACTGCTACTGGTGAATAGAAACTGCATAACTTCACTTCTGCTAAATATCAGAATATGCATCCATGCATGAAACATTACTAACATGTCTTCAACAT
The DNA here is from genome assembly GCA_027943335.1 of Chamaecyparis obtusa. Taxonomy (NCBI): domain Eukaryota; kingdom Viridiplantae; phylum Streptophyta; class Pinopsida; order Cupressales; family Cupressaceae; genus Chamaecyparis; species Chamaecyparis obtusa. The sequence goes on along the minus strand of BSBK01008641.1, from coordinate 64,899 downwards.
ATATCCAAGTGCGCAAGGCTCCATGATAACTATACGAACAACCATACATAGAACACTTCCTATTACTCTATTAGAAACACTGCTAACACAAGCTGCTCTATAATTGTCTATACTAACAATTAACCTCTGCGCCCATGATATCATGTTGATATCATGTCCATGCTACATATACTAAAATCTTACTACATAAGACTTCTACACATGCTAATTTTCATATGTTGTCATCAATGACAAACATACAGTCAGTACTGGCCTGCTAGAAAATCACCAACAATCTCCCCCTTTGGCATTGATGGCGATATGTGGAATGAAAAACTACCATCAACCTAAATGAACATTTAATTTATAACATTATCCATTTCCTCTTCAAAACTCCCCCAAGATGAATCCTCCATTTGTTGTATTATTTTTCAACATTCTCCATTTCCTCAACTGAATTGTTGTCATAACTGAATACTACTCCCCCTTAGTATATTACTCCTTTTTACTTTTGTTTTTTATGACTGTGTATATTACTTCCCCTTTGACATCAATGGAAAAGGGCACCAATCAGTTTAAGCATCAGTACTACTCCAGAAGTAGAGTAGTCAACCATCCATTAGTCCCTGAGGACTGATGCCTTTCCTTCTTTCTTTTAAGCAGAATCAGGGAAGGGAATTACTCCCAACTTCTCCCTGAGATACTCAAAAGTATCCTTTGGAAAGGGCTTTGTAAATATGTTTGCCAACTAATCTCTAGTACTCACATAGTCCATCTTGACTTCTTTCTCTACCACTTTCTCTCTTAGGAAGTGATACTTGATCTCAATGTACTTTGTCTTTGCATGCATCATAGGGTTCTTTGACATATTGATAGTGCTAGTGTTATCACAGTGAATAACAATAGGATAATCAATCTGAATTCCAAAATATTTTATCATATGCTTGATCCAAATAATTGTAGAACAATTCAAGGCTACTACAACATACTCTACTTTTGTTGTTGACTGAGAAATACAATTTAGTTTCTTGCTTGTCCAAGTGACAAGTTTATCAGCAAGAAACACTACTCCACGTAATGTACTTTTTCTATCATCAACGCATCCTGCCCAATCTGCATCAGTGTACACATGAAGCTTAACATTTTCTAAATTAGGATACCATAGACCATAGTCTATAGTGCATTGCAAGTATCTGAATATTCTTTTTATTGCCATGAGGTGACTTTGTTTAGGCTCTATTGTAAACCTTTCAACTATGCCAACTGCATTGGAAATATCAGGTCTAGTCTGAGTAAGATGAATAAGTTTGCCAATCATAAACTTGTACAATGTTATATCTACTATTGGTGAGTCATCTTCTTTTGTAAGCTTGCATCCAGTTATCATAGGAGTCCCTACTAGCTTGCAATCATCCATCTTGAATTTCTTTAATATTTCTTTCACATACTTGGACTGATTAATGAAAATACCTTTTTTTGTCTGTTGCACATTCAATCCCAAAAAATATTTGATAGGACCAATCATACTCATCTCAAATTCATTTTGCATCTCCTTAGCAAATTCAACACTAAGTTTGTCATTACCTCCAAAGATAATGTCATCAACAAACATAGCTACAAGTAGTAAACCTTTAGATGTCTCTCTTATGAATAGATTACAATCTGTTGCTCCTTTCTTGAATCCAATCTTTGTTAGATATCCATCTAGTCTTTCATACCATGCTCTAGGGGCTTGGTTAAGTCCATAGAGGGCCTTCTTCAATCTGCATACCATATCAGGTCTTTTTGATAAGGTGAATCCTTCTGGCTACTCAATGTATACTTCTTCTTTCAAATCTCCATTTAGGAATGCTGACTTGACATCCATCTGATAAAATTTGAAGTTTTTAACTGTAGCATAAGTTAGAAAAAACTTAATAGCTTCTAATCTTCTCACAAGTGCAAATGTGTTTGAATAATCAATGCATTCTCTTTGTGCATATATTTTACATACTAATCTTGCTTTATTTCTTACTACTGTACCATCTTCATTCATCTTGTTGTTGAATATCCGCTTTGTTCCAATCACATTCTTATCACTAGGTCTTGGGACCAGTTCCCAAGTGTCATTCTTAATAATCTAATCAAGTTCTTCTTTCATAGCATTGTGCCAATCTAAATCATTACAAGCATCTTCAACACTTAAAGGTTTAATTTGAGATAGTAAACATACTGCTTCACTGTTAGTTGAGTTCTTTGCTTGTGATCTTGTTAAGATTTTGCCGCTCTGATCTCCAATGATGTCTTTCTTGGAATGGTTTCTAGATGTAAACTTTGGAACCTTAGTTGATGCTGACTCATTAGCCTTAGGATTTTCTTCTTCACTTATCTCAGGGTGATTGAATAACACATCAATACTGTCAAACATTTCTTCAATAACTGTCTCACTAGTAGAGGGTCTAGGTTCTTCTTCAATCATGGGTGAGTAATCATGATACCTTTCTTGAACCATGAAATTTTCATCAATCTCAACATGATCACTTTCAATGATCTTTTTCAATCTTAAATTGAAACATCTATAAGCTTTACTTTTAGTAGAGTAACCAAGGAAAATACCTTCATCGCTTCTTGCATCAAAATTGCCTACTACTTCATCTCTCTTGATGTAGCACTTGCTTCCAAAGATTCTAAAGTATTTTACTATGGGAACATTACCAAACCATAGCTAATATGGTGTTTTGTCAGTACCAGGCCTTAATTGAATTCTATTGATGGTGTAGGCTGTTGTATTGACCACATCTTTCCAATAGGTGTGTGCAACTTTTTGTTCTATCATAATGGTGTACGTTGTATCAGGGATGATTCTATTCCTTCTTTTTGCAATTCCATTCTACTGAGGGGTTCTAGGTGCACTCATTTGTCTCTTTATGCCATGTTCTTTGTAGTACTAATAGAATATGTTAGAGGTGAATTCTCCTCCTCTATCCGATCTCAAACATTTTATCTTTAGTCTGGATTCATTCTCAACCTTAGCTTTGAATATTTTGAACTTCTCAAATGCTTTTGACTTATCTTTCAAGAACACAACCCACATCAGCCTAGTATAGTCATCAACAAATAGAATAAAATACCTTTCACCATAGTATGATCTTGTTTGAGTTGGACCACATAGGTCAGTATGAATAAGATCCAACTTGTTCTCTGTTGAATTGTGCCTTCTCCTAAATGAATTTCTCACATGCTTTCCCATCACACATTCCCTGCATATAGTATCAACTGGCTTTGCTATGCTAGGTAGATCTCTTACTGCCTTTACATTTCTTATCTTTACTATGTTATCAAAATTGATATGACATAGTCTTTTATGCCACAACCAACTATAATCAACTTTAGCAACAAAACAACTTGCTTCTGAATTGAGTTGGAAAACATTACCTCTAGTCTTTGAGCCTGATGCAATCATAAAACCATCCTTATTGTTAATGATGAATTTGTCATCTTTTAACTCCAATTGATAGCCTTTTCCAAGTAACTATCCAACACTAAGAAGGTTATGTTTCAAACCATCAACATAGAGAACATCATCAGTACTATTCTTTCCATCCAAGGTGATGGCTCCTCTACCAACTATGGGTTTAGGAGTGTTGTCTCCAAATCTAACCATGCCACTATTGTATTTGTCTAGATGAACAAATCTATTTTTATCACCTATCATGTGATGTGAACAACCACTATCTATAATCCAATCTGTCCTTATGTCAACTTGTGAAATGAATGCTATCTCTTGTTCCTCTTTCTCATCATTATGATTTGTCTTATTATTCATTTTTTCTATAATAGAAATGAATCCAATTTCTTCTTCACCTAATTCATCATATGAAACTCCATCTCCAGCATAGTAACATTCTTTAGAGTACTTAGGCTTGTAATCTTTTTTGAACTTTCTAGCTCTAGTAGGACACTTAGATGCAAAGTGACCAATCTTATTACATGAAAAACATTTAAATGACAATTGACCTTCATATTTTCCTTTTCCTTTCTTTTCTCTTTTGTAAATCATAGCGATGAAATCATCTAGAGTTTTCTCTTCATCATCATCATCAAAATTACCATAAGTGTTTGTAGATTTCTTACCATGAACTGTTGCTTTGAAGGCTTTCTCACTCTTTGGTTTTGTCTTCAATCTTGAAATCTCAAAAGCTGAGATTTTTCTGATCAATGTCTCTCTCTTGAAATTTTATGTAAGTTTTATGGTCTCATCAAGGATGTTGATCTTGTTTTTCATATTTAGGAGTGAGAGTAGTCATCAACTTGTCCATGATGTCTTCTTTTGAGACCTCTCTACCATTGTTCTTGATTCTAGTAACTGCTTCATTGATCCTTTGATTATAAGCTCTGATGTTTTCTTTAGGTAGAATCTCTAATGCATTGTATCTTTTCTTCCATGTCTTTCTGTGTGCATCCTTTGCTTGTTTGTCACCTTCAAACATGTCTTCTAGGTACTTCCATATCTTGTGGGCGGTGTCTACTTTCTTTATCTCTAAAAATTCACTATCAGATAGGGCGCTGATAAGGGCTTCTTTAGCTATAGCATTCTGATGAAACAATTCATTTTTCCTTTCAGTAGCATCATCCTTTGCAAGGTCTTCTAAGGTAGGGATCTTGGCTGCTTTGATAGCTACATCAAAAAATTCAAAACCAATGCACTGCAAATGAGTCACCATCTTGTTCTTCCAATCAAGATAATTCTCTCCATCAAACTTAGGACTTTCTTTTTTGAAGTATGCCATATGATCAACCTCAAGCTATTAAAATTTCTCTTTGAGGCAATTGGATCTGATACCAATTATTAGGAATAGGGCCAAGAGATAACTAAGAGGGGGGGGGGGGGGGTGAATCAGTTATCTACAAGTTTCAATTGTTTATCCAATTAAGTATACTTAAACATAAAGCATAAACACAATAAAAGAACACATGAACACAACACCAATATTTTGGTTATGGGGAAACCCAAATAGGTAAAAACCCCAATGGGAATTGACACCTACTAATAATCTATACTAGTGTATTATGATCCTTATTAGAAGATCCTTAACCCTGTTAGGAGTTTCTTTACAATATATTTAGTATAGTAGACCTGGTCAAGGGTCAGACCCTGTTAGGAGTCTTTTACAATTTTTCCTATTGGGGGAGAGGATGCACTGTCTAATAGCTCACTGCTCAAAGGGGTGAAGGCTACAACCTTCTGAATAATAGATACACACCATATCTAGATCTTGGTGAACTACGCTTAGACCTACTATTTGGATAAGTTCTAATGAATAGCACAAACACTTTACTTGGTCACATAGACCTTCCTCTGATGGTTCAACACTTCGCACTCTCTGCTTTGCTCTGCTTAATCAACCATGAACCACACTCAAGTAATCACAAATGTCTGCCTATAAATATCTTTCCTCTAAATGATATAATAAAGTTGGCCTATTAGAACCACCTTGAAATCATATTAGAGAAACCATAACAAACTTTGATAAACATTCTATCAGCTCTACTACGCACGCAACACATTTCGGGACCTATCTAATAAGATAATTGTAGACGCACGCTACACACTGTCAGCTCTACCAAAGAAACTGTATCTTTCTCCTCAAGCTGAATTACTTCATGCGCTCTTAACTAAACATCAATAACTCTTCTCTAAGCTTAAATCCAATAGTGCATACCCACATGATAGGCGCAACTCCAGAACCAATAAAATCTATGTCGACTCTTTTGAATAAACATAGGAAATTGCTATTGGCGAATAACGACCGCATAACTTCACTTCTGCTTAATATTAGACTACGTGTCCATGAGTGAAACATCACTAACATGTCTTCAACATATATCCAAGTGCACAAGGCTCCATGATAATTTTACGGACAACCATACAAAGAACACTACCTGTTACTCTGTCAGGAACACTGCTGACACAAGCTGCTATATAATTGTCTGTACTAAAAGTTAACCTCTGCGCCCATGATATCATGCTGATATCATGTCCATGACAAATATACTAAAATCTTACTACATAAGACTTCCACACATGCTACTTTCCATATGTTGTCATTAATGACAAACATATAGTCAGTACTGGTCTGCTAGCAAATCTCTAACAAATACATCCAAATATCCTTGGGATAGATTATTTAATCCTTTGAGAATTTCATATGAATTAGCTTTGGAAAAACTCCTTGAAAATGATCTCATCATGTTTCCTCAAATTAATTCATGTGGTTATATCTTTTTGAGTAATTATTGTGCATATGATAGACATAATGAGCATGAAACTTTAGATTGCATGGAGTTAAAATATAAAATTCAAAATCTTATTGATGATGACATAATTGAAATTGACAATCCTAATGAATCATCTAATGAAGATACTACTCTCAAGAAAGATCAACCTTATGAACACATGTCTAGTAGTGGTCCTCTTATAGCTCTAACCTATTCCACCATTCCTCCATTTCATATAGAAGAAAAGCTATCCAATGTTCCTCCATCAAACAAAGATCTAGATAGTTTTCATAATGACTATGTATACCCTCAAGGGCTACCTCTAAAAGAGATCCAAGCTAACCTACATCTTGCTACAAAATTCTTTCATACTTCAAAGGTTATAGAATCCAAGCCTTCATGTGCTATAATGCCTATTGTACCTATTTCAAATGAACATCTATCATCCCTTCAAGAATCCCTCGTGTAGATCCAAACTCCTACATTGTCCTTAGAAGTGGCTCCATGTCAAGAGACTAATCAAAAGTGTAAAGAAACAAGTCTTATGAAGGATCAAGATCAAGATAATATCCCTGCTTATCCTATATTTCACCAAAGTCCCATATCCCAAGAATCTCATGATGAATCCTTCGTACCCTTCCATTTATTTCAAGAAGATATCCTTCCATCTCAAACACCCCATATTCCTTCACCTCCTATATTATACCCATCTCCTAAGCAATATCAAGGTATTCCTTCCATCTCTAATGAACTTATTGAAAATCAAAAGAAAACTATTCTTCCTAGGCTATCAAAAGATCCTTGTCAAGATCAAAGTACCCCAACATCCACTTTTCATAAGCCTCCATACCTATCTCAAAATTCTCCCATTCTTCCTAATCCACTGCATAAGAATAAATACCCTCAAGCTTCAACTGATACTATCAAAGTCACTCCTATCAAAGCTACATATAAGCCTATTGGTACAAAGATAAATCTGAAAGATGAAAGCCTTGGCCATGCAGCTCAAAATAAAGATGTTGATATCCCAGCTCCCACTTCCCATTTATCTCCATTTTCACATAAGCATATTCCTTATACATCCTCCAAATCCATATTGGGCCCTTACATTCCTCCATCAACCTTTCCTACCATCCCTATCCCCCCATCCCCTTACCTTACCATGCATGTATCAAGATCAACAAAGACATACACACTTGAGAAACCAAGAACCCATCCATGTCAATCTTCCATATTAGACCATCCATATGAACCAGCCATATCAACCTTATTCATCCACCAGTCCCATGTCCTTTGGAAGAAATTTGAATGTGTAACATAAAAATCAGAAATTCAAGAATCCACTTAGGTATGAAGAGCACCATGTTCCATCTAATCAACATGGGAATGAAAGAAAAAAATAAATATTCAAGAGACCACAAAGGTCCATCAAGAAAAAAGAAAAATCAAAGAAAATGTGGATTCCTGAATCCCTCATTGAAGAAATGCATTCTAAAGCATCTAAAAGGAAAGAAAAATCAAAGAAAGTGTGTATTCCCAAGTCACTTTTGAAGGACTTACACAGGAAAGAGAAATCAAATTTGACATTTAAGCTTCCAAAGGCTTCCACTCCACATTCTTCCAAACACATTCCATCTCATCCATCCATTTTGAGTCCTTGTATCCCAAGATCCATATCCTCTCTTACTTAGAAATCTCAAGATATCTCACCCATTTTTCCTCCATTATTCCACTACACTTCAAGGTGTGTATCAATGTTGATCTTGATAATACTTCTTATCCTCCCATTCATTATTCTTCCATCCCCTTTATCACACCCACACATAGAAAGAGTTATTATCCTCTCATTCATTATCCTTCCAGTTCCATTATCAATCAATTTCATAAAGCTTTAGCCACCCTCTACCTTATCCACCATATCACATTTCTACCACCCTATGAACATCTTTGAGCATACCTTTCAGTGGTTTTGGACCATCATATCATACCCTATCAAAGAGTATACAAAGAGCATGAGGCTTGAGTCCCTCCAAAAAAAAAATTGAAAAAAAAAAGAAAGAAAAGAAAAGAAAAAGAAATGCATCATATGGTGAAAACTACTTCTTGTGGGGTGAAAGTACAAACCTGTGTCGTAGTAGAGGACAAATTAGGGGGTTTCGATAGGAACGGTTTCGGCTGAACAAGGTTCAGTCGAAAGAGGTTGGGCCGAACCTATGTGGTAGCCATGAGGTGCCAAGTGGTGCCTATGTGGCAAGTATGGTTCGGCTGAACCACGTTCGGCCGAACCCGTTTCGGCTGAAACGGGTTCGGCCGAATCCCTGGAAAATTATAAATAGGCAAAAATTGCCCTCCGGAGCTCATTTGTTCACTAGCGACTTTCAGATTTTGAGGAGTGCTTAAGAGGGTTTCAGCCGAACCAGGTATGTTTTTTTTTTTAAAAAAAAAAGTTTTATGTTTTTAAATGTTTTTTAATAGTTTTATTATGTTTTATTGTTTTTTAATTTAAATAAAATAGTTAATTTTTTAAAAATGTGTTAAAATAGTTAATTTGTTTTTCTAATTTAAATAAAATAGTTAATTTGTTTTTTTTAATTTAAATAAAATAGTTAGTTTTTTTTTTAATTTAAATAAAATAGTTCGTTTGTTTTTTTAATTTAAATGAAATAGTTAATTTAGTTTAAATTTAATATTTTAAATTTAACATAGTTAAACATGTAGTTAACATAGTTAACCATAGTTAAACTTAATAACATAGTTAATCTTAAGAACATAGTTAACATAGTGAACATAGTTAACCATAGTTAAACTTAATAACATATTTAACCATAGTTAATCTTAAGAACATAGTTAACATAATGAACATAGTTAATCATAGTTAAACTTAAGAACATAATTAACTATAATCCTAACTTTAATCCTAGAACCCTAACATATTATAGATAATCCTAACACAAATTGTAACCCTAAACCTTGATCATACTCGTAATTGTAACCATTAACCTTTAACTCTAACCCTAACAATTTAATCCTAACTATAACCCTAAATATTAATTGTAACAATAACCAAAACCCTAACCCTAACTATAATCCAAAGTCTAACCGCAATTCTAAGTGTAACCATAATTCTAACCCTAACCCTAAACAAATTTCTAACCCTAACCCTAACATTAAACCTTAACACTTAATCCTAAATGTAACTATAACTATAACCAAAAGCCTAAACCCCAACCCTAACCATAGTCATATACTCATTAAATGCTAAACCCTAACCATAAATGCTAAAATATAATTAGAAATGGTAAACCATAATTATAAACCTAAACCAAATCCTAACTATAAAATTTTAATCTTAACATTGATCCTAAGCTTGATCATAACACTAACCACAATCAAAATCCTAACCCTGACCATACTACTAACCACATGATGTATTTACCCTAAGCTTGATGATATCCTAATCCTACGGCCCAATTAGTGAACATAATTAGAGAACTAATTACTAATCTAACAAAATTTTACTAATCTAATTAGTGAACATAATTATATAATTAGATTTAACTTAACCCAACTATAATTATGTATAATTATATTCAACATCAAGAACCTAACCTCAACCTTAAAAAACCATAAATTTGTAAACTAAAACCCAATGTAAATACTCGTGCAAATTAATCATAGTTATAACCCTAACCTTAATTAGTCAACATAATTAGTGAGTTCATAATTACTAATCTAACAATTTTACTAATCTAATTCTAAGTGAACATAATTAGTGAACATGTAATTAGATAGCATAATTAGATAACTAATTACTAATCTAATTAGTGAACATAATTAGATAATTCTAGATAACTTAACTAGAATATAATTAGTGAACATAATTAGATAACTAGAATAATTAGTGAACATAACTAGATAATTAGATAACTTAACCCAACTATACATAATTATATTCAACATCAAGAACCTAACCTCAACCTTAAAAAACCATAAATTTGTAGACTAAAGCCCAATGTAAATACTCGTGCAAATTAATCATAGTTATAACCCTAACCTTAATTAGTCAACATAATTACTAATCTAACAATTTTACTAATCTAATTCTAAGTGAACATAATTAGTGAACATGTAATTAGATAGCATAATTAGATAACTAGAATATAATTAGTGAACATAATTAGATAACTAGAATAATTAGTGAACATAACTAGATAATTAGATAACTTAACCCAACTATACATAATTATATTCATCATCAAGAACCTAACCTCAACCTTAAAAAACCATAAATTTGTAGACTAAAACCCAATGTAAATACTCGTGCAAATTAATCATAGTTATAACCCTAACCTTAATTAGTCAACATAATTAGTGAGTTCATAATTACTAATCTAACAATTTTACTAATCTAATTCTAAGTGAACATAATTAGTGAACATGTAATTAGATAGCATAATTAGATAACTAATTACTAATCTAATTAGTGAACATAATTAGATAATTCTAGATAACTTAACTAGAATATAATTAGTGAACATAATTAGATAACTAGAATAATTAGTGAACATAACTAGATAATTAGATAACTTAACCCAACTATACATAATTATATTCAACATCAAGAACCTAACCTCAACCTTAAAAAACCATAAATTTGTAGACTAAAACCCAATGTAAATACTCATGCAAATTAATCATAGTTATAGCCCTAACCTTAATTAGTCAACATAATTAGTGAGTTCATAATTACTAATCTAACAATTTTACTAATCTAATTCTAAGTGAACATAATTAGTGAACATGTAATTAGATAGCATAATTAGATAACTAATTACTAATCTAATTAGTGAACATAATTAGATAACTAGAATAATTAGTGAACATAACTAGATAATTAGATAACTTAACCCAACTATACATAATTATATTCAACATCAAGAACCTAACCTCAACCTTAAAAAACCATAAATTTGTAAACTAAAACCCAATATAAATACTCACATGTAAATTAATCATAGTTATAACCCTAACCTTAATTAGTGAACATAATTACTAATCTAACAATATTAGTGAACATAATTAGATAACATATAATTAGATAACTAATTTATATGCATGTTTAAATTTATAGTTCATGTATGCACGTTTAAATTTGTAGTTCATGTATGCACGTTTAAATTTGTAACATGTATGTTTCTTAAATTTGTATGTACATGCATGCAGTGATCTCTATATATATATTCAGATTGTTTATCTATTACACATGGCATCCGGTAGAGCTTCCGTAGATTCTGGTGAGGCTAGTGTTCATGGGGGGGGTGGTAGTGCTCATAGTCATAGCTCTCACGCATCAGCTGATACAGCTGAGGCTAGACAGAAGTTATTTGCAGATACTATTGACAGATTGCGACGAGCACTACAGATTTTGGAGGAGACGTTAGTTTCATCCACCACTATCCCTAATAGGGATAGGGTGAATGTTATTAGAGATGAGATGTTACGTATGATTGACACTGTTCAATCATACAACCCATATGATGAGATTAGTGCTCATGGATTCTATACTTCTTTGTCTCGCAGTGTCACTGGCACTGTGAAGTACAACACCATTGATACACTTGTTACCACCCTTATGGTGAAGGGTATGTTTCCTCATTATTTAGAGAAGAGGAAGGTGAGAGGATATATGGTGACGAGATGTGAGGATGATCTTGTGGGACCCTTCATATATCCTCGATGGTTGGCCTCGCAGCACAGGTGGCCCCAGAAGGATGAGCTACCACTATATTTCTGCAAACAATTGTATGCAAAATTTCATTTGCATCTGGATGTTGACTATACAGATATTCCCGGTTATGTTGGGTAGGGGAAGGGTAGATTATATGACAGATTTAGAGCACCTGATGCCCCTGTGCCTACTGATAAGCGGGCAAGGGTGGGTCCAAACCTTTTGGTCGTACCAAAAGGTTTGGAAGTAGCAGGAGGGGTTGCGGCAGATGAGAGGCTGAGGAATGATGTGTATTATAGCATAGTTACTATCGCCACATAGGTTCAGGAGATGTCATCTGATCATGTGGGCAGATATGTGTTATGTTCACATTCAGCCATTCCTACACCTACACAGCCTGGTGCATCATGTAGTGGTGGTGACTTATATGATATAGTTGACATACCATCTCCTCTAGAGGTTGTAGCTATATCAGATATGGACCATTTGCGACACACGAGCGCATGTTTATCTAGTGATTTACTTTCAGCATATCAGACCATACAGATGCTTAGTGGGATGTCACTCGGGGAGGTTCCTGCATTTGTCAGGACATATAGTGCTCAACAGACTACACCACCCACAGGTTCTCAGTAGTGTACACTACCCATAGGTCCTCAACAGACTACAACACCCACAGGTCCTAACTAATCTAATTAGTGAACATAATTAGTTAACTAACTAGATAACATAATTAGTGAACATAATTAGATAACTAATTACTAATATAATTAAGTTAATCTAACAATTACTAATCTAATTAGCTCAAACATAATTAGTGAACATAATTAGATAACATAATTAGTGAACATAATTAGATCTAACTTAACTAACAATTACTAATCTAATTAGTGAACATAATTAGATAACTGATGTTATTGAACATCTTTAACTAACGCAAACATAATTAGATAACATAATTAGATAACTAATTACTAATCTAGTTCCGACATAACTAACTAATCTAACTAAAATTTTAACATAATTAAAGTAAAACATATAATTAACTAAAGCATGATTACATACGTACATACATAAAAACATATTTGCTATATATATGAGCTCAAACATGAAACTTCAAGCTAGATAGAGTTCAAATATGAAAGTACAAGAGCTACAAAAGGAAGTTTATTCAGAAGCTTATAGAGTTCTAAAGCTCCTGATACATATAGTCTAGATCCTCTCTATCTTTTATTATCTCCAAAAGATTTTCATGTTCTTCAATAGACAACCTCCACTTCTAAATTTTGGCACCTCATTTTTTTGGCAATGCTTCGAATTGAAGCTTTGTTGCTATAACCAAGTGACTGTAATGTAGAACTTTTTTGTCAGACATGTATTCAACAAATTGAACACCAGTTTTGTTAACCTTTTTTTGCTGATAATAGATTCCTTCAATAATAACTGAACCAGTTGGATATGTCTATTCATCATCATCTACAATTTGTTCTATCAACTTGTATTTTGCTTTCGTACATCTTAGTAGATAATAATCTACACTTTCTATATTGTCAGGCTCTGCAACTATAGCAAAAATATCACCTAGATACAAATGGATTCTATTAAAATTAAACATCACTTAAATATGATAAATTAAAATTAAATAAAAGAATATGTATGTGCACGCACCTGTAGCAACTAGATCAGAGACATGCTCATAATCAGCTGAATATATAGGATCACATGAATGTTTATGTTAATGTCATCATCTTCATAAGGAGGCATTCTGATTAACTCCTTCATATCCCATCGTGAAACATATCCATTTGCAATATTCTCACATTGACTTAATGGATTGTCCTCAATGCAGTGAGCACAAAAACATGATTTTTCTCTAACTTGAATCAAAATAGGCTTGTGTTGTCCTGTAGTGATCAATTGATGTAAACTTCTAATACCAACAATTCTTTGACAATTGTAAGGATTTGATCGGTCTATATCTGTTACATATATGAAATAAAAGTTGTACATTTTTAAATCAGTTCAATTGTGAAAAGATAGACATGAACACGAAATTAAAATTTTATGTAACAAAATATAAATTACCTTTCACTTCCCAAAAATAATGTTTGTTGTATTTGGTGTCCTGAGGAGCAAAATGACTTTGACACCATTCAATAATTTTCCTTGAATTGTCTATCATGTTACTTATGTATATTTTTGAATTATCAGTTTAAAGAAAATACATCTAAATTATTTGAAATTCATATATATATAGATATATATATATATATATATATATATATATATATATATATATATATATATATATATATATATATATATATATATATATATATATATATAAAACTATTGAACATCATGTGTACCTACAAGTTCATGTTGGCGAAGTGCACGCTTCACACATGCTCCTACTCCATCATGCTCTCCTTTTCCATGTCCACTTTCAAAGAAGTTCCACAAAAATTTAACATTATGTCTAGCATGTTGCATGGCTAGCCAATTAAAGGCTTTTGCAGATTTAAATTGTCCTACAAAATTAAGTTGCACATGTGCATACATACATGTCATCCTTTAATGATTTAACAAAAAATGAAATGAAAATAAAAATAAATTGAAGTATCAATACACATACCTACACAACCATTAGACCAAATCCAATGTTGCGAAGCCTTTATCTCGCGATTTGCAATGTCTTCAAAAAACATTGCAAAACAATGAGCCACATAGCTCCTATCATGAACCTTATCATCACTTATATAGAAATGAACCTCCTTGATGATAATGTGTTCATTTGGATCGGGACTTTCTACCTCATTCAAATCATATTGTGCATGTATATAGGTCACTTCCACAAATATTACAACCTGATCAGAATGATAATATTGAGCTTGAAGCTCTTTTTGAGGGGAAAATGTATAGTTCTCAGCAAAATCTACAATTGAAAGAATACAACCAGGTCGAAAACAATCTTTTGAATCACAAAATTGTTTAGCTTGCCATCGTGCACCATGACAATGCTGGATATGTGGATAAATGAGAGTACGAAATCTGGTCATAAACTCAAGGTAGGGAAATTCACTCTCCTTCAAAACAATTTTTTTGGATTCATCTTCGCTCTTTGTTTGATATGTCTCATATTCAAATCTTTTCCACAAAACTGGTGTTGAAACATTAATATTGTCAATTTGCAATGGAAATTTATGCAAATCTCCACAATCACTGCATGCATTCTTTATACATTGTACTTTGAACTCATTTGAATCTTCTAATTTATCACATAAAATAGATTTCACAAATTGTGTTGTACTTCTAGGGATGACCATATTTGAATGAAGAACTGCCATAACTTTTTTATATGATTGCAGGTATAGATGAAACTCAACATGATTTCAACAACAACAAGTTTCACGAACCTTATTTATGCGTACCAAGCAAGGGCACAACCTCTCAAACATTCTCTGACATATTTTCACATCTGAAAATTCTTTCTTGAATTCTTCAAATAATTCACTTTGTGTTGTATCTATAAAATGTTTTGGATGTGCAATTTTCATACCAGTCTCTTCATCTTTCATCTGTATTGTATCTCTTCTATTAGAAGAAACATGAGAGTGAGTGGTCCAATATTCAATGACTAGTTTTTTTACATCTTCAAAAATTTTGTCTTTTCGAGGAAGCCTACAAATACTTACCCAATTGTGTTCAATGTTTTCATCTAACATATTTCTCTTCTTGATATATCTTTGAATAGTTCTTCTAGATACATTCAGTAAATCAGAAATTGCATTCACTTGCTTTCTCTATGTCAACCTCGTACTAGATAAAGTAGTCATAATTGCTCTATGTGCAGCACTTAAATCAACTCCTCGACTTGAGTTATTAATGCTATTCAATGCATCTTGGAAATTTTGAACTATTGTTCGATTTACATTGTCTCCTGAGTTTTTCTTGTTGTCAACACCCAACAACTCCAAAATAGGAGTCATTTCTTTTTTCCTGAATAACTTCACAAATAATTGAGCTCTTCCAACCATACTTTTATTTTCAAAGTATTCATCCCAAAGTTTTTTGCAATGATTTTTAATTGTACTTTCAGATAACATTTCTTCTGATGAAAGTTGACTAAAAAGTGAATCCTCATTCATCTCATTCAAATTTCCCATGCCAAAAGATATATTTCCACCTCTGGAACTACCAATTTGTTCCCCTGTTTCAGTTGCATCTTCTTGAATATCAATAGTTTCTTGTTGATCTTCTTCAATATCAATAGGTTCTTGCTGATCTTCTTGAACTTCAACAGGTTGATCTTGATTATCTATTTTTTGATATTTTTTGTCATCCTTTGTTCGATCATATTTTATGATTCTATTTCTTTTATTCCCCATTTGCAAAAACTATTCAGATTCAAGTTTTCCAAAGCTTTCACAATTCTTCAATTCAATATCAGAGCTAAAATCTGTAAACCTGTATATCAAATACTGACCAAAATCCTGTTAACAAAAAAAATTGAATAAAATTAAAGTCATAAAAATCATTAATAAATATAAATCTACAATAAATTTCACATGCAATACCTAAATATCAAATAAAAATCATTGATAAATTAAAAAAAAATATTAAAAAAAACTTAATTTAAAATAAAAACTATTTAAATCTTACAAATAAAATTCAAATAATTTATAAATCTCAAAAAACTTTTTTAAAAAAAAATGATTTTATATAAAAAACTAAAAAAAATTGATTTTATTAAAAAAAGCAGGTAAAATTGAAATTTATGGGCTTAGCTCACATGTGACCGGGTTTGGTCACACAACCGACCATGGGTTCGGCTGAACCTGGTTCGGTCGAACCTCTTAAGTTCGGCCGAACCAGTCTATGTGGCATCCCACATGGCAGCCAAGTAAGCAAAAATTGGGATGACTCAGAAGTTCTCACTTCTGGGCTTCGATTCTCTATCAAAATTTACCTTTCTGTAAAATCTAAAAATAGCATTTTCTAGAGCTCGGAGTCAGGATTATAATCATATAATTTTTATCATGTTTTGATTCCATATAATATATTATAAATTGAAATTACTTCAAGTAGGTATTTTAACATTTAAGAACACACTTGTTCGAAAAATATTAAAAATATCAAATCATGTCAAAAAAATTAAAACTTTATATTTAACACTAGAGGAGAGAGTCCTCTTCAATAATATGTAATTTAAAAAAAAAATGGTGTAGATTTGATAGGAAAAAGTTAATGCGGACTAAAAACTATTGATTTCGGGTAACACTGACTTTGGATAGTTATAACAGACAAAATATATACTGAAATACAATCTTTCTTTTTTTATGCACTAGCTATACATGTCATCTAAAACATATTATGAAATCGGAGTAAAAAAATATTATTTGCATAAAATTTGATAATGCGGACTAGACCCTAGATTTTCAGCATATTTCAGCAATAAAAAAATAGACTTCAAAAATTAAAAAACTATGTCAAATTTTGTTCAAATTTTTTTAAAAAAATTATAAGTATTAACTTCATCAAATTTTACACATTTCATTAGTTTACATCATCTTCAAATTCTAAACACAAATGCCACTTTTATATTGTCAAAGTTTAAAAATTTGTATGTTGTTGTCCATTTCCTTTATAAAAGTGTGACACAGGTTTGTACTTTTACCCTGTGGTATCTTGGACAAGTACCATGATGAAAACCTAGTAAACAGGCATCATGCGTAATTCCTCTCTCTTGAACTCTACACTTGGGGGCAAGTTTCATCCATCATATCCTCCATCTTTCTACCATTGATCTCACTTCCATTCATACTCCATCTTTCACCTTTGATCTTGACAAGGTTGAAAATATCCATGAGCATTAAGTATCTTGACATGAGTTATCCTATGCATCAGCCTATTCACTTGTTGTGTTCACGCTACCTTATCATGATCTTGCTTATCCTAAAGTCACCTTCATTATTTCTAAGAAGCCTTCCCATAATCCCAAACCATTCACTCATAGCCTTCACCACCCCTTTATCATGATTGTGTGATCCTATCCACATTGATCCCTTAATCTTGATCCAATTGAAAAATAAAAGAAATTAAAAAAATGTTAGAAAAAGTCTCTTGATATGTCCACTCCTTTGGACCATCCTCATGACACAAGGTCATTATTCCATATGCTATCCAACACCACATCATTGGTCTATATTGAGATATTATTTTTTCCTAGCTTGGATAATCTTGAGGAGATGGTCCTATGGGTAACACATTTGCTTCATCCATCATGGCCAATTCATCTAGCATCCATCAATTCACAAATCCATCTTTCACGTCCTTTACCTTGCCAGACATTGGGGACAAATTCAATGTGATCTTGTTTGAGAACTAGTAATCTCTCAAAAATCCAAAAACATAAAAAATATCTAAAATTTAAAAACATCAAAATTTTTTAAAAATCTAAAAACATCAATTTTTTTTTTAAAAAGCCAAAAAAATTAAAAATTAAAATTAAAAATAAAATATAAATCTAAAAATCTAAAAATTGCAAATCTTAAGTAAACACTCAAAAGATGCATTGCCCAACAAAGCATGATCTTTGCTAAATCAAATTGGGGACACCAATCCAAATTCAATAAGCTTAGCAAAATAGATGCAAGTTGGCTCAAAATCATCGGATCAAAATTGGAAAATTGCTACACTTGAACTTATTGATTAATATTACATTTCAAACATCTAGACACTTGATCTAGACAACAACATTTGATAAATCAAATCAAAATCTAAAAATCTTAATCAAATCAAATCAAAATCTAAAAGGCTTAAACATAACTAAGGATCAAAGTGGATGAAGCTTTTGAAATATGGATCTACAAACAAAAGCAAAAATGTATGAAGTGTTACTAAATTTTTGAAACCATGTCGTTTTAGCAAATCGATGAAGTCTTGGACTAGATGAGCTATGATGAAGACATGATATTTTCTTGATTTCTACTTTAGTGCTTGCCATGTTGATTCATAGCAGTATATGAATCTATCTAATGACATGATCATCAAAGAATCATCAAGGATATTTGTATATGAAAGGAATCAATTCTTTGTCTATTTACTTGAAATTACAAAAATTTGAGGAAAGAGGTATTCATAACATCATGGTTGAACTAGTGATGATTGTACTGATTTCTTGTTCCAAAATCTCAATGATGAAAATAAACATCCAAATTATGAATAGTGACAACTAGCTGCATCCATATATATTAACTGCATGTTAGTTTACATGGGTTGATCCTTTTTCTCAATATATGTAAGAGGGGGTAGAGTTATCATCATCAAAAGACTAAATCAAGATACATCAAATGGTCAATGATATCATCAAGATACAACATCAAATATATTGAAATCTACATCATCAACTGTCCATCAATGTATAATCAAAGTTTTGATCAACATCATCAATGTCTAAAATATCCATCATCAAAATTCATGTTCAATCTGATCATTAGAGGTACATCAATGTCATCAAGATATATCATCAAAATGATTCATGCTTCATCAAGGACATCATCAATAATCAATCATGTTGATCAGCTAGGTGCAACCTAATTTTGTTCATTATCTTCTCTTCTACCAATCTCTAATTTTGCATCATGAGAAAATCCAATCAACTTTGTATCATCAAAACCATTTAATCATATCATATTGAATATGAATTAGTCAAATCATCCAATTGACTAGCTAACGTCAATCAAGTTATCCTATCATCAATTTGCTCATCTTGAGCACATCAAATCTCCTAACTCTAGATCTTGAGGAAGGAAAATCAATGTTTTGTCTCTCTAGATCTTGAGAGCGAAATATCAACTCATCAACTTTATCCTATCAGATTGACATCAACATCAACCAAGTGATTCTAACTGACATCAAACAATACCAAACCATCATCAACTTATCTCTTCTCATCAATCAAATCTTGTCTCATCAAATTCTCTCATTATCAGGGCATTTTCAAATTTCTATATTGGGAAACAAATCAAAATTTCCCATTCTCAACCAAATCATCCAAAATCATTTCAATTCATTTCCCAAGGGGGCATACACTTAGATAAACTAGAATGACATCTACATCATCAAATCAGGAGAACGACCATCAAATCAGAGCGCAATCTTTTATCAGGAAATTTTTTGCTAATCAATCGAGAGGGGCATCAAATATCAAATCGAATCAAATCAGGTATCACATCAAGCAATCTATCTTTGAATCAACCATCAAGGGTTATCAAATCAATCAGAACTATATCAATCCTATCATCAAAATGTGCAACCCATATCTCATATCGAACATCAAGATCAACCATCGACAGAATTGAGACCTTTTATTAGTTGGATCAAGACATTCTTTGAATCGACACACTTTGCACGTCAACTCAAAGTGGGGCATTTGTAATCATTGAAAAGTGGACAGGATAATTCATGTGATTAATCAAGGAAAAATCAAGATAATTGAATCAAAACAAACATTTGGCCTATCAAAATTAAAATCGAGTCTTAATTCAATATAATTGAAAATCTAAAGCCAAAAGATCAATTAAAAACTATTAGATCAAGTGAAATTAAATCAATGTGCAATTAATTCAATTAATTATATAGTTTGAATTAAATCAAATTAACCCCTTCAAGGGGTGCACATGGATAAATAAATGAATTAAAATAAATTGATTAAATCCTAATTTCCCTCAACAACCAAATAGGAGGAAAAAGCCTCAACCAATGGGATTTAAGGAAATGAATTCACATGGATCAAGACAAATTCAATCTCAATAACTCAAATTGAGAGAACATCTTGTCCACTCATCTTGTCTTCTTGTCCCAAGATTTGAGGACACAATATTTAAATTGTCTTCAAAGGGTGGAACCAAAGACTCAACTCAAGCTTAATCATGATCAAATCTACTACACCCCCTACCCTTGCCTAAATCTATAAAAGGAAGGCTAAAATCAATCAATAATCAATCCACAAATCTGAGAATTGCATCTAACCTCTTGAGAATTACAGCTATAAAGGCATTTTAGAAGTTAATTGAGCATTTCTATTTGAAATGGGGCACAAATAAATTATTGTTGATGTGGAGAAAATTGATATTGAAGAGGAAAAATATTCTTAGGAAGGAGGCTAGAGGGAGGGTTTTGAAGAAAAAAGGTATGAAGGGGTGTTCTAGAGAGAGGAGATCTACTAGATTGAGGAAAAATTGATGACATTAAAAAAGAAAAAAAGGAAGATGAGAATGTGCTAGAGACATATGCTAAATATGAGCCTAAGGAAAGTTAAGAAACTAATAACTCAGAAGATGAGGATTACGAGATGGAGGCTAAAGATTTTGAGGATACCAATGGAGAAAAATCTTAGGAGATTATTTTTAACTTAGATAACATTGGTGAGATGGTCAACACTGCTTGCACTTCCCCTATTTCTCTGGATGAGGTTCATGCTAAAAACAATTCTTCCAGGCTTGTTGTGGAGTAAAAAGATGAGAAGGAGTTGTTGTATCATATCTCAGACCTTGAAAATAGATTGTCTAATCTAGATTCTATGAGTGAAAAAGTGGCTACCAAGGAGGAGTTCACAACTACTACTTCTATTTTATGTAGGTTAATAAGAGGAATGATGCAGCAGATGGTTATTAGAGTTGTGACTATAAAGAGTAAACAGAGGAAAAGTGCCAAAAAAATGAAGATGTAAGAGAAGGATGAGGACGAAGCTAAGGATGAGGAGCTTGAAGAATGGAGGAGGGTTCTGTTTAGTCTCTCAAAGGATTGGGAGGATATCTCCAAAGATAAATGATCAATTCATTCCTTTATTATTATTTTATATGGACTTTTGATATGAATACTATTAGTAAACATAACTCTATGACAGGTTATTTTTGTGGTGTCACTGATAGTACTTGGAGTTGGAACTTTAAGCTCTTTTATATGGATTATAATATGCTTAGAAAGTTAAGTTTAGATTTTAGTAATGGTGGAGGTTCTAGAAAGGATAGTTTAGCAAGTAGAAGGAAAAAATGTGTTTATGTTTTTTATTAATTTTACTCTTTAATGACTATGTGGTTCTTTTGGTTGTAATGGCTTGAAGTTTTCTTTTCTGGGTGTTGATGTAATGTGATGTGCTTTTATATGGGTTTAGGGCCCTCTCCCCACCATCTTAATAAAAAAAGGTCCAAGGAGATAGGGCAATAGATCCCACTCACAACAATACTTCTTTATCCCTAGTTTCAGGGACAAATAGTTATCGAAACCGAGATGAAGAAAATGTCAAGGTCATGATAAACCCTCAAATTATATCTCAATTACTTTGCCTAAATTAAAAATTTGTAAGGAATTGTTGAAAATATAAGACAACACAGAATTAAGACCCCCTCAATTCAATTTTAGATTTCCCCATTAATTATGACACTTTATATTTTTAATGCATATATCTATCAACCAATTTAGGATGAAAATGACACTTTATAAAAATAGAGTGAAATCACACCCAATAGATTAAGCTAAAAGACACAAGAAATTTTGACAAAAAGAACACTCAATTTCAAGCTACCAATTAAATGTTACACTACTTTTAATTTTTAATCCTTTGTAAAATTAGCACATAGAAAAAATCTTTTTGATAATGGCTTCACAAATTTTTGGGAGGAAAATGTAGAGAAGAAAATAATTTAGGAGTTAAGCCCCCTCAAGTTGATTGTAACCACAACATGTGACTAGTGGGCTATGGTTATGATGGCTATCCCCTCTATTAATCTAAGCCCTATTATTGTTGCTATATTCCTATTGTGAGGCTACTCGTTGATTTTTTATGGATGTTTTGATATATTCATTCTTCAAATAGAGATCAACAAACAAACAACGAAGATCATGCCATAAGGTATGCTAGAGTGATGTATCAAACCTATAACATAATAATAATACATGAATCAAACGTCACCTTTCAATTGCATGAACATTAGAATAATTCTTTTGTGCTAAATTTTTCTAGCACAAAAAAAATATAAAGTAAATTGTATGCACAATAGAAACCAATTAGATGCACTAGAACTTAATAATTGAACTCCTTAAAAAACCACTACCTTAAACCAAACCTCACTCTAGTACCATGTAGGAGATGAGAATCTCTTAAACAAAACATTAGTATTCGATAGGCATAGAAGGGTGAGTAATCTCACACCTACAAAAGAGAAAGGGAGTATAGAAACAAGAATACAAAAATGAATAATTCTAAATATTGAATATTATGAAAAATATTTTTATATAGAATAGTTAGAAATGGTCTACTCCCATAAGAAGTTGACTCATACATGCTAATAGTGGTGGTGAGTTTGTTCCTCCAAAATAGCAAGAGGACATGTCACATACCTTGAAAGAATTTGACAAGCTCTTCAAGTTACCACATAGCTACCAAGGATGGCTTAATGCCAAGTGTAGAATTACATGCATAATTATTTAATAAGTTATAATAACCTTCTACACTAATGATATAAATATTTAGATTTCTTAAATAATTATAATAACTAATTAATAATTAATTTAGATATGAGAGATGTGATTTTTTTTAAATTTTATGTTATATGTAGAAATATATTGTAATTTATTTAGTTTTAGATTTTAGCAATATAAAGTTATGTACAAAATGTCTAAAATAAATTTGTTCTAACATTAATTTTTAAATTAATTTGTAGAAAAATCTTTAAAAAGGTTAAACTATTTTTGTTTCACTCTAATTCAAATTAATATTTACATATCTAAAGTTTGTACCTAATAAACAAAACTTTTATGCAGACCTAATCTTATATCATGAGAATGAACTCAAAGGAGAAAATAAAATGTTAGGATTTACTATGTTGAGCCCTCTAGTTTAGATCTATGATATTAGACATCATCTCCATACCTAAGAAATTGAAGGTGTGTGCAAAAATAAATATGTACTCATTGGTATAAGCTGTTACAAATTTAACTATTAGAATTTGTTTGCCTTTCTTTACATATCTAAATTTGGTAAAGAACAAATAATGTTTACAAATATATTTGGTAAATTTAATAATTATGAGGACCATGTTCTTCTTAATGAAACCCTTAAGATAATCAATCAAATAATTTTAAAATAATCATGAAAAACAACAACCAAACCTACTTATGTCTTAAACATAAATGTTTAAATATAAGAATATAAAATATGGATCAAACATATAAGTTAGATTAACGCATTACAATTTGAAATGAGTTTGACAAAAGGTAAATGTACATTTTCCTATATATACCAGTTAAAATTTAAACTATGAATAATCTGTGTAATTTTTTTCACATATAAACCATTTAAAACTAGTTGTAAAATGCTACCTGTGACAGCACTTGCACGAGCAATATTCTTCTTTCCAGGGAAATACTGTCGCACTTTATTCAACCAATCACGATCCTTGCAATCTCTGCCCGGCGTTGGAAAACCGATCACGGTGCTGTCTACCAACCTGAGAGTAATATAATTTTTGCTTTTATAATTCAAGCTTTCATACGGTCCATACGAAGCCATGACAGAGCAATAGAGCTTCACTCCACTGAAATTCTTCCTCGCTCGCAGCGTCCTTGCATAATCCCAACGCTTATCCTGCATCGACAGCCACTCGATTAATTCTTCTGGGACACACACCTTATTTAAGTTTCCCTTGGGAAATTGGAAAATGTCATCGACTTCACAATTGTCGGGATCAATCCTATCATAAGTGACCTTGTCCTTACAACGCCAACTCACTCTGATTTCATCTAATTCTGGGCATTCATGCATCTTTGGAAGTCCTTCATTGCCATTGTGGAGTAGATGAAAAACTTGGAAGTTTATTGCAGCCACTAATATCAGGAGGATCTAGAACTCTCCAGCAATTATATAGATTTAATATCTTCAACTCCCTTAGTGATAAGCAGCTCCGAAGCCTTTCTAAATTTTTTAGTGAGAAAAAGTATACATACTCCGAAGCTCCCTTAATTTGTCGGGAGAGATATTAGGCGGTATATACAGGGTGAGAAACATGAGTACGGTGCGATATTCGGGGCTCATCCTATAAAAAGCTTTGCCAAGCGACGCCCACAAGTCATTCAAAACAGAACCTGATCGGTCTACCCAGCCTTCTATCTCAGCAGTCCACTTCGAGAAATTCGAACCGAATTTGCTAGAGGTAGCCGACAAAAGCTTTTAAGGCAAACAGATGACATGTTTCACCACTGCCACAATCCAACGATCATCTATCTGCACACTTCAAAACAAAAGCTTTGTCCTCTGCCATCAATGTTGACTCTTTCACAGATGTCCTTTCCAACAATATGCGGATAGCCTCGTCCTCTTGAAGCGGCGGGGCGCGCATGCATGACTCCGATGTCATTTCGAAATGCTTTACCAAAAACTCTACTCTTCGTGCAGTCAAAAGGATCAAGCTGTTTTCCCCCAACTTTGCTCCAACATAATATTTCACTTCCTCTATGTTTTCTTCTGTGATATTGTCGAGAACCAGCAATATTCTATGGCCCTTCACTCTTTTACACAGCTCAGCTTTTGTCTGCAAGTTATATTGGAATTGCATTATACTTTACACATCTAGTTCACGAGTCCTTGTATATGTTGAAAAACAGAGGCACACAAAAGACGAGAGAGATAAACAGCAAAATACATAAATATAATAAAACCAGAGAACTATGGATAAATTGCATTCATTATATAATAGAAGTCTGTATACAATAGATACCCCTTTTACTGAGTAGCCAGGTCTCTTTTGCCAAAACAGAGTCTAGTTCTCATTGCCAACACTCAATCAAAATAGGTAATGCCTTTTTTTTAACAAAAATGAAGTTTCCAGAATGGGTAAAAGAAAGGTCTAGAATCATCGGACATAGAGAAGTAAATGGGATTACATGAGGTAGGTGAAGTAAGTAAACATAGTGGTAGGGGAGATTAGAAAGGTAGACAGGCTAGAAGTCCACGTCACCAACACTCCCTCTTAATCTTCACTGTCATGTATGTCTGCAATGCCAATACTTTCTCGAAGATGTTCAAAAACATTCTTTGCAAGGGGCTTTGTGAAAATATTTGCCAATTGTTCTCTGGACCTGCAAAACTCAAGACATATGTCACCATTGTTCACTAATTCACGAATGTAATGATATATCTATATGTTTACTACGTTGATGAAAGACATGACTTTTTGATAAAGCAATTGTAGAATTATTATCACAATATATTTTTGTAGGTTCTTCTTGTGGATACTTCAGGTTTGAAAGTACTTTTCTCATCCACATTGCTTGGCATGCTGCTGATGTTGCTGCAACATATTTTGCTTCAGCTGATGATAGTGTCACAATTGGTTGTTTCTTTGATGCCCAAGATATAGCTCCAGATCCTAGTTGAAAGATAGAGCCCGATGTACTTTTCTTATCATCCAAACTACCTACCCAGTCACTATCTGTATAACCAATCAGCTTGTAATCATCTGAAGGTGCATAAAATATCCCAAAATCTTTTGTTCCAGCTATATACCGCAAAATTTTCTCTCCATCTTTCCAATGAGTTTCTTTTGGCTTGTCCATGAATCTAGAAATAAGGCTAACTCCATGCATTATGTCTGGTCTTGTAGCTGTCAAGTATAAAAGGCTGCCAACTAAGATTATGAATAAAGTTGCATCTACATTAGGATTTCCATCATCTTTGCTAAGTTTCAAACCCAATGCAACTAGTGTAGGGGCTGAATTCACATTTGTCATTTTAAATCTTTTCAACAAATCAGTAGCATACTTACTTTGACAAATAAAAATACCTTTATCATTTTGATCTACTTCTATCCCAAGAAAATATCTCATGAGCCCTGAATTAGTC
Organism: Chamaecyparis obtusa; assembly: GCA_027943335.1. Classification (NCBI taxonomy): domain Eukaryota; kingdom Viridiplantae; phylum Streptophyta; class Pinopsida; order Cupressales; family Cupressaceae; genus Chamaecyparis; species Chamaecyparis obtusa. The sequence goes on along the minus strand of BSBK01008641.1, from coordinate 38,032 downwards.
ATATCAAATTCATTTTTCATGGCTTCCTTGAATTTGTTAATTGACATATTACCAGTGAATATCAGATCATCTACATATAAGCAAACTATCAATATTTCTCCTTCATTGCTCACTTTGACATTGAAAGTTGGTTCATAGCCACACTTACTAAAACCATTATTCACAAAATAAGAATCTATTTTGTTGTACCAAGCTCTAGGAGCTTGCTTCAAGCCATATAGTGCCTTTCTCAGTTTGTATACCTTATGCTCTTCTCCAAAAATTTCATATCTTGGTGGCTGTTTTATATACACTTCTTCTTCTAAAATGCCTTTCAAGAATGCTGATTTTACGTCCATTTGATAGACCTTGCAATTATTTTGAGCTGCTATAGATAGAACCATTCTAATAGTGTCTAATCTTGCTATGGGTGCAAATGTCTCACTGTAGTCTATACTTAGTTGTTGTGTAAAGCCTTTGGCTACTAGTCTTGCCTTGTGTTTTTCTACTTTTCCATTAGCATTATAATTTGTCTTATATACCCACTTAACTCCAATCACGTCCTTGCCTTTAGGAAGCTCAACTAAATCCCAAGTTTCATTATTTTCTATTGACTGAATTTCTTCATCCATGGCTGAAATCCATTTGTCATCTTTAATAGCATCTTCAAAATAAATAGGATCAAATTGTGCTAAAAGTACAAAATTAGTGCATAAATCATCATTTTTCAGCTTCTTGTAATTTGTCATATATGTCCCTAAGGCTTCGTGTCTTCCTTGAAGTGTTTATAGACCTTCATCTTAGTGATACAAGTGTTGGATTAGAAGACTCCCTGCTGTTAGTGCTTGCTAGATTAGTAGTATTTTGAGTGATAGGTGCCCTTGTAGGTTTTTAGGAACATTTGTTTGTGTTGTAGAATGCACATCTCGAGTTTCATTTTCTTCATTCTCTTGAGGAACACTAGCTGCAACTGTAGTTGACTTATCCAAGCTACCATCCCATGCTTCTTCTTCTACAAACTCAACATCATGACTTATTATTAATTTCTTTGTGATGAGATTGTACAACCTATATGCCTTGGATTGTTCACTATATCCCACAAATATGCACTTCTCTCCTCTATCATCAAATTTTTGTCTCACTTCTTGAGGTACCAATGAGTATGCCACACAACCAAATACTCTCAAATGTGCTATATTGTGCTTCCTTTTGCTCCAAGCTTCTTCTGGTGTTTTATTTATTACAGCTTTTGTTGGACATCTATTTTGTATGTATGCTAAACATGCAACTGCTTCAGCCCAATACTCATTTGGTAAATATTTCTCCTTTAACATACTTCTTGTTATCTCCATGTAATTGTTTTATTTTTTCTTTTTGCTACTCCATTTTGTTGTGGAGTGTACCTTGCTGTTAATTGTTTCCTTATGCCATTTTCTTTGTAGAAATTCAAAAAATCATTTGATATGTATTCACCACCTTGATCGGTTCTTAATGTTTTGATAGAGTATCCACTTTCTTTCTCAACTTTTGCCTTGAATTCTTTAAAAATAGAAAATACATCTGATTTATACTTCACAAAATAAACCCAAACTTTTATGTTGAATTCATCAATAAATGTCAAGAAATAGAGTTTTCCGCTTAAGGATGGTGTTTGCATTGGCCCACAAAGATTTGAATGCACTATCTCAAGTGGATGTTTTTCTTGATAAGACTTTCCGACTGGAAATTTTTCTCTATGTTGCTTTGCCAGAATGCAACTCTCACATGTTGTCTTAAGTGGCTATATTGATGGCAACCCATGAACTATTCGTTTCTTATACAGAAGTTGCAATCCTTTGAAGTTTAAATGACCAAACCTTAAATGCCATAGCCAAGATTCATTTTTATATGAAGCTTTAAAAGCTGATTCAGCTGCCTTTTGTAATTGTTGTGGCTCTAAAAATAGTTCACTTTGGATTTTAATTGGGAACATTCTATTTTGGGTCATTTCAACTTTTGCAATCAGCCTATTACTTGGTTTCTTATCTAGAATCACACATTCACCATTTTCAAAATATATTCTATATATCCCTTTTGTACAAGTTGCCCAATGCTTGTGAGATTGTGTTGCAATCCAGGAACATAATATACATCAGGAATTTTTTTTCTTCACCTTTCTTAGTTCTTATGCTAATTGACCCTTTTCCCATGACTGCTATTTGATGATAATTCCCCAACTTAACCTCTGATTTTACAGAATCATCTATTATTGAAAATATCTCCTTACTCCCACTCATATGGTTACTACAACCACTGTCTAAGAACCAAACTTCTTTAGAACTCTCTTGTGCAACATTACATGTTATCAAGATGGTCTTTTGTTTACTAGTGTTGGGTTGGTTTTCATTTGTAAAATGAGCCTTTTGCCTATTCATGTCATTTTTTTTTTCTACACTCGGATGCAAAATGCCCAAATTTATTACAATAATGACATTGGATGTTAGACTTATCATACCTTTCTCCTTGATGAAGGTTGTGAGGATGGCTTCTCCCCCTTCCTCTTGTTGATGTGAAATGGGTTTGTGAGCTTGATGTCGGTCTTCTACTCTCAAATTGTGGATTTCCTATTTCTCCTCTAGGTGTAAAATGTCCTCTACCTTTGCTATAATCTGATCTTCCTCTTGTTCTTCCAAATGAAAGTTGAGTCTTGAATGCACTCTCTAATGATGATGTTCCTGAATGATTCAACCTCTGTTCATGTGATAAGAGTGATCTCATTAACTCATCTATTGATAGCTGAGAGAGATCCTTGGATTTCTCAATGGTTGCAACTCTTGAATCAAACTTATTTGGTAGGCTTTGAAGTATTTTCTCTATAACTTGTTGATCTCCAAGGGTTTCTCCATAAGATCTAATCTGATTTACTATTCCCATAGCTTGAGTGAAAAATGAATCTATTGAATCTGAATCTTTCATTTGTAAGTTTTCAAAATCTCTTCTAAGATTTTGTAACTTTGAAGTTTTTAGCTTGCCTATACCTTGATATGTTGATTGCAAACTGTCCCATGCCTGCTTTTATCTTGTGGTAGTAACAACCTTTAGAAATATTGATTCCTCCACTGCCTGCTGAATAAAAAACAATGTCTTAACATCTTTTTTCTTATTTTCCTTCAACAAATCCTTTTCATCTTGTGAAAGAGCTTGATATCCCTGCTGGTCTACTAGTTCAGGAAACCCACTTTCAACTAAATCCCAAACATCCTGAGAACGAAAAAGGATATTCATTTTGATGCTCCAATAATCATAATTTTTTCCATTAAAGGTTGGAATTTCAGGCTGAGAAATACTTCCACTGGTTCCTGCCATGATTTACCAGTAAAACTTTCTCTCTTGTAAAAACTACAAACCCTTTTCTTCCTTTGCTCACATAAGCGCTATATCTCCTCCTTAGATCTTCAACTTTTCTTTGATTTTTCCTTCACCCACAATGAAATCTATCCAAGAAACAATGCCCAGATCTTTTTTTTTTTGGCTCTGATAATAGTTTGTTGAAAAAAGAGGCACACAAAAAACAAGAGAGATAAACATCAAATACAAAAATATAATAAAACTAGAGAACTATGGATAAATTGCATTCATTATATAATATAAGTCTGTATACAACAGATACCCCTTTTACTGAGCAACTAGATCTCGTTTGCTAAAACAAAGTCTAGTTCTCATTGCCAACACTCAATCAAAATACGTAATGCCTTTTTTTTTACAAAAATGAAGTTTCCAGAATGGATAACATCGGACATAGAGAAGTAAATGGGAATAGATGAGGTAGGTGAAGTAAGTAAACATAGTGGCAGGGGAGATTAGAAAGGTAGACATGCTGGAAGCCCATGTCACCAACAGTATAGGTAATTTATGCAGCACTAGATCTGTAAAGGGAATTCTACATGGAATGAGAAACTCTTGCAAACAAAATTACATCATAGGAAATTTCTCACCTGATCTGGGTCTGTCATTGCTTGGAGATTCGATGGATAACAGTGAGTGAGATATTGCAGAGCAAGGTTTACTCTTCCGAATGGATTGCCTCTAGAAAATTTGAGATGGCACACTTTACCTACAAAATCCTCCAATTCATAGTTACATAAAGCTTTTCTAATTGTGGTTTTCCCATGGCCTGATATTCAACACAATCCTGTAATACTGATTCCCTTCTCATTGGGACCAACTTTATTTAAAAAAAAATCTTTAACCTTCTGCAACCAATAAATGTAATGAATACATGACCCTATGCACATATGTGTGGCAAAAGCAAAAGAAGGTAGTGAGGTGTCCTCACCTGACACATTCATTCTTGTCCTTGCATTGGAGGGACATGATACCTTAGGGAGGGTGTTAGAATATGCAAGATTGCTTTCACAAATTCATCTATGAACTCCCCTTCATCATCACCTTCATGGAATGTCACTCCATTGACTGGTCGTAATGCATCCAAAGCCTCGCGCCATTCTTTTCGCACTTCCTCGTAGAATATGGTGTGAGGCTTTGGATGCATTGTCTACCTTTATCTATTCAAGGCCCCATTTGTTTACAGGAAGATGGCTAGAACTGGAAGTGGATAATCAAGTTTTGAACTAAATCTGATGTTTGGAAAGCTAATTTTGAAAATCCGGTTATACCACCAAAATCGAATATACCACCAAAATGGGCGGCACCATCTTCCCACCCAATAGGTGGAATTCAAAATTATAATTTGGTTTTGGAATTTTATGAATCCCATTTAATTTTTCCATCAAATCCGTGGTCTCCAAGGATTCATTTTTGGGGTTTTGTTTTTACCCACGTTTTGCGTCCGCCTTAGTTTTTGCACAGTAGGGTTTTCAAAGGTTTTCGCACAGCATGGTTTTTGAAGGTTTTTGCATAGTAGGGTTTCATCTTCTATGGGCTTCCCATTTGAAATCTTGCAATCTTATTTCTGTGGATTCAAAATATAAAATGGGTAGTTAAATCTGGTAGATTTCATATCATATTTCTGATCGACGAAGAGGGCTTATGTTTTTGGATCCACGTCTCCGCCCTCTTCTTCTATTTCTAACTAGTTAATTTTGAGAAAATTCATTGCTAACCATTTAATTTATGTTTTACTGTATAAATTTAGGTTTTACTTTGTTTGGACTTGGGTTTTATGTGGGTAGTCAGTTTAAGGGAGCATTCAATAAAAGCAGATTCTTTTGTTTATGACAACATTATTTATCAGGGTTTTCCTTGTACATTGGTATCCAACTTTAGGTGCTTTCCTATTATTGTGTCTTTGCCTATGATGTGATAGTTATTCTAAAAACAATTGACTTTTACCAGTGTTAAGGATCAATGTCTTGGTATTAGGGTTCCCGACATGCTGATACAAGGTTCTAGGATCAAAGCTTTACTGGTCTTTAAAAAATAACACTAATTTTCTAGATGCCCTCTTTTGTTATGCTGTCCAGGATATTAAATTTTATGGTTGATCATTTTCTTAGGATTTTAGGCTGGTTTTATCTATTTTAGCTGTTTACTGATATATCCATTTGGCAAAATTACTTCATGTCTGCAAAATGAAAACACTGAAACATCAAGACATGTAGTGCATGACAAATTTTCTTATATCTGACAATAATTTGTGATTGAGCTAACATCATTGCGAGGGATTTAAGTCATTGCTTTTTGATTTGATAGGTTCAGAAATCAAATTAGAGACATTGTAGTTTTTTATATATTTTCTTTTCCATTTGATAAATTAAATGATTGAATTAAAGATATTTCAGGTTTTAGTTGGTAGGTAATGCCTAACCAGTCCGTTTCAATTGACTTGTCAATTTTTCTTGGCTTGAGTGATTTTCAATGGGAGGTATCAGACAAAAATATTCAATTTTTCATTTGCCAATAATTTGTTTGCATGTGAGGTTCATGGTTTTCCTCTTACATTGATATCCAACTTGAGGTGTTATCCAATTATTGGTGGGTTTTCACCTATGATGTGCCTATTATTCAAAAGATAATTGACCTTCGACACTGTTAAGGATCAATATCTTTGTAGTAGGATGCCCAGGTAGGGTAATAGGAGGTTCTAGGATCAAAGCTTTAGTTGTTTATGTGAAATGACACCAATTTTCTAGATGCCCTTTTCTGTTATGCTATCCAATACATTAAATTTTATGGTTAATTATTTTCTTAGGATTGGGTTTTGAAATCCATTTATCAGTTTAAGAAGATACTTGTGATTTTTAGAGGAAGCATATTATACTCCATGTTGAGTTATTGCTAAGAATTATTGTACTTGAGTTCCTTGTTTGGGAGTTTAGAGAATGCAGGTGAATGAGAGATTACTGGTTTGAGATTGATGGCAACTTTTGTGATAACTTTTTTGGTTGATGTTATAATTTTTTATATTACTATTTTTTGTCTTGACAATGAAGTTCATCTACCATCTCACTAGCCGACTCCATCCCTTTAAGGGATCCTATTTACTATCGAGTATCGCAAATTTGTCTCCACTCTATACCACCTACACAACACACACTATAACAATGCTTTACCCCTAGATGATTCAGACAATTTTTGTTCCTCATTATGTTTTGTGGAGAACTAGCTAGTTCTGGTTTTGAGTGTCACTTCACACTAGACCTTGATATCTCTTCTGATTTTATAATGTCTGAAGAGTTTTTGTGGATGGGGACTTTTGTGTATTATCATTAATGAGTTTTCAAGTTTATTTGATCAATGATTGGCTTTGTGTAAATTTGACACAGGAGTAGAGCAATTAATATCACCAAAGTTTATTTTATTTCTTCCATTTGGGTTTGTTTGTGCTAACCTTGGTTTCGTAGGTGTTGATGAACACTTGAATATTTCATTTTGAGATAATCTATGAAGGATCTTACTTGACGTTTGTGCAAGTTCATGACTTTTCATGGAAGTTGAAGAGTCACAATTCGATGGGAGAGCTTGGGATAGTGGGTCACTTGCATGTCAATTTCACAAGTTGCAATGCCCATATATGGGTGTAAATATGTGTAGGAAAATTTTATGTAAAGAAATAGATATGCAATACTAAAGAAAACAAACTAAACAACACAATCAACAAGCAAAGACTTAAGATAAGGACATTAGAAAGAAGCTAAAGTGAACAATAAGTAAGCAAGAAAACACAAACTATAAGCTCCTTTGATGCTGATTTTTCCTTCTATTTGATCTAATTTGAAGTGTGCTCACTTTGTTGCCAAAGGTGCTCAATAATATTCCATGATTATGCAAATGATATGATGGAATGGATGTAAAAGGTGAAACTAATGATGACGCAATATGGATTTGATTAGGCAAATGCAAGATAACTAATAATGAGAATGCCCCAAGATGGATGCTAAGATCTAGATGTAAAATGGCATTATAATGGTGCTATGAATGAAAGTGGATAAATGAAAGTGGATGCTAAGATCTAGATGTAAAATGACATTAAAATGGCATTGTATCCTAACATCCAAGGCCACTGTAACTCCCCTAGTGGTGAAGAAACTCAATAAGGGTGTCTATCCCATTGCCCCATAAATGTTAACATTGATTATCAGTGTTAACACAATAATCAGTGTTAACAGTGCTTTAGTGTTAGCATTGTTAACATTGATTATAATGAGTGTAAAGTGTTAACACTGTTAATCAATGTTAATAAGGAAAAGAACACCAGGGACATCAAAGTCCAAAATAAATGATATTACTTCTTGACTACACAAATGGTGCAATATGCATGAAAAATCTTTATATATAAGCAATCTTGATTTCATTACTTCATTACTTCATTTCAATATATATACCATTATGTCTCTTTTTTCAAAAAGGAAATTACATTAACAACACCTGCCAAAATGAAAATGCTTATCTAAATGATGGTTGTACTGGCTCCAACATGTAATGTCTCCTAGGTTCTTACTTGGAGGTTAAAGAAATATTTAATACATGAGAATTGCTGCTAGTACTAGAATTATACATGGAATAGCACCAAACTAAAATGTAGATTATGATTGTATAAAGTTAATGTCACTGGAAATGGAACATTAACATTTTTAAAAAAAAATTAAACAAGATAAATACTTATAGCACAAAGAAATCTTACCATGGAAATTATAGTGTGGGGAAACCCAGATTTTATTGTTGTTTTGAGTTATAGTTTTCTGTGTTTATTTTGAAGTTTTCTAGGGTTCAAACATTAAGGATATCTCCTCACTTGAAAATCATTGTGTTTGTCCACATTTCAGGTCATTGATGTGTCCTATTGACAATATTGACATTCTAGGACGGGTAGTTATGGAGACCATATATTCTTGTCTTCTCACAACTCTTCTTGCTTGTCTTGCCGTAGCCAGAGTAGTGGTAGCCTGAGAAGGTAGTGCACATATGGGTAAATGAAAAAGAAAGGGAAATTATTTTTATAGAATGGTTATTCATTCCAACAATGTGGATTGTCATAATCAAATTTGCATGAGTAGGGGAGCCTTCTCTCATCTACCTACTATCCTAAGGATGAAAGGAAGCTTGACATATACGATACACTTGATGTTAGAAGAACAACTTGTGATGTTCCTCCACACCCTTGGCCACAATTTGAGGAACTGCAAGATTGCCCACAACTTTGGGCACTTAGGAGAGACAATCAGCCGATACTTCCACAAGGTGTTGAGGGTTATCTTAATACTCCACAAGGATTTCTTTGTACCACCTAGTCCAAACACTCCTCTTGAAATTAGTGGGAATGAACATTTTGATCTATTCTTCAAGGCAATTCTTGTGTTTTTACAAATTTCTTGTATGGATTTTTATCCTTATCATATTATTGGTTGACCATAGAATTGATTATTGTATCATATCGTATAGGATTGTGTTAGAGCTATCAATGGAAACCATATACTAGTCACCATCGATGTCGACATGCAGGATAAATATCATGATAGAAAAGGCAACCTGTCACAAAATGTTATGGGTGTCTGTTCCTTCGATTATAAGTTTCAGTACTGCCTTGTTGGTTGGAAAGGGTCTTTTGCGGATAGTCATGTTCTAGCTTCAACTCTGTCAAGAGCATATCCTCTTATTGTTCCCCCCGGTAAGCCAAATCATAGTTTAATATACTCAAGGGTACAATCAATGTTTCAAGTTTTAATAATATAATTCATTTATGTAGGAAAATATTTTCTAGTAGATGCTGGATATCCCAATGCACCTAGATTTCTTGCTCCTTATCAGTGTACATGCTACCACCTGAAGGATTTTTCAAGGGAGAATCCAATAAACTCTCGACAAGAGTTGTTCAACCACCAACACTCCTCTCTTAAAAACTCAGTAGAGCATACATTTGGTATTCTGAAGCAGCATTTTCCAATCCTAAGGCATGCCACGTCTTATTCTATCATGATACAAGCCCATATTGTATTAGCATATTGCATAGTACACAACTACATTACGTTAGAGGATGACATTCCATCAAAAATTGGTACCAAAGAGGAAGATGATCATGATGGGATAGATGTACCAGTGCTGGAGACATATGGGTTGTCTTAGCATGATAGAGACTAGAGGGCACAGTTATGAGATGATATAGCAAGTAGAATGTGGGAAGCGTACAGATCCTGAGAATAGTTCTTTTATGGGTCAAGACTACATGATGGTTTCCTTTTTCTTTTGTTTTTATCTGGAAGTACTAGACTTTTATGGGTCAATGTGTTTTATTTGACCAGAGTGATGTATGAAGATACTTTGATATACATGATGGTTTCCTTTTTCTATTGTTTTTATCTGGAAGTATTGGACTTTTATAGGTTAATGTGTTTTATTTGACCAAAGTGATGTATGAAGATACTTTAATATACATGATGGTTTCCTTTTTCTGTTGTTTTATCTAGAAGTATTGGAATTTTATGGGTCAATGTGTTTTATTTGACCAAAGTGATGTATGAATATACTTTGATATACATGATGGTTTCCTTTTTTGGTTGTTTTTTTCTGGATGTATTGGACTTTTATGGGTCAATGTGTTTTATTTGACCAAAGTGATGTATGAAGAAACTTTAATATACATGATGGTTTCCTTTTTCTATTGTTTTTATCTAGAAGTATCAGACTTTTATGTGTCAATGTGTTTTATTTGACCAAAGTGATGTATGAAGATACTTTGATATACATGATGGTTTCCTTTTTCTGTTGTTTTTATCTAGAAGTATTGGAATTTTATGGGTCAATGTGTTTTATTTGACCAAAGTGATGTATGAAGATACTTTGATATACATCATGGTTTCCTTTTTCTTCTGTTTGTATCTAGAAGTATTCCATGTTATATGTTTAAAACCATTAACAACAATATGTTTATACCATTAACAACAATATGTACATTGTGATCAGTTGATCTCCAGCATTGTGATCAGCTGATCTATAGCATGGCATACACACAACTAATGATGAGCATGGATGAAATCAGTAACACAAGCCACATATCTTCTTCCTCAAAGAAGATAATGTGAAAAAAAGACATGGAACACAAGTTTCTAGACTTTCTCCTCAAACAAGTATAGCTGGGAAGAAAATGTGACAGAGGATTCAAAAAAGAAGTGTGGAACGCCATTGAGAGGAGGTTCAACATGGATATGAACCTCAATCTATCAAAGGACAACTTCAAAAATAAGATAAAAACCTAGAAGCTTACATATAGAGTGATGAAAGAGCTAAGAAATACAAGTGGTTTCGCTTGGAATGAGGAAACTTAGTGCATGGATGATGAGGATAGCATTTGGGATGAGCTTCTGAAGGTAGGGTGATCTCTCTACTATTTTGATGGAAATAATATTTCCTTCTTATAAAGTTAATAATGAAAGACAAAGAACCTAATCCATTTATTTATGCCAACATGTAGAGAAGAGAGTTCAAAAATTCCAAAGTGTATAAGAGGCATCCCTTCCAATACTTCAATGAATTGGGTGCAATTGTGGGTAATGACATTGCTGAAGGTAATGCAGCTATGATGACCCTTGTGACTGAAGAAGGGAACCCTATGGAAGATCCATTCAATGTGTATGATGAAGAGGACATTGGTTTCAATATACATCTTGATAGTGCTATTGATTTGGACGAAGATCGTTATAATCCTTCCAATCAGTCCACTACAACTGCAAGTGCTAGAGGAATTCCTACATCATTAGTCACAAGGGTGGGAAAGAGGAGGAAGGTGAGTATGGTTGCTTCCTTGGATGCCATGTGTGAAATAATGAAGAAAATAAAAGATGGCATGAGCAATGTTCACCTTCACAAAATTGATGAATTTGATCATGACAATGCTTTGATGGGTGCATATACCACTCTCAAATCCATCCTTGAATTGAGTCGAGGTGTATTCCTGAGTGTATACAACACCTTCATGGTTGAATGTGAAAGAGCCAAAGGGTTCTTGTTGATGACTGAGGATGAGAGAGTGGACTGGATTGTAGCCACATATGGTGGATTATAGTTATTTTCTACATACTTTATCAAACTTTATCATGAGTTGAAACTTTATCATACTTGTTCACATATTATTAATACAACTATGTTTTGGTTGATGATTGTTTATGATTGTTTATCAAACAAAGTTTTTTTTTTAATCAAATATATTCTGAGATGATGAAATGTAAATTGGTTTCCTAAAGACCCTGTCACTACCTGTAAGGGTACAACAATCCAACCTTGTCTATATTTTTGTGATGTTGATTCATTTGTAATGTATCAGAGCAATTATTCTTCATCCAAGACTAATATCATCTTCCTTTTATTTGATGACTTGATTCCCAAACATATGAAACTGTAAAGGGGTCTATGTGTAAAAGTTTAGAAAGATGAGCTATTTTCTCTTATTAGACTAGGTAACATGACAGTGTACCTAACCTCTGAGATGGGAAATATCATAGACCATGATGATGAATATGATTCTAAGTGTTCTTTTTGGAAATGATGAGTTATGTTTATGCTTTTCTCTCAAGTGCCTAAACGACGTTCTGCTTTAGTGTGCATTGGTACTCTTTGTGACTTATGATGTGCTTGGACTATTGCTCATTGTTGTGATTGCATTGGACTATTGCTTATTGTTGTGACTGCATTGGACTAGTTCTCATTGTTGTGACTACATTGGACTATTGCTCATTGTTGTGACTGCATTGCATGTTCAAGATGTTGTTAAGTTTATCCACTGATTGGACTGTATGAATCCACTATACCTCAAATGTACCTGCTATGATGACAATGCTTCTTGAGATTCATGATCTTCCCTTGTTGTGTGGTTATGTTGATTGATGTTTGATGTTCATATTGCATGGCACATTATTCACTTGATATACATTTGGTGGAGTATTTGTTAAAAGGATGTAAGAACTATGATATAGTTGTTAGAGATCATTATCTTATGTATGCCAGTGGTTGTGAACTTAAAGGTGCACCCCTATATCATATAAAGGAATATCCCAGAGAGATGGGGATGATGCTATACTTTTGCATCGATTTGAACAATCATAGAGTTGTTTCAAGCATCATACTAAATTTTGAGGAGGATCCTATATGTATAGTAGTTGAAAGAGAGATATTTGATCCACTTGATAAATACATTGACTTTCTGCATAAATTCAAAATGCCAATTAGTGAAACATCTACACCACAAACCCATTATAGTAATTGTAAATACTTGCTGCATATAAAAGTGTTGAATTGAGGTCCCAATAATTAAAATTTCTTAGAAAACAATGGCAAGCTAGAAAAGAAATGATACTTTGTGATCGATGTTCTAAAGATTATGAGCTTCGATAAAATACAGTAGAATATATGTTGTTGAGGATTTTGTTCTACATCGATAGTACTAATACAACTTAATGTTCTTGGGTGTTCTAGTCTAAAACATCTTAAAATAAGATAGCCTCAAAAGAAAAACAAAAAGACCAATTTATTCACCCATAATGCACAAAGCAATTGTTTTTCAAACATCCTAAGAGGAGAACTTATGACAGTGAGGGTTTGAAGCTGCTCCTAGTATCAGATGCTTTGTATGATGTTTGAGCTTTGAAGGAGCCAACCATAACTGGGCTATTAGCTGGCTAATTAATTATCTAATATTCAATTTTGACCAGGAAATATGGTGGATGACAAATTGTTGATTCATAGTCTACCATACAACTCAATCCCTAGAATTTAGACATTGACCATATCCTGTGATCTCTTTCTAAAGGAAAAAAGTTATAGACTATGGTATGCTTAATTGTTAGGCATTGAATTAGTACCATCCCAATAGAGTTAATGTGTTTCGTGAACCTAACTTAGAATAAGAAATAAGAGGTGATGAACTACAACTGATTGAGAACTACAAGTGATTAGAGATCATCGAACACTGAAGTGTTATGTAAGATAATTAAATTAATTTTATGTTGTCATTGATGTCAACTAGTTTTGACAGTACTTATCATGGTAGTTGCAAATATCTAACACATCTATAGAAGAGAAGAGAAAGATGAAGAATCGAGTTATCTACATTGAGGAAGATGGATAGGACATATGAGGATAAGGAATACTTTTTCTAACTTATTGTTGAATTTATGACTTCATATTGTTGACTTGATTATGTTACATTAATTTGTTATGAAGTTGGAAGCAATTTGTTACAAATTAGTGTGGTCAGTTAATGAAGCATTTCAGTATACACCGAGCAGTGTAGTGTATACTGAGCACAGTATAAATTGAGCTTGTGTTCACCAACACATTTCTTTGTTAACCTAGCAGGAAGAAAGGAACTAAATTATTAGTTTAGCTGACAAAAGTTGATGAGCTGTAAAGTATTATGATTTCGAGATAGAAGATAAATTTTGTTACGAAGATCAACGACTAACAAAATTCAAGGAAGATATAAAGGATGGAAACAAAATGTGTTACTGACACATTAGCCAAGGAAGGTTTAAGTGGCGAAATGGACAAAGGAGAATAAGTGGAAAAATCTTATGGATGAGAAGAAAATGGTTTACATGTCTATTTAAGAGACTAGGGTTTCATTGTGAAACGTATGCCAGAAGAAGGAGACTGTAGAATTATTGCGTGAACAAGCTTCATGCATGCCTGATTAGACTAGTTAAGGATAACCGAACTGCAAAGATTACCTAGTGTTAGAAAGCTATAACCGAGAGATAGTAAGTCATTCATTATTGTTGAAACAGAATTGATATATTGATTAGATGATTTGAATGAGCATAATATTGATCTGAACATCTGCAATAGAAGTTGTATTATAATCAAATCACCTACTGTTATAGTTTAACCATTGTAATTAGATAAATCTCTTAACCAAGTGGACTTGAAAGTCTTGTAATGTCATTCATAGAGTGTACATTTGTTATCCTGTCATCCCCATAGTGAATGCTGGTTGGATGATAATGGTTAGTGTTAAATCCTCTAACAAGGTGACACCTTATAGTGTGTTTTGTAACCTTTAACAGGGTTGGGTCTTCACCGACCTCACTTCAGAAGAGTGAACAATTTTTGGGTTGCCAGTCCCAGGTGGTTTTTCCCTTAATAGGGTTTCCACGTTAAATCTCTTGTGTTATGTGTTCATTATGGTGATTGTTTGATTGTCATACTTTACATATTACATATTGGATTTGATCGATAATCACTATAAGTTATTAACTGGTAATTGGTAAAAGCACAAATAGTTTACTATTTTATGTTACCGAGATGCAGAAGTTTGTGTAAATTGTTTTTAGTTATACATTTTGTATTTGGGACTGTGGATAACTGATTCACCCCACTCTTAGTTATTCTAACAATTGGTATTAGAGCTTTGGTTGCTAGATACAAGCTTCTTGGTTTCTTGGAACAAAGTTTTAAGGACTTCAGCATAAAGATCTCAAAATGTATAAGAGGGAAGTGCCAAAGCTAAACAAGGATAACTTCACAATATGGAAAAGCAAGATGAAGTTGCATGTATCTGGAATTGGAAATTCTACTCTCACTCTAATGGAGAATGGCTACATTGCACCACCCATTGGACCTTTGACCCTTGATCAGTTAAGAGATAGACATCAGCATAATGTCACTATGATGGAGATTGTTGTTGCTCTGATAGATGCTGAATTTGAAGATATCAAGGAATGTACTACTGCTAAGGATATGTGGGATAAACTTGCTCAAGTTTATAATGGTGATGTAAATGCAAAAAGAGCCAGAGATGAAAGCTTAAGAGGAAGATTCGATGACATGAAGATGAAGGAAGGTGAAAATATAGTGCAGTACACAAATCAGATAAAGGAAGTTGTTAATGCTATAAGAGGATCTAATGGTGTTATTGAAGAAGATACTATGGTAAGAAAAATTCTTACAACCTTATTACCGGTTTATGCAATCAAAATATCTGCAATCCATGAAATGAGATCTGCACATGGTAATACTCTCACTCTTGACAATCTGATTGGTAAATTGACAACATTTGAGCTTAACAATTATGATAATAGTGTTGTACCGACTATTGAGTCTACTTTCATGACTTCTCTAAAGATTGGTAAGTCTAGTAGTAAAGATGATGATGATGATAGCAATACTGACAATGAGCTTGATGAACTTGAAGCTCTTATGGCCAGAAGGTTACCTAAAGGTAAAGGTAGATATAAGGGAAAATTGCCTTTAGCATGTTTTAACTATAAAGAAGTTGCTCACATTGCTTCTAAATGTCCAAAACAAGAAGGAAGAGGATAGAAACAAAGACCAATCTAGTG
This sequence comes from Chamaecyparis obtusa, assembly GCA_027943335.1. Lineage (NCBI taxonomy): Eukaryota > Viridiplantae > Streptophyta > Pinopsida > Cupressales > Cupressaceae > Chamaecyparis > Chamaecyparis obtusa. The sequence continues at coordinate 22,286 of BSBK01008641.1, read as the reverse complement.
AAGGAATATATGGGAGAAGAAACAATAGAAGCTACTGAAAATACAATAGAGGCAATCGAGACAATAATGATAAAGGTAAGAAGGTTTGTTACATTGCTGAAGAAGATGATACTGACACTGATTCAAATGATGATGTAGAAGTTGTATTTATTGCTATGAAGGATGATTCTGAGGAAGAAGAGAGGTATGTAGAAACAACACTGATTTCTAAAGTTAATAAAAATGATACATGGATCATAGATAGTGGCTATACACATCACATGACTGGTGATGAAGAAAAATTTAATCATCTTGAGCAATACAATGGAGGATCTATGAAAATGGGTAATGATACACCTTGTATGGTAAGAGGAAAAGGATCCCTGATGATAAATGATAGAATCAAATGTGAAAATTCTTATTGGGTAGAAGGACTAAACTATAATTTTCTAAGTGTGGCACAACTGAACAATTCAGGTCACTGAGTTGCTTTTGAGAGCACGAAAGTAAAAATATTTGATGATGGAGGAAAACTTGTTGGAACTAGAGCACAATTGAAAGGTAATTTGTTTTATCTTGATAATGATGATTCTTCTTGCTTAATGATGAAAAATGAAGATGCTTGGTTATGGCATAAAAGGTTATGTCATGTGAATTTTGATAACATGATTAAGATTAGTAAAAAGAAAAGAGTTAGAGGTCTTCCTAACTTATCTAAGCCTGATCATGTTATGTGTCATGAATGTCAGAAAGGTAAAATGACCAAATCTAGTTTCAAAAGAAAAGATTATTCAACAAAGAAGATGCTTGAGTTGGTTCATACTGACCTATGTGGTCGTATGAGAACTCAAAGTTATTATGGGGACAAATATTTCATTCTTTTTGTTGATGATTACACTAGATTAATGACTGTCATGTTCTTAAAGGAAAAATCAGAGGCATTCAAGATGTTCAAGTGGTATAAAGAAAAAGTAGAGAAAGAGACTGGTAAAGAATTGAAATGCTTAAGATCTGATAGAGGAGGTGAATTTATTTCTGATGAATTTACTAACTTTTGTAATGAGCATGGTATTAAAAGACAAGTCTCTGCATCGAGGACACCTTAGCAGAATGACATTGCTAAAAGGAGGAATAGATCAATTTTTGACTACATAAGGACATTGATGATAGAGAAGAATGTAGCTCAGACATACTAGAGAGAGGTAGTTAGCACAACTGTTTATGTTTTGAATCAAGTGCAACTGAAGAAGGACACTAACAAAACACCCTATGAGTTATGGTTTGGACACAAACCCACTGTCAGTTATGTTAAAATTTTTGGAAGTAAATACTTTATTCTGAAAGATGAAAGAAATGGAAAGTTTGACTCAAAAGGTGATGAAGGGATATTTCTTGGATATTCTACTAAAAGCAAAGCATTCAAGTGTCTAAATAGAGTTACAAATAAAATGATTGGAAGTACTAATGTTAGGGTTGATGAGTTTGATGATAAGAATGTAGAAGAAAGTAGAAAGGAACTAGAAGACTACGATAGATTCACTTACATTGAACAACTAGAGTATCTACTGAAGCCATGGACTATGACAACTGGTCAGCAGGAAAACAACGCTGAGGAATAAGAAACAAAAACTGATGAGTAGGAAAGACGTACCAAACAAGCAAATGAACCTGCATAGGATGAACAATAGAGAAGAGATCTAGTACTGGCAAGATTTGTCAAAAGACATCATCCTGAGACTCAAATAATTAGAGACAGATAAGTTGGAATGATGACAAGGAGTAAGACAAGACAAGGTACATGTTTAGTTTATGAATATGAACTAAAGAATGTTAAAGTTGCATTGGAAAATGATGAATGGGTTGATGCAATGAAAGAAGAAATAGAATAGATAGAGAAAAACAAAACATGGACTTTAGTACCCAAAACTAAAGATAAGAATGTTATCAGTACTAAATGGATATTCAGGAATAAGCTTAATGAAAATGGAGAGGTAACAAGGAAAAAAGCTAGATTAGTATGCAAGGGATATGCACAGGAGGAAGGAATAGATTATGGTGAAACTTTTGCACCTATTGCTAGATTAGGAGTCAGAATGTTACTTGCATATGCTGCACACAAGAAGTTAAAAGTTTACAAAATGGATGCTAAATCAGCTTTTCTGAATGGGATACTTGAAGAAGAAGTCTACATAGAACAACCAGAAGGGTTTGTTGATCTAGACAAGAAAGGTATGGTATGTAGATTACATAAAGCTTTATATGGTTTGAAGCAAGCACCTAGAGCCTGGTATGAAAGGCTGCATAATTACTTGTTGAGTATTGGATCTATTAGAACTAGTGAGAATAGAAATATGTATATGAAAGGAGATTCAAATGATACTATCTTGATTGCTAAAATATTTGTGGATGACATAATATTTTGAGGACAAGATCACATCTATAAATCATTTGCTGATGAAATGAGAAAAGAATTTGAAATGTCTATGTTTGGAGAGATTAAGTTCTTTCTAGGACTACAGGTTATTCAGCAGAATGATGGCATATTCATCACAGAATCCAAATATATAAAGGAAGTACTAAGAACATTTGGCATGGAAGATGCTAGACTAGTTGGAACACTGATGGTCACAGGTTGCAAACTAACAAAAGAGGATAAAAATACAGAGGTAAACTAGGCACTGTACCGATCTATGATTGGTAAATTAATGTATGTAGTGCATAGTAGACCAGACATTGCACATGTAGTGGGGATTGTTGCAAGATTTTTCGCAAATCCTAGGGAGTCACACATGGTTACTACAAAGAGAATATTAAGATACCTAAAGAAAATAAAAGATTATGGATTATGGTATCCTAAGGAAGGAAAGTTTGAACTCAGAGTCTACACTAACGTTGATTGGGTTGGAAATGTGGATGACAGAAAAAGCACCACCGGAGGAGTATTTTTCTTTGGTGAAAGACTTGTTACTTGGACAAGTAAGAAATAGTCTTGTATTTCCCAGTCTATAGCCAAAGCAAAGTATGTTGCTGCTATTACAAACTGTTCAAATATTGCATATATCAAACAAGTGTTGGAAGGAATGAATGAGGTAATCATTGAGCCGATGATTGTATATTGTGACAACACTAGTGCTATAAACATTTGAAAGAATTCAATGATGCACTAAAAAACAAAGCACATATCTATTAAGTATCACTACTTAAGAGAACAAGTACAGGAGAGGCAAGTAAAGATAGAATTTGTTACATCTAAAGAGAAACTTGCAGACAAATTTACAAAGCCTCTACCGAAGGATACATTTGAATACTTGAGGACTAGACTTGGGGTCTGTCCCCTGTCTACCAGTCACTAATGTGATCTAGAGGTTGCATTAGCCTAATCTTATCAGAAGATCATACATGTTGATGCAGCATTGTTCACACTTTGGATATCTGTCTAAGGTTGTGAAAAGTTTAAATAACTGGAATATATTGGCATAATAGTATACACAGATATAGAGAGTACACCGAACAATTGAGAGTTACATGGATACTATAGAGCTGAATGTTTATGTGTTTCTTTGGCATTTCTATCAAAGGGAGAGAGATCTCAATATGAAACAGAGACAAAAGGAAAGAAAGTAAATGAGAGATCTGAAAGTAAGGGAGAGCATTGAAGATCAGTTACTGAGAATAGAAGAAGGAATTTGAGAGATGCAAATATCATATCTACAAAAGATAGTCTACACTTGAAATGTTGTTAAGTAACATAGTGATTAAACATATTAAGCTAGGGAGAGCTTGTATCGAGTTACAACATTTGTTTATAGATTTGTAGAATACATGTTTGGTATGTGTATGGTATACTTCATATTTCTTGAGTTTCCATCAATGCCAAAGGGAGAGATTAATTAACTACAATTGATTGAGAACTTCATTGAAGAACTACAAGTGATTAGAGATCATCGAACACTGAAGTGTTATGTAAGATAATTAAATTAGTTTTATGTTGTCATTGATGTCAACTAGTTTTGACAGTACTTATCATGGTAGTTGCAAATATCTAACACATCTGTAGAAGAGAAGAGAAAGATGAAGAACCGAGTTATCTACATTGAGGAAGATGGATAGGATAGATGAGGATAAGGAATACTTTTGGTAACTTATTGATGAGTCTATGACTTCATATTGTTGACTTGATTATGTTACATTAATCCATTATGAAGTTGGAAGTAATTTTTTACAAAGTAGTGTGGTTTGTTAATGAAGCATTTCAGTATACACTGAGAAGTGTAGTGTATACTGAGCATAGTATAAACCAAGCTTGTGTTCACTGATGCATTTCTTTGTTAATCAAGTAGGAAGAAATGAACTAAATGATTAGTTTAGCCAACATAAGTTGATGAGCTATAAATTGTTATGATTTTGAGATAGAAGATAAAGTTTGTTACGAAGATCAATGACTAACAAAATTCAAGGAAGATCTAAAGGATGGAAACAAAATGTGTTACTAACACATCACCTAAGGAAGGTTTAAGCGACAAAATGGACGAAGGAGAATAAACAGAAAAATCTAATGGATGAAAAGAAAATGGTTTACATGTCTATTTAAGAGACTAGGGTTTCATTATGAAACTTATGCCAGAAGGAGACTATAGAATTATCATGTGAATGAGCTTCATGCATGCCTGATTATAACAGTTAAGGAGAATCAAACTACAGAGATTACCGAGTGTCAGAAAGCTATAACCAAGAAATTGTAAGTCATTGATTATTTGTAAAATAGAATTGATATATTGATTAGAGGATTTGAATGAGCATAATATAGATTTGAACATCTGCAATATAAGTTTTATTGTAATTAGATCACCTACTATTGTAGTTGAACCATTGTAATTAGATAAATCTCTTAACCGAGTGGACTTGAAAGTCTTGTAATGTCATTCATAGAGTGTACATTTATTATCCTATCAACCCCATATTGAATGCTGGTTGGATGATAATGATTAGTGTTAAATCCTCTAACAAGGTAACACCTTACAGTGTGTTTGTAATCTTTAACAAGGTTGGGTCTTCACCGACCTCACTTCAGAAGAGTGAACAATTTTTGGGTTGTCGTTCCCAGGTGGTTTTTCCCTTAACAGGGTTTCCACGTTAAATATCTTGTGTTTGTGTTCATTGTGGTGATTGTTTGATTTTCATACTTTACATATTGCATATTGGATTTGATCTGTAATCACTATAAGTTATTAACTGGTACTTGGTAAAAGCACAAACAATTTACTATTTTATGTTACCAAGTTGCAAAAGTTTGTGTAAATTGTTTTTAGTTATACATTTTGTATTTGGGACTATGGATAACTGATTCACCCCCCTCTCAGTTATTCTAACAAGAGGTGCCTCTGTGTAGCCTATAGACTTTAGAGCCACTTGTGCCATCAATTGGATAGTAAATTTCAATTAATGTTTTCTAGCAATTCAACGAAATAGAGTTTTTTCTTTTCTCATCACAGAGAACTCCAATGATGATACAAGATCTATATCAGGTTTTCATGTCAGATCATGTTATGGATAGACACTTATGACACTTATGATTGAGAACTTAGAAAAGCATGAAATTAATCTTGTCTTATGGTGCCATATTTTGTTGTACAATTATAGAAACTGATATCTTGTCTTTGAAATAGACCATGAATTTTCTGTACAGTTACATTGTCTTGACACATGTACAACTATGGCTGGAAATTATGGTGCACAGAGAATATATATTAATACAAGCTTGACTACTTGTTGGCAATGACATTAATGAGATTTTCATTAATTATTGTGATTCTTTGAAATTTGATATGCAGGATGAGGTTGCTTGAGTTTTAATGGGCACTCCATTAATAGCCTTTGTCACCACTCACATCTTAGATCATTATGTTTATGAGCTTGATTATGGCTTGAACATGAAAGTTTGTGTCATAGTGAGAGAACTGCAAACTTCTGATATGAACTATTATTGTAATTTATAATAGTTATTTCATACATGGCTACTACTAGAATAACATTAACCATGTATGGAATAACGATCAATCTGAGGTCAATCTTGATGAACATCACAGTGCATTACAATCTTCTTGTAATGCAGTATGATGTTCATCAAGATTACAAATTGCAACAGTAGCCATTTATGGAATAATGATCAATTTGAGGTCAATCTTAATGAACATCATACTGCATTATAATATGCTTGTAATGTAGTATGATGTTACATTAAATTAAACTCTGCTAAATGCATTAATTATTTATTCAAGAAATTTGGAAATTACTTATTCTCTCTTTCAGCTCTTGTGATTCAGTATGAGTGTGAAAGTTTATAGACATATTGTTGCATTTGTTAGTCTTGTTACTTTTAACATATTTAAGTGGAATACATGAAGGAGTACCACATGATGAATGCTTAATTTAATGCATTGTTAAGGTGTAGTCTCAGAACTATCCATTTCTAGTTCTTCAGACATGGTTTTATACATGTGTTTTGGTAGATGATTGTATTGTTCATGATTTTGTATGTAAATACCCTAACCATCTTGTTATTACTGTTGCATTACGAAATTAAGTAGAATAATTCTACTTTGTTCAATGCTCTATTTCATCTTGAATTTCTTTTCATTTTTCATTCATTTTTAAAAACGACGTGATAGGTACAAAAATAGAAATGGATAGTTCTAAGACTACACATATTATGATAAAGTGAGACTACACATATGTTGACATTGAAAATGTTTGAAATAGCTTCTGGATTCGATTTTGTAGATATTTTGGCATCAACATTTCTGATCACACTCTATGATCCTTCATCAGGATGGAAGAGAGAAAAATAATTGAAAGAAAAGTCCATCATTTTGGTCTATTGTAATAAATTTGCTCTCTTTCATCTTGATGGATCACAGTGTGATCCAAAACTATCTACATAATTGAATCCGAAAGCTATTTCAAACATTGATGCAAAAATATCCACATATGCTGATAAAAAAATGAGCTATTTGATGATTTTTTACTATTCATGTTTGTAAACGGTCAATATTTCTGATGGTACTCCTTGGTGTATTCCATTTCAAAATAAACAAGTTTTAGTTTTTCTATCATGTTTACTTTGTAGATGTAGGATTGACCATCTAACAATATGGAAAGTAATGGGAAGAATGAGTGGGATATGAGATGGTTGCTCATCGAATGTGGGGCATAAGGGCGTAGAGCATGGATTTCCTTACATTTTCTTATTTAATGGTGTATTTTCACACCACCATTCAGTTCATGGATATTGTTCTTCCCCATCTTCTATCTGATGCTATAGTTGTTTCATTATATTTTTTGTATAAATTTGTAATATCAATATAAATGAAACTTTTTCAATTTGTACTGATAGAATATAGTCATGTTGTTATATGAATGAAGAAAAATAGTATGAATGAACACAAATTTGTTTGATATAGTGGTGATGGCTATGATAAATGTCCCTATGTGTGACTGTGGTGATGGAGCGAGCTGCGTGCTGAGGATGTCACATACAGACACTAATCCAGAGCGTAAATTTTGGACTTGCATAAATAAGAAAAAAGTTGTTAATTACATAATATTTAAATGTTTACAAAGAATAAATATTAGTCATTATATCCGAGACTAACTTAGATTTATATTGTAGGATGGCGGTGGATGTGACTACTTTTGGTGGGCCGATGACACCCCATCACTGTCTACATCATCTACACCTTCTACACATATACCTGTTGTGGATGATGAGTGCAAGTCTTGCAAAAGCGGAGGCTACCTATAAAGTCAACATCATGGTTTTATGATGTTTACTTTGTGAAAAAATCACACTATTTTGTTGGGTCATTATGCAGAAATAGATATATATGTGGACTATATGACTTATTTATATTTTGATGTGATATCGAGCAATGCTATAATTATTTTCTTGTTATAATATTGTTAAAGATAATGTATAAGATTATTAAAAAAAGTTAACTTTACTATTCACAATATTGAAAAAAAATTTAAATTTTGTTTATGATTTACTATATAAAAATATAAATTAATAAAAAAATATAAATAAAAAAATGGACAAAATAAATAAAATATTAAATTAAAACATTATGTAATAATTATAAAAACTTAAATGTTTTCTTGTCAAATTCTAATTCCAATTCAAAATGTAGAACCAAACACAGTAAATGGATAATGTAATTCCAATTCCAATTTGAAATTGCAAACCAAACACATAAATAGGAATTTCTTACTTCCAATTCCAATTAAAAAAATGGCAACCAAATGTAGAAGATGGATTGTCTCAGCCATCTTCTAGGTCAACCAAACGGTCCAAACTATCTTCGGAATACACAAAACCAAAATTTCAAAACCTGATTTTGAGATAATCAAGTTTTGACTCAAATTCCAATTCTGCAAACAACCGGGCCCTAAGAGTAGCTGGTAGAATATGGAAGAACAAGGGAAGAATTTCAACATTGGGATTTTCCCTGGTCATGTATTTTCAAATATAATAGGGGGAAAGGGTTTTCTCAGTGGAAAAATTTCATGATCTCGATCAAAGAAGCAATCGTATAGCTCGCTAACAATTGCTTCCTGCTTACCGTTGTGACTGAGAAATACATCTTTTACCAAAAACTTCTGTCCATTTTCACTGATAATGGAAATAGCAAAAAGTTTTAATATTGGATTCACATTGGAGAAAGACAGAAATATTTATATTTAAGAGCTATCTCACCTGGGGATCGATTTTTTGGGTTGGGAGGACTTGTTTGCCTCTGAATTTGGGGCAACCTCCGCACAATTGACCGTACTTATTAATTCGTTCAAATTCAAAATACAACTTAATTCTGGATATTATTAGACTAGATGAACTACACAAATGGATTACTGGCTTTGTCAATATTACAAATTTATATCCTTTATTTTTAAATTCAATAAATCTAATACAAATATTAGATTAGAGGAAATATTGTATGGTTTAAGGATGTCTTGTAATTACATAGCACAGAGATATTAAAGTTGTAGGTAACTTGTTGTCACTATTGTTCTATCCTTCCATGCTCCACTTTATTGTAGGAAGCAATATTAGAACATTCCTCTCAATGGATCAGACTGATACAATATTCATAAGTTTCGCATTCCATCATGTGTTAGCGTAATAAAATTAGTAATGTTTTTTTTATATATATTTTTTTCATACTTTAGGATAATTGCTATTGTTTCTTGTTTTAACCATATTTTTTTTTAGATAAAGCTATAGTTGCTTAATTTTTAAGTTAACTAAGGAATATTTCTGTAGTTTCAGTTTTATTTTTATTTTTTATTTTTTCTCAAAGAAAAGTTTATACATTGTAAAATATATTCATTTGTAAATCAATATGAAAGAGTTTATTACTCTTATTTTTCTCTAATTTTTTTCTCTTTTTTTTCCAAGTTTGGTCTTTCTTTTCTAATTAGATCAATTGTAATGTGTAGGTTAAGCTCAAATTTTACATGGTATTAAAGCTCCATAAATTTTACATGGTATCAAAGTGTGTGGTTGCTAAAAAGGAGAATGAAATTTATTTTACTAGTATTGAAGGTGTTAGGGATTTTTCTTGTAGGATCAAACTTGACAAATGTATGGGCTTGATTCCTAGTTGAAAAGGGACTCCAAGTTTGCAAGAAAAGCCTAATTAATGACAATTAAGTAGAATCCTCCTTGTGCTTTGAGCTCCACAGGACTTAGGCGGTTATTGCCTATGATAGGTTACTATTTTTCAAGTAAGCTTTTAGATTAGGTGGATTAATTCTTCACTGCTTTGCTATTAAATCTTCAAGTTAATTCAGTAGAACATTATCACTCTGTAGACAGCCCATAATATCCTAATACAGAGTAATATAATGGAAACTATAAGTGTAAAAGCATGGAGCAGTGGTATAAGGACATTCATCCTTCTTCTTTTTCTGAGTTAAACTCAAGGAAGGGTAACCTCTTGATTCTTTCCCTAAGGAATAACTAAATATAAACTTATACCACTTGGATATAGTTCTATCAAAATATCAACAAAATTCTTGAAAATAAAAGTACTAGTAATGAAATGAATTCTGATTTTGCTAAAGATTGCAAAAGATAATACTTAAGAAAAAAAAACACACTTCAAACTAGTGCCTAAATCCAATGGGCAAAAGAGTCCTGAATGCAAATCCACAAGTCCTTTTAAAGAAATACATGATAGTATGCCTTACATACAACCTGCAATCCAAATAGGATGCCTTGCAAACTATTATGTCTATCTAATATTATTACTATCAATATCCCTACATATGTATTTTCTCCCTGAAATTGATAACAAGATTTTTAATTCTCTCCTTGAGAGAAACTCACAACCAATTATAGAAATTGCTTAACAACCATTATATTTTAAATGCCTTACATATAAAACATACAAGAGTAAATATAGAAATAGAGAGACAATAACAACAAGGGACAAGAATTGTAGTATATTTATATTAAAGAAGACTTGCAATTTACATAAGAAAACTTATGCTCAAAAATTCAGACACAAAGTTCAAAACTCTATTCTGTAGCAATTGTAATTGGTTTTTCTATTATCTTCCATCCATCCTCCAAATGAGGTATAACTCTATCTATATATTTTCAACCATCTTGGAATTCTCTTATTAATGAGAATGTAACAAGCTTCGGATGGTTGAAAACCCTAACCATAAAGAGCATAAAAAGAAAAAGAAATAAAAGACAAAATACAATAAGCCCTTAGGTGGTGGAAAGACAAAATTATCTTGGACTATTTTGCATCCTGGATTGCTAATAATTGACACCTTTGTCTGCAAGTATTCATGGTAGCTTCTTTAATTATAACTAGATATGGTGACCTCCATTTTGGCTAACTTACACCATTCTTAAATGATAGCTTATCATCCCCGTATTCTGTGATCAGGTTTCAAGTGCTCCAAATGTCCTCCTCATTCTTCATCCAAGATATCCAAGTCAATTGTAGTGGATTTTATTTTCTTGGGCTTTGTTAACTCATCCCATGCAACCACTTCTTCCTCTGTTGGCCATTTAAAATCCCGAACAAGTTGTAATTGTGCCTTTTATCTTCCCCACCTAGCATCTGTGATTGTTTTGACATCTATTGCAAATTTGGTGAGCTCTATTTCTGCCTTAATAGCCTCATCCAAATTTTTATTGAACCTTTCCATATCTACTTCATTGCATTCACCTAAAAATACCTCCTTCCTAGGCAATATAAGATCAAAATTTGATCTCCATTGATCAAGGTTCTTTATGGCTCATCTTGCATTCTTGATAGAATGAATAAAATTATTGGAATCAGAGCTGAGCATGGCTATCTTAGCCTCAATCAAATTTTCCTTACCCTTAAAAAGTGGTAATATGGCTTTAATTCTATCTATCTCCTCACCAACCCGCAAAACTGTTTCTGGAATATCATTTCTCAGAGATTGAGAAAATGCCAATCTCTCAAAAAGTGGTGCCATAACAGACCAGGTTACATAGTATCCATTCAAAATTTGAACATAATTATTCAATTCCAACTATAATTCGGGCAACTTGTTGTAAGCATTAAAAACTAAATCAGATTTATTTTTGATCATATCAATTCTATGCTGCAAATTTTTTAATAAGGCCTACAAGATAGCCTCATTTTTCTCTACATTTATTTTTTGTAATTCTACAGCCACTTCCTCTTTTGACATCCCTTGTGCCTTAGTTAATATAGGTTGCTTAGGAGGTTTAGGAGCCACTATAGGAGTATTCATGACTTGAACCTCTAAGTCATGAAGAGATTTCTGTAATGTCTTCTCTATTATTCAGAGATCTCTATCCTTCAACAATGCACTATAGTCTTCTAAAAGGGAGCCATACCTCTCTAATAGCTACTTTATTTTATCTTCATTCAACTTGGAAAAATGAGTCAATACTTGAGAAATCTCAAGGTCCCCTATGTTGTGGATGGACCACACAATCTTATCTCCTTCCATATGCTCTTTCACATTCAAAATTGAAGGCTTCTTATCCTTAGGATAAAGGCTCCATAAGGCTAATGCTTGATTTTTTGGGTTGTATCCAAACCCTCTAATGATATCCCCCACCTAGGTTTTCAAAGACAAAGATATGTCTTCTTGCCTTTTGATTTGATCAATAATGAAATCTAAATACAAATTTTACCCAGGCACAAGTAGCATATTGCTTTTCTTCACTAGTTGTTTGGCCTCATCTGGGGTGAGATTTTCAGCTTCAGGGTCATACTCTCTTAGTTGTTGCACTGCCTCTTTTGGCACTTGACCCTCCTTAGTGATTTTCACACTAGATGAAACTTGTTGTTGTTTGTGCCAAATCAAAAATCTCTTGAACTCCTCTGACTCTATGAAATTGTCATCCTTCAACAAGGCATCTTGTTCAATCATTCTCTCATCTTGGCATAGAGCCAAGGGCAAATCAACAACTTCAGTTTCAAGCTTTTGTTTTCTCTTTTCTTCCCTTGTTTTATTCCTTAATTGGTGATGATGGACACTAGTTCTAGGGAAAAGGGCTCCTATTCTATCTATTTTCTTCACCTGAGAAGACTCACCGACCAATAATCTTTGCTTCTTTGGAGGTGGCTCACTTGTATCTTGAGAACTATGAAGTTCTGCAAGATCAACAATATTTTCCCCAACCTGATGCCTCTCTACCATTATTGATTCTACGGGGGGAATGCTATGCACATAATAGCCACCATCACTATCTTCATCACATTCAAAAGTAGAATAGACCTTCTTCTTCTTGTCTGTTTCATCAATCTGATCTTCAAATATCCTCATCAAGCTATTGAACTAAGACATCATTTGGTCAAGCCTCTAAAGATAAGGCAATGTAGGGAAAATGCCACTAAATGCCAATCCCTTCTATCTCAACCGCTTCTCCATTACATATAAGTCATGTATCTGGGAGGCTCTCCTTGCCACTTCATCCTCTTCTATTATGTTTCTTATTACATCCTCTTCGGGAAACTCTTCGTGTCTTTTATTGAAAGGAATAGTGGGCATGTAGTATTTCCTAATAGTAACCATAAATCCCTCTGTATCTACATACCTGTGGGAAGCAACATGCATTCTAAATTTCCCCAATGATTCATCAACTTTTCTCAAGGCATTCTTGCCTATTATGATACTATGCACTCTAAAGTGCCTTGGAGTAAGAGTTCCCTTCTTGTATGAAGCCAAATGCTCCCTATTAGTCAACATTAGTTTCCAAATGAATTCCCAAAATGCCACCCTTGGTGGAGCAAAGAATGGTAATATGTGATTGGGTTTGGGGCATCCATACACTTTGATTAAAGTGTATTCCTTTTCATAATAAATGTCTCCCCAATTATGGCCCTTATCCCATTTATCAACAAACTGCCGGGGCCTCACCAGCTACAAAACCTTAGTAGACAATCTTGAGAATTCAATTCTTATATTAAATAGGATAGGCTGAACTATCCAGTTCTCAAAAACATAGAAATCACTCCTTGAAGTAGAAGGACTCCAAGCCCTTATCCAAAACTACAGTGGGTTTTTCTACCCTCTATATATCATCTGTGGCTCCAGATGATCCATGTTCATAATGTTATAGTTGAAATATAAAATCAAATGCATTAATAGAGAATAATGCATGAATCGAGGTGCAGGACCAGATGAAAAATCTTTCAAAGCTTGTAATCCCTCATGCATCTTGTTGATTACAAACCCTATGTAATCATATCCCTTTGTCACATGAAGACTATAGGAATCCAACACTATCATCAAAAATTCTAGAGTGATTCTTTCTCCACCATCAATTCCTAACACTTTGCACAATCCGTATCCAATATACTTCATGTAGAATTTTAGATCCTTGAAATAATATGGGTTTGACCTAGCTATAGGTGCAATATACTTCCTACTCTCCCGAGGAATATGGGTTTGAACCTCTTTTGTAACCACATCAGTCTCTCTAATATATTTGTTGGCCAAGGCCTGTAAATTGATTTCGATAGCCATAGGGACCTGAATACCGAAAGCCCTAATGAATGAACTTCTATCAAGGGTAACCAAAGGAGACCCGTCAGCTTTCCTAATTGTTCTAGACAAGGGATCATAGTTGCGGGATAAAATAATTAGGACGTCTATATCTAGAAAAACTTTAGGAAATATCAATTTTGCTAACCCTGAAGTCCAAGGGTTTGAGACAGGGATTGGACTCTCAACATTTTTATAAAAATACTTGAATAGGCACATTCGAGTGATGGCCGGTGTCCTAGCATCTCTACACTCAACAAGTTCATCAACAAAATATTCATCACTAACCTTTTTGTTTTGTGATGAGCCTGGCTACAAGGTGAGGAATTCATCTGAGAAACTCTCCTTAGCCTTCTCCTTAGTACCCTTACCAGTTGTAGTCTCACCTCCCATCTATCGACTCATGTTGTCTACAAATTCAAATTCCTCTGCAAATTCTGGACACACTGAAACTTTAAAAGTTTCTCTGAAAGACCTTTCAAAATTCTATCACCTGGGCTCTACAAATTCCTGGTAGTTTGAAAGAATGATGACCAACTATATATATTTTGTAGAATTGAATGCAAAAATCCATAAGAAATCAAAAAGCTATAACCATGTCACCTCCACTATTACTTGGCATGCTTAGAACTTCAATTCACTAGCCATGGCCGAGAAAATGATAGGTAATCAAATTTAATTTTCTAGCGATTTGGTGACTATGACACTATCTCGTAATTGTTGAAAAATTTGGAACCTTTTGAATAGTTATGGAGATCTGGCGATTGCAAAAATTTTTAGTTATACAACAACTTTCACTTTATTTGGAGACCTGGTGACCAAGGTGGAAAATCATAGTCGCTGAAGTAATTAAGACCTTTTGAAATCATTTGTAGATTAAGTGACCTTTTGATTTTTTAAAATTTTCCACGATCAAGAGTCTTGGTGACTATAGTCACCACTTTAGTCACTGCAAAGTATTTCTTCTTTAAATATTTCTCGAGACCTAGAGACAAAGAGCAATCAGGAGATCTGGTGACAATAGTATATCTCTTAGTCACTAAAACTAATTGACTTTTCAAACTTCTTCTTGAGACCCTCAGACTGAACTATTTGGAGATTCAATGACTACAGATATGAGAACTTTAATTAATCTTGTCTAGATATCTAGCGACTATAGTCAAGCCCACTTTTCTATTTATATTTTCCATGTTTTTTCAACCAATCCTATAGAGACACGTCACAAAATTTAGCAAATGGAAACTCACATTTTCTTCAATCTTTTGACTTTGGCCAACACTTAACTCTGCATTTCCTAGTGATCACATGACTAAAAACAATCTCTTAATCGCCAAACAACTTCCTTAACCTAATTTTATCTTGGAGATTGAGCGACAAGGCAATCCTCAAGGTCACTAGATCATTTTTTAACCCATGGTTGAATTTTGAGATTACGTGACCATCACTTAATCAAATCAAAATCAATAGTTGAGAACAATTGTTAGAAAACCCTTCTCTTAACTCATATTCATCTAGTGATTGCATGATTGCATACATCTCCCTATCGCCGAATACTTTTTCCAACTGTGGTTAAAATTGGAGATTACACGAACACCTTTACTCTCTAGATCACTAGAAAATCACTTAACCTTGGTCAATTAATGAGAATAATCATCAACTGCTGATTAGAATCTGATCCAATGGTCATCGCTAAGTCGCTATAGCTTTTGTAACTTAATCGCTTCATTGGGAGATTCAGAGATAACCACATCACTGAATCACAGACTGCCAGAGACATAACTACTAGGATGATGAGAACACATGACTGATGAAATTGCCAAGTCACAGGATAAAAGAACTAACCGCTAAAAAACTTTGAGATCTGGCAACCAGTTTACCAAACCGCTTCCTCACACTTAGAGATTTAGTGACCAACTGCAGATCTCAATATCACGGAATATTATATCAATTTCATACTTCTTTCAAAGATTTCTTGACTGAAGGCATTTTGATCTTGAGACCTAGAGACTATAGTAACTTTTACAAACATTTATCATAGTAGTCACTAGATCTCACAATGATAATTTAGAGACCTGGAAACTAAAGGGAACTGTTAAGTTGTTTAAGAACAAGGAATATTATTTCATCCTAAGGAGATCATGTGACAAGAGGTTTCAGGTAGTCGCTATTAAAAAAGGAATATACCAAATCAATTGGGAGATCGAGCGACTAACATGGAACACCAAAGCACACATGCTTTAAAAGATCTTTTAAGTCATTTGAAAAAGGTAATGGCCAAATAGACTTGGGTGAGCATTTTTAGGGTTTCTTTTGGATTTTCTAAGGCAATGAGACCCGAAACCTAGGATTTTCATCTAAAATGAAACTTGGAGCTTCTTGGGCTAGAAAAATTGAAAACTTGAACCACAAAGAGCAAGGATAGAGATCAAAAAACCAAAATTTTGAAAGACAAAACACCAAAAATGGAAAAACTACCAACAGTGGCTCTATCTGAGGATGTTTAAATGAGAGTCTAAGCAAGAACCACAAATCTCTAGGAAAACAGACCAAAAAATGCCCAACCTAAAACAAAAAGAAAAACTCATGACTGAAAGCAAACAAGACTATACAATTTTACAAGAAATTTACATGTGCAACATGGCCAGAACCTTTAGTTGAAAAAGGGCTTTAAGAATTGCCCATGCACTGGCAACTCAAAGACTTCTCCATCCAAATTTTTAATCAAGTAAGAATCCTTTCCAAAACCTTCATGAATTACATAAGGACCAAGCCATAATGATAGAAATTTCTTATGCTTTCCCTTATCCTCTGCTCTCACATTCCACTGAAGCACTAGGTCATCTATTTTGAATTTTCTAGTAGTAGCTCTTTTGTCAAAGAGGTACTTCACTTTTTTTTGCAACTTGATATTGCTCCTTTGAATTTCCCTTCTTATTTCATCTAATTTAGTCAATTGCATGATTCTGTCTTGCATTGGCTGTGATACATCCAATTCCTCATCTTGAATAAAATTATAAACAAGAAGAAAATTATTTATGGGTAACCTTGATTGTAAACCATACACAAGTTTAAATGGAGACTTCTTGGTAGCTTTCTTTACTATAATCCTATCTGCCCACATGGAAAACTTCAATTTTGAATGCCAAGCTCTTTTATTTTTCTCAAGTGTTTTCTTCAGAATTGTCAAAATGCTTTTGTTACTGGATTCAACCTATCCATTTTCCTGAGGGTGATAGGGAGCTGAATAATATGTCATCATTCCATTATCTTTACAAAAACCCTTGAATTCATCTGACCTAAAACACATTGCATTATCAGTGATCAACTTCATGGGGACACCAAATCTAGTCAAAATATTATCTAGTAAGAAATCAATCACTACTTTACTTGCCTTTTTTGTGGGAATAGCTTCTATCTATTTTGTGAAATAGTCAGTTGCAACAAGTATCCAACTGTGTCCCCCACTTGATTTCTCGGAAAACTCTCCTATGAAATCCATTCCCCACATGGTGAACAGTGCTTCTGCAACTATTGGATTTAACAATAATGCTCCTAAGTACTTTAACTTAGAAGCAAAATTTTGACAAGCCTCACATTTCTTAACAAATTGGAAAGACTCTTTAAACAAAGTAGGCCAAAAATAACCAACTCTTAAAATATTATGAGCAGTAGTCTTTGCTGAATAATGGCCCCCACAAACACCAGTATGCATTTCATTCAAGACCTTTTCTGCTTGATATTTGTCAAGGCAAAACAACAAAATTCCATCTCTATTTTTCCAGTACAAATCCCCTTGTATCAATGTGTACTTTTGAGCTTGTAATTTCAAGGCTCTCTTTTGATTTTCAGTCATATGCTCTAGACATCTGGCATTCTTAATGCAATACACAATATCAGCATAATATGGATGCATCTCAATACTTGTTATTGTCATGTCTGATGTTCCTTCATTGTTAATTTGGATCAAATCCATGTTCTCTTCAGTCATTAGTTTTTCCAAACCTAGTCCTCTCACTAGCTTGGTGATATGGATTTCTAAGTTGAATTCTTGAATCCTGGTGGTCCATTTGCATCTTTTACCAGTAACCTCTAATTGTGTAAGAACATCCTTGACTACTACATTTGGAACATATGCAATAACCTTAGCACAAACTAAATAAGGTTTGAAAGATTTTACAACTTTTACCAATGCATATGCTTGCTTTTCCATCATTTCATAATTTAATTCAGCAGCCTGCAAGGACTTACTAAAAAATGCAATCAGATGCTCAAAATTTTCTTCATCCTTTTGTAACAGTACAACAACAATAGTGTGAAATGATGCAAAAGAGAAAAGTGAGAAAGGCTTGCTGTAATCAGGAGATTTCAATACAGGTGCCTCTTGAACAACTTCTTTAATTTTTTCAAAGGCACTTTGAGCTTTAGCAGTCCATTGGAATTTAACACCCTTTTTGAGTAACTTAACTATTGGTTTGACAATTTCAGCAAATTTGGCAATGAACCTCCTCACAAAATTGATTTTTCCCAAAAAAGATTGCACACCCTTGAGATTTTTAGGTACAGAGACCTTTTTTGCTTCCACTCTCTCTAGATCAATTCTTATTCCTTCTTTTGATACAATATGTCCCAACAATTTTCCTTCTTTGACTACAAAATTACACTTCTTTCGGTTCAAGGACACACCATATTCTAGAGCTTTGTTAAAAATCTTTTTAAGAAGTGAACAATGATCCTTAGCCCTTTTGGAATAGGTAGTCATGTCATCCTGGTACACAACCATAAATAAATCAATATACTCTTTGAAAGCAACATCCATGGCTCTTTGAAAAGTTGCTCCAGCATTCCTAAGGCCAAATGGCATTCTGACATACACATAAGTTCCCCAAGGTGTTATGAATGCTATTTTAAACTGCTCAGATTCTTTTACCAACACTTGGTTATATCTAGAGAAACTATCCATCATAGATAGTAATTCACATCTAGTGACTTTATGCAACATTGCTTCCATATTGGGTAGAGAGTAGTTGTCTTTTAATGATGCAACATTTGGGTATGTGCAAGATCATGAGGGGCCAAAAAGTGGCGATGTGAAAAATATTCACTTTTCACTCGTCCAAAAGTGCACGAAAGCGCTTGTTGACTTTTTAGTAGGCCTGGGTGTCAGTACACCTAGGCAAACCTACCACCAAAGCACAGACCTTATCGAGTACCCGATAACTATGGCATAAATCCGAAACCCGTGAGCCCTTTTCTTCATTTCCTTGCGCGATTTTCATCAAGTTTCTTTCCCGCGATTTTCATATACCCGATATATTTTCATGTACCTGATATTGGAAACAACAAATTCAACTCCGAGCATATTTGGTAAGTAGTTATTTGTATAATTTTTATTAATTTATTTCATTTGCATGCTAAATGTAGCATTTAAAAAAAAATAGGGTTTTGTATTTATATTTGTAATAATATATGAAATTAGATTGAAATTTAGATTTATTTTTTATTTAATTAGACATGGCTAACAAAAATGAAGAAAATAACCCTCCCACACCAAATAACGATCCCGAAAACAATCCCCCATATCTAAACCCTAAATCTTTACAAGATTTTATACAAGAAAATTTGAACATGATACGAGGTTTCCAAAACACGTATCAAAATATACCTACATTAGGTCCCATGCTTGCCACACTAAATACAATTGTTGGAAATATTGACACACTCACACAGCAACATAATGCTGCTCTTCATTGGCGTGATGATATGCACGCCCAATTTGATGACGGGCTTGACCATGATGGGATTGCGGCCCTTAATATAACTAAGGAAGATATAGTTGCCCTTTTTGTCGATCCTAAAATTAGAATACCAGTTGACCACAAAAAGCCCAAATTATCAATAAAATG
The DNA here is from genome assembly GCA_027943335.1 of Chamaecyparis obtusa. NCBI lineage: Eukaryota > Viridiplantae > Streptophyta > Pinopsida > Cupressales > Cupressaceae > Chamaecyparis > Chamaecyparis obtusa. The sequence goes on along the minus strand of BSBK01008641.1, from coordinate 2,337 downwards.
GTGCACAAATGAAGCAATGCGCACAAACTTTTGGGATCACTGGTAGATGGTTTTTGATAAACCACCCCATAGGAATTTGGAGGTCCCATTTTATTTCATTAAAAAATTATATGCTAAGTTTGTGCTTGGTCACCATGTTGATTATTGGAGTATGAGGCCCAACATGGGCATAGGTAGAGGAGCTCCTCAGACTAGGCCATCTTCCCACCGCCAAAAGGCCACTACCTTTGTCCCCCCCACTGATGTCGAACCCCCTCCTCCAGTGCAGCATCCTGATATCATTGCAGAGGTTGCCTCATAGATTATTAGGGCCATTCATTTACTGAGTGATCAGTTGATCACATAGACCAAGTCAGTGTTGCCTCTTGTGGATGCTACTGGTGCATCGACATCTTGTTGGAGTTCACATGTATGCGAGCTCCATATGTGCATTATGTGTAGGCATATGTGCCTTGGACCGCTTACTGATTCTGATACATATTAGTTTCATGATATTGATGAGGAGGATACAGGAGACGCAGCTGCAGAGGCTGCAACACCTCATGGAGTATCTACATCTCATGCGAGTGCTCAGGAGGTGCACATAGAGCCATTGACTCCTATTGATATGGTAAGAGTAAACATTATAAATAAATTTGTCACATGAATTATTTAATTTAAAAATAATCTATTTATTTAGATTAGTTTTAATGATTGCATGCACTTATGTATATATATTTTTTCCATTTATGTTCAGACGATGACATAGGAGGAGGTGAGATAGGTGGATGAGTCCACACTTTCAGTCATTTCATTTGGCCTTCATGAATATACGGTATATTATAAATTATGTACCCATTAGTTTTTTTTTTATATCATTTGGTGTACATGCTTAAATCTCTATCAATTAGAGCAATAAAATTCATACATTTACTAATATATATTGTCATCTTATTATGTTCTTGCAGGCTACAGCCGATGTTAGTGGGGGGCATGAGGGGGTTCCTTCATCAGGTCTCAACAAAGGAAAGGTAGTTAATTGTTTAAGATTAATTATGCATGCATATGTATGCCACTTGTGTGTAGTAATAAATATTTTCCTTGCACTTTATTGTATAGGGTGTGGCTATTGATGATGTCTCGACACTGGTTCGGCAGCATAGGGTTACAGGCATCTTGATTTGGAGTGATAGCCCAATTGTATGTAGACTTTTACATATTATTATTTGTATTTTGTAACCAGGGTTGCTATGATGAAGTACATTGATATATAATTGACAATCTTTTTACTCTCATAGGTTACTCCGACTATGAGGGAGGGCCCACGAGAATCTTTTGTTTCTTTGTTGACCCAACCCACTATTCCAGAGGAGGGATCACCACATGTAAGTTTTAATTTTATTTCAATCAATTTGTAATTTTATTATTGCTATCATCCTATTTTGTAGATTTATTACTCTATGTTGCACCACTCTACTAATCTCATTATTGCAAATATATATTTATAGGTCAGAGTTGGTATTTCTCGCATGGTCCCTTCGCTACCCAAGACTTATGCTAGGACACCTGATCGTGGTAGGTGATCTAGAGACTAGGTACAAATATTTGTATTCAGTTATAATTTTAATTAAATTAGTGTTTGAATTATGAATTATATATATATATATATGTATATATATATATATATATATGTATATATAATATGTATATATATATATATATGTGTGTATATATATATATATATGTGTGTATATATATATATATATATGTATATATTATATATCTATATATGTGTGTGTATATATATATATATGTATATATATATATATATATGTATATATATATATATGTATATATATATATATATGGTATATATATATGTATATATATATATATGTATATATATATATATATGTGTATATATATATGTATTATATATATATATATATATGTATGTATGTATATATATATCTATATGTATATATATATGTATGTATAATATATATATATATATATATATATATATATATATATATATATATGTATATATATATATATACATAAATGTATATATATACATATATGTATATATATATACATATATGTATATATATATACATATATGTATATATAATATGTATATATGTATATATATATATGTATATATATATAATATACATATATATATATATACATATATGTATATATATATAATATACATATATTATATATATACATATATGTATTATATATATATATAAATATATGTATATATATATATATACATATATGTATATATATATACATATATGTATATATATATACATATATACATATGTATATACATATATACATATG
>BSBK01008640.1:0-300053 GCA_027943335.1 Chamaecyparis obtusa | reverse complement strand
GGTATTTGGTAAATTTTGTTGTTTACTTTTGTCATTAATAGGAAGTACATATTTTGATCTAATCCTTACATTTTATTGATGTGATTCAATAGTTGGTGTGAAAATCTCTTAGGTTGTTACCAAGACATGATAGCTTGTACTTGTTTGAAGTTGATATGACATCTCTTATCATGGTTTCTTTAGGACACTCGACAAATGGTCGACTTTCCTCTATCTTTGGACAAAGGTATGCTTTAGCATCTTGATAATTCTGGTCCTTAATTGTATTTCTTCATTCCTATATTGTAGGGAATTTGACTAGTATCTTTTCGACCTATGCATTTTGTTAGCACATGCAAAAAATTTCATGCTCCGGTCTTTTCCCCTGGTCCCTGTAGTGTTTTTCCTGGTCTTTGGCATAAACTCTTAGTTCAAAAATTCAAAATCTAGGTCGTTATGTTCAAAAACCCTTTGTTATGCGTGGCCTTGTTCTAATTTGATGGTTACTTTATCAGGCCACTTAAAAGTCCTTTCACGCATTTTGTTAAAATCGGTGACCTCTTTGTCGCGTGATTGCATGAACCTTTTTCATGTCTTGCGATCATGCGACTAAAGTTTTATGTTGCCCCCCCCTTGATTAATTTTCCTAAGTCTCTAAACCCCGGCGGCCTTTAATATTTCCTAAGGTCCTTAGCGCCTAATTTTTTTCTAAAAGCCTAAGTCCTGTGCTTTGATATTTCTTATGTTTCGACCTTCATTTCTTTCTTGGGCCCAGCTTTGACACCATCTCGATCTAACGGTGGGTGCTTCTTCTCATGAGATGTGTCAGAGGCTTGTGAACTTAAGACTGCCATCGATTTCATTTATGACAAAGCTTCTCAAATAGGTGGGTCCCGTTGACACATATGCACAAATGGCAACATCTTATTGTCCATGTAATAACACAGTGGTAGTTGTCAGTGGGACCTACTTTCTGGATTGTGTCAGAGGGTCCTGACATTGTCAGAAAATCAACAACAGGTGCATGATCTTATGGGATCTATCAAAGGCTTAAGATCATGCGTCGTCCATCGATTCCTACCTTTTTAGAAGAGATAAAAGTGCGGTGGGTCCACATGCTATGTATACTGATATGGAAAACTATGATTGGTCCATGTTGTGTGAGCTGGATGTGTTATCAGATGGGCCGGTATCTAAATCAGAGGATTCAAGATCAACGGTTGGCATATAAACAACATAGAATCTTTTGAGCCTTTCAGATCTTGCACTAGCCATCCGATTTTCCAGGCGGCTTAATGTTCTCAGTGGGGCCATTTGCTAGGTGGTGTAGGATTGTTCAAATTTTATTGGTCACGTGGATGATGCGGTTAGGGGGGGGGGGGTCATTGTCAGAGAGATCAGTGACGAGGACAGAATCTATGGTCGGCGTAAGTTCTCATGAGTTTTGTCAGAGCTATGAGATCTTACGCCTACTGTCCGATTATAAGGCCTTACAAAAAGTGGGTCCTGTGTCAGTGTGACTAAGCATGAGTTGCGAATGAGGTAACGACAAGTGGCATAAAGCAGGCCCAGGTGGGGTCTAAGGTCTTAGCGGTCCGGATAAATAAGGTTAGCGGCTTGAAAAAATTCAATGGGTTCATTTATTCGCGTAATAAAATGGCACTGTTCCAAGTTGGCTGGTGATTCAGTGAACACTTGTTCGCATAATCACTAAAGTTTCTAGTGGTAAGATAAATCTTTCTATGAACTGGCAAAAAGCCTTTTGTCACTAGTTCATCAGATGTAACTAGGGTAGGTTAGATTTCCTTTGGTTGCCTATTCGCGAGTTTAAGTGGTGAGTTAAGATTTCATTCTGTGAATAAGGATTTTCCTTGTCGCATGGTCGCTAAGTGTTAACCTGAGGTGTTTGGTTGAATTAAGATCATAAAAGACCGCGAAAAGGGATGATCTAATGGCTGCGACTTAAAGTTGGCCCAGATTTAAATGTGGACCATCGATTTGCTACTGGCACCATGGAAATGACCGTTTAATTTCAAATTTGAATTCTCTAAGGGTTTCCAGTGATAGGAAGTACCAGAATTTATGGTTTTAATAGCTGATTTCGATTGGTTTGGTGGTGCTTGCTATTGCAGTGTGGTCAAGGGTGTTATTTGATCATTTGCAGGGATCTGTACCATGTGGTTTTTTGCTTGAGGTGTGTTGTAGGTGACTGAAAGGTTGACATTTTGGATGTTTTTGTGGTTCTCAGTACCCTTCTCTGTGAGATTCCTCATGATTATGGATCACTCCAGGATTTTCTTTCTCCTGGTTTCCTGGGTTTCTTCCCTTGTAATAAATTTGTGACCATTTCTGGTTGGTTCGGTGGGTGAAACCCTAACCCCTAGTCATCTGTAGCCTGTGCAACCTGTTTTGGGTTTCCAAGATGACTAGGGGATATTTATAGCAAAAATTTTGACTTAGTGTGGGTTCCAAAAATTTCTTTGGTCCTTGATTGTTGAAGGTTTTATATTGAAAGAGGAGTTGGATTTTGGGCCTTTTCCTATCTTTGTGTTTCTCTGATTGTATATTGATCTTGAATATGTTAATGAGAATGCTACTTAGTTCCAATCTTGCATTTGTGTATGTCTTCTTGTTTTGGTTCTAAGCTCACATATGTTAGTGTCACAAGTGTATTAACATATGCTAAACAAAGAGTATTGTGAATTCATCTCTGAGTTCCTAACAAAGTTGGGATTAAAGTCTTTTAGGTGAGTTCAGTGAGTTTGCAACCAAGTAAGAATCTGATGTCCTTGTGTTTGAGGAGAGGGGTAATAGGCAAAGTACTTATCCTGAGCTCAGGAGTGTTTGATCTAAGATCTTCAGTTGATGTATGTAATTGGGTGACTCTTTGCCCTACTTTAAGGCACTGATCTATCCTCTGGAGGCATTTCATTGTCATCAACCACACAAAAAAAATTAAATGATCAAATCTTTAAATTAGTTAGTAAAGAGTATATTGGTATAACATTTAGTGATTCCTTTCAAGAAGTGAATCAAGGGTACACCCACCTAAGCATTAAGGCTCAAAGTGTAGGAGGATCTCTTTTGATCCTTGTTAATTGGCCCTCTTCCTTGTAGACTTTGGAGTGGTGATAGAGTCAAAGTTATATTAAAGCTATCCATCAAAGTATAAATCTGCAAGTTGAAGATCAAAGGGAACAACCGACACATTCAACTATTGACTTTTTGACTGACTCCCTAAAATTGTGGGGTTTACTAATGTGTCTTTTTGTGTCGAAACCTCAATCATTACAAATACAGGGAGTATTTAAATTTGACAATGATCATTTCTAGGGTTGTGTTGTGAAGCTTCTTGGGGATGAGTATTTGAAGACTAACCTCCACCTGCATATGAATCTTGACATCTCTTCAATTTTCTTCGCATGGGCATTATAGTTGGGTAGTAGGGAGGAGGCCTTAAAGGCCATGAGACTCCGTGTGCACCCGGAATGGGTTGGAGGAATGATCCCCATTCTAGGAATAGTAGAGCCTAAAGTGAGAATCGCAATAGGGGATAAACCATGTAGGGTTGTGGAGGGGGTAACAAGGGAATTTTATCCCTTTCTATTAAGGAGATCTACAAATCCCTAGAAGAAGTAGATAAAAGATGCATGGGGTGGATGGGAGGATTTTTTTGTTGTATATGAAGAATAAGGAGGAGAAATTAGAATGCCTAGAAGAAGCAGGACAAAGGAAGATGAAAATAGCACAAAAGAAATTGGTTACCAAATTTTAGAGTGTGTATGGTGAGGAGGCTGGAGAGAAGTAGTCAAGGAAGAACAAAAAGAGAAAAATCGACACCCACAAAGGAATGTTCATTCTAGATGATAGAAGGGAGGAGATGATAAAGAAATGGCTTGGATGAGTGGCTTCCAAGTTGAACCAAATTTTGTTTATTTTGAAGAGAGCTTCAGCATGAATTATGCCCAAAGTTTGGCAATGAAATGGGCTTGAAGTCTCAATGTAATACTAATTTTTTTATGATAATAGTGTCCAAAGCCTATAGGTATCTAGTCTAGTCGATATATGCTATGTTTCTATGGTTTATATAGTTTTTGTAATATTCCAAGAGGATTAATGTAAAGGAAAATATGGATGAATATGCACAATAGGTCAATAGGGGAGTAGTGAATGAAATTTCTGCCGACAGACTGAATTTTTTGTACTTTTGAATTCTGATATTAATAAAAATAATCAAATCACCAATCAAAAAAAATCTAAGGGTTTAAAGAGTTGCTCAAATTTTAGCCTTTATTTAGATTGATCCATGAATCTCTACAAGTATTTCTTAGACTTGGTTTCGTAAAATTTTAGGACTATAGAGCACTTATTTTAATTTATTCTACATTTAGAAGTCCAAATTGTTAATAGCATCTTTATCTTGGTCTAGACTAATATGGATCTAAGGTGTTTTGGGATAATGCTCTAGATAATGACATAGGTGTGTTACAAGTGTATGGCAATAGATTGGGCATATAAGAAATGAGATCTAGAATAAACTTTGTGTTATTGATTGACAAATTCTATAAATGGCATACTCTCAAGAGAGATGTATGGGTTTGTATTTAATTCCATGTAGTATATAATTTTTCCATATTTATAATTTTCATGATCACAAAGGCAAAGGCCATTATGGAAATTTAACTAGTTGGCCTTTCATATGTTATGTTTCATCTTTTGACTTAATATTTTGGTTACACATTATACTGATATGTCACATGTCATGAAATAGATCTATCAAATGTGTGGGATTATTATGTGGTGTTCCAAGGTGTTTTACACCATTCTGCATTTATTTTTTGTCCTACAAAATTGCATGTGATAACATGTAGGATTACAAGTATAGATGCAAATAAGGTAGTTGACCAATTCATTTTCAATATTAATGCTTTGTTTAGGGCTCAACTTTGGAGATAGAAATCATGGATTCTTATAGATCATGCCAAGAAGATTCAATTTCATTTACATTGAGTGATTTATTAAAGAGGTATATGACTTCAATTCATTTATGAGTCTACAATGGAATTAAGAGAGCATTAGATATCATTAAACCTCAATACATTATTTAATTTATTCTTATTGATAGAATACCTACATGATGGGATATGAAGCATCAATAATGGATTTCTCTCGGTCTAATCCAATTAATATATGACACACATTACCTAACAGATGCCAAAAACCAATAAAGAGATTGATGAATTGAAGATGGAGATAGCAACATTTATAGACCCATGAAAAGAAAAATACTAAAAATGGTTGGCATATAATTTTTATGTCAAGGGTTAAATATTGGAAGAATGTTTTAAATAATTTCAATAGCTCCTTTACAAATGATGAAATGTAGAATGCATTTTTTGACAAAAGACAAGATAATTAATGTGCATCAACAATACTAATAATCTACCTATAACTATTATTGAGGATGTCTACATGAACTCTTTGTGTAACCAAGCGAGTAAAACTAAATTTGATCTAAAAGTTTATATTTAAGGATCAATTCCATTTTATCATCATCCTCTAATCTAAAATTGTGATCTAATTAAATAATCTATATTAGCTACTATTCAGTAGAAATCTATTTTTTACCTTTCTCCCCCCCTTTTTTTTTACCCGTGTTAATTTATTGTTGAAGTCTAGGTTAGATTTTTCTATTTCAAAAATTCAATAGTCTTGCATTTTTTTCAATTTCATCAACTCAAGATAACTATTATATAATTTATGTTCTATTTATGACAATTAAAGTAAAAAACCAAGTAGAATAAGAATACATAGTTTTTTTACCTTTGCCCCCCACCCCCCTTTTTTACCTGTGTTAAATTATTGTTGAAGTCTAGGTTAGATTTTTCTATTTCAATAGTCTTGCATTTTTTTCAATTTCATCAACTCAAGATAACTATTATATAATTTATGTTCTATTTATGACAATTAAAGTAAAAAACTAAGAATATATAGTTTTGTACAAGGAAGAGATGAAGAAGGGACAGCATATAAGAATTGAGAAGAGAAGCAAGATACCTTCTTACCATTGAAACCCCAAAGACATGAAAAGATAAAAAGCAGTGTTACCCCAAGTTTTCAAGATGGGGACGATAGAAGGGGGGGGGGGGACGAGTATACAACACGACAAATGTTTTTGTCAAATTTGGGGACGACTATATAAATATAAGAAATTTTTAAAATATATAAGGAAATTTTTATATATACACATCACATTAATATGAAATCATGGACAAAGAATGCTATTTAAACATAATAGAACCTTAAAATCAACACTTTCATATTCAAACTTGATTCTCAATAGTCAATACGCATTCATAATTCATAATTCATTGTCAATAGCAATAAGAACAATAACCCACCTTCCAAATTGAATCACACTACTATCATTTAAAAATTAACTCTTATACAAATTATTGGTGCACATATTATAGGCATAGCATTACAATTGCTTTCAAAGATAATCATTTACACATTAGTGTATGTACATGAAATAACATTCTTAAGAAAGACTAACATGAAAAACCTTTGAAACTGTGTTGGATTTGATTGTTGCAGGTTTGACATTGACTCTAGAAAGGGTTGTTACAGCTAGTAAATCAAGTATATGTCTCATAATGCTCTTCTCACTCTAGACCACATTCACCAATGATCTAAATTGCACTATTATACCTCTAAAACTACACCTCTAGTTCATTGTAAGTGGATTGATATTAATACGAAGTCGAACAGGGCTTCTATATAGTTCCGATCATGATATAGGTCTATTACAACAAGATGGCACCTTGATGCAACCTCTAATATTCACCCACAAAGGACCCACATTAACACAAACCAAACCTAGCATTGATGTGCTGCCACAAAATGACATAAAGATGTATGTTCCAAGTCTGTGATGCACTTTTCATACTTTCCCAAAACCCTACAAATAGTCTATATATGATTCTAAGCATGTAGCATGATTGTAACAACATTCTTAATTTCATGATTCTTAATGTAATATTGCCAAATACTAATCAAACGACCCTAAATGGTAAGAATTAACTACCAAATAGTAATAAGCATAATAAGGCAAACTTGGAAGGAAGGGTCCACTTTAATATTAAAAACAAAAGAATTTTATAAAAGAAAAATGTATTTTTTAAAAATGTGGATGCAACCTATCCTATTGGGGATGCCTATCTATCCCGTGGACTTCCAAGGCATCCCTAGCCATTCCTAGGATGTACGACCATCCCCCCAATTTTGGACGATGTCCCCAAGTTTCTAGGATGTCCCTGTCACTTTCTGAAAATCAGAGATGGGGGGATTTCCCCTTACTATCTCCAAATCTCGTAAATGTCACCGGTACTGAGACAGAGGTATCAAGCCAAGGATGCATCCCCGAATTACACTGATAAAAATCTCTTATTTAATAATATAAAAAACCACATCTTTACTTTCCATATATTTGTGATAAAACATTTTTAACCCCAACCCTATCATGATCAACCTCCTTATCATCTCTAATAGCTACTATTACTAAACATAACTTTTAAGAATCATTAATAAAAATCTATGAAAAAATTATTATCATTGAGGGTCAATTTCCAAATTTTAACTTTGAAATGTAGTGTGACAGAATAATATTTACGACTCTCTAAGGAACAAAGGTTCTGTATAGAAGCCTAGATTAGAAGCACCATTAATTATCTAAATGCTATCAATTTTTAATATGACCATGGCAGAAAAAGTGAAGCGTTCAGAAGTTTACAACATTACCCACAAACTTATGAGTTGTGAGATTGGTAACAAGTTGGCCTTGAGAAATGCTGCTTCTCAGATTAAGTTCCACTATTTTCAGTTGCAGAAAGTGTTTGATCTTAATCAACCTTACAAGATTGTACAAATAATTTCAGCTCGGGGTATTATATTTGATTTGTCAAAATCAGGCCTCTGCGCTGCATTTGATAGACACAGAAATAAAAGGCTTTGCTACTTGAATTCAAATCCATATGAACTAATTCAAAACCTGTATTATAACAAAGAAAATAATTCTCTTATCACAATATCAGCAGCTCATGCTTTTGATAGATTCTCAATAAAGTGTAGAACAACCCCACTTGAGTAAATTAGAAGAGCCCAACAAGATGCTGGCTTTGCTTTGTTTGAGGATGAAAAGCTGAGTTGGCCTGGTTTCGTGATGTTTGATATTATCAATGGGAAAGCTATTACATTTTCAGATCAAGATCATGTTTACAAGGTGTTTGAATTGGCAAACTATACACTCTTGTTCTCCATATATGACAAAATAAAAATAAAAATTGAACAAATAAAAGTTACTTCTGGTATATTAATGCTCTTAATATCAAAAAGAAGTGCTCGTGGAAGCAATCTTCCTCTGAAGATCTTATCTATAGAAGATGGCAAACTTTTGAAATCTTTTCATCATGCATTGTTACCCAATAAAAGGATACATTTTGTGGAGCTGTCTCATGACAAGATGCTCGTAAAACAAGAGAATCAAATCCTGCAAATGGTTGATGTTCAAAGTGAAAAGATTATTGAACTGAGCAAACAATTGTTTGAAAAGCCTTCACTATTTATGTTCTTGCATGGGAAACGATTATTCTTGACATTTCACAGTGAGACTGTTTTTGTATGAAATTTGTAAGGGGAGATGTTTGCATCTTACAGAAACCACATGCTGAAGAGCTGCTCCTTTGTTACAAAAATGTCCGTAAGTCCCTTAAGCTAATAGAACAAACTGCTCAATAAACAGTATCAATCTCTTCACTAGAAATTGTTGGGCTCAGATTGGTGGCAATGACCCAGATATGGAAACAAGTTTTAGGAATCAACCTAATACATCAGTAATCCAGAGCATCTTTCAAGACACTCTTGAAGACATTACAGCATTGTTCTATGATGAGGAACAATATAAGAGGGTTTGTACATATCTAGTCAAACTGAATGTTAATTAGTTTAATTTATACTAAGTAAAAGACGGTCGGACTTTCTCGTGTTTGGCAGGGCTTGTCGTGGTAATTCTAAATTTTTTGGAAAATGTTGATTACATTTACATCTGCTTCAGACGGCTTTCATGACACTCTACAGGAAGTGGAATTAAAAGAGGAACCCGTAAGAAAAAAAAATGAATATTTGTATTAATTAATCTCAGATGTAAGAAACATTAACTAACCTATTAACATTAGCCATCATTCCATAATAGCCTAAGTTAAATAATTTATTTCGTTGTGATTTTAAAAAATTGAAATATTCATGTTTTTTATTAATAAATTGAAATTTAAAATTTTAGCCATTGATGTAGAAGGTTTCCACCATGGAATCCCATGGAATGCAATCAACTAGTCTATATTAAAGGCACCGGCTAAGCTCTTTACTGAAATTATCAAAGAAAAAAAAAATTCAAACTTTTTTTTCCAGATTCGCGAAAACACGGTGATTTTTTTGCAATTTTTTTTTTTTTTTCGACTATATTACTCTAGAAACGGAAACACAAGACAACAGCATCGTGAGATATTTAAAAGTTGCGTGTATATATATATATATATATATATATATATATATATATATATATATATATATATATATATATATATATATATATATATAGAACTGAATTTCATTTATGTGAAAAGTAATAAAATGGAAATTCGGTGAAAAACTAATAGTTAACTATAAATAACAAATTGAAAGTTCTATCTGTACAATTTATTCATTAAAAGAACTAATGCAATTTAATTATAAAAGTTTTTATAGTTTAACTTCAGTTACTTCCATTTACTTCAAATCAGTTATTGTTTACAAACAAATTGAATAGAAACAACATTATGAATTGAGCTAATTGTTTGACTACAGAAATGACTCAGAATTTTGCAACTAATAAAAATGAAAAATACAGTTCTAAAATTTCATGCCCAAATTATTAGAAATTTTAATTTTTAACAGGGAGAAACAAAATATCTCTGGCCTAAAGCATGTTTCTACGTTGAAATGCGCAACTACAGCAAAACGTTGCGTTTCTGGCAACAGAGGTTTTCGACCATTAAATATGCAGATTATGAAGAACAGATGCTGTCTAAATTTTAAAAATCGGAAAACATAACAGAATTTTGCAAAATTTTCAGTATTTGTTTTTCATGATCTCCACGTTTTATGATCGAAAACCACAAAATATTTGTAAAAAAAATCTGTATATTTTATAGCAAATCTGAAAAAAAAAAGTTTGACCTTTTTTATTTCATTTTTTATCTTTGATACATTCTGTCTCCAACCTAGCCAGCCCAAAATTTTCTAAATTTGATTGACAGCTGGAACACCGATGTATCATACTTTATGTAGTGTCCACTCTGCTTAAACAGTTGCAACTTCTGGAGTTCAACAACTAATTCCCTTTAAAAGGAAGCAAAAAACATTCAAAATCTTGTACAGCATGTGATTTTTGAACGTTCTGTTATTGCGGTCATCGAAGTGATTTTTATTTCTGTACGACCGGGGAAAATGTAAGCAAAGCCCTCTGATCATCATGATTTCACGAAAGTCCCAGCAAATATAAAACAACCCAGAAATGGAAATCGAATAATGATAATCAAAGTGATGGACATTGAAGGAATTCGACAGGAAGAAGTTGGGGTGACATATATTATTCGTCAATAATGTACAACTCATATTATTGAACAAATAATATATAATTTTCATGTTATTTCCCTTGCGAAATTCCTCGAAACTTCCCTATGTGGGGGCAGTACATGATCATCAAATAGATTAATGTCATCTAAAAACTGAAACATCTCATTAGACCAATATTCTCCATAACGCCCATATTCCAATGTACTAACTAGATGAAAGAAGCGCTCTTCTAATGCTTGTGTTTCTATGGTAGATAATGTTATTGTTTGCACCTTGGTCTTTGTCTTGATAAAGTCTTCCTCCTCTGCCATGACAAGTTGAATATTTGAACAACCATACACTCTTATCTTCTCTATACTTCTCAAATTCCAATAACATTGTGGTAACCTCTGCAATGCCTCACACTTCATTATTGTCAATGTTTTAAGTGAAGGCAGTGCTCCTTCTTCCACTATTGGTAGCTGCTCTATCTTCCCCACCTCCACCACTGAAAATACCTCAAGCTTAGGAAATGATTCCATCTTGCCAAATTCTTCTGGAAACTTCTCTATGCTGGGGCAGTACATGATCATCAGGTGCTTTAGATTTGGAAGTCTGTACAAGGCAGGTAGTTGTTCCAGCATTTTACATTCGATCAAATTAATGTAGCTCAGATGTTGAAAATCACAAAATGAAGATTCTATTTCAAGTAAATCAGGACATTGCAGCCAGAGTTTCCTCAATTTCAACATAGCAGTCATGTCATGGGGTAGCCTTTCCATACTTGTGAGATACAGGTATAGATACTCCATCTGCTTCATGCTTCCCAAAATTCCTTCTCCAGTTTTTTTACCATTATTTTGAAACCCCAATCTTTTGAGCTGGTTTAGAGCGCCCAACTCACTAACTGAAAGCCATTTTTTTCCGCATTTATTCCACCCTATATTTGAACAGCCAGTTGCATTCAGGTACTCCAGAGACTTAAGTTGTGAGATCCCATAAGGCATGCACTGCAAATGTTTGCAGGAACTAACTTCTAAAAGTTTTAGAGAAGTCAACTTAGAAATACCAGAGAAGAGTTGTGTAATATCAGATCCTCCAAGATCTAATATTTGAAGTTTTTTTAGGGAAGCAATAGAGTTGGGCAGTCTCTTGATCGGCGCAGACCATAACCTGAGGCAAACTAAATGCTGCAAGCATCCCATGCTTTTTGGCAATGATTGGATGGCAGTCCCTGACAAATCGAGGACCCTAAGAGTGGTCATACTCTCAATCACCTCTTTTGGAATTTCTCTCAAAGAAGGATTCTCAAGAAGTAACAAGGAGCGGATATAGGGAGCTCTGAAAGCCTTGGGAACGCTACTCAAACTGTTATGCATCAATGAGATCCGGACATGTTCTGAACAATGGTCCACTGGAAACTCCAATAAACCTCTAGCTGCCCGAAAGAAACATTTTTCTTCCTCAGCAATTTGGTGTGCTAAATCGTGCAAAACATCATGCACCCTAAAATGGATCACCTTTCCATCGTAATCCTTCTGGACTGGTTCAATAAGGCACCGGTCGGCTAACAAAGTGACGTATTTCTCTCCAATTTTGACAGGATCTAGCCCCACCACCAACCCTTCTCCAATCCAGTACTTTGCTACAAATGCAGTATTAATGACTCGATCTTCTGGGAAAGCAGCAAGGCAGAGGAAGCACAATTGCAAGCAAATTCCATAGCCGGGCACGTCGGCCAAAGCATCGTAGCTTAATCTCAACCTGCTTAAAAGGGTCCCTGAAGCATCCTTCTGCAACCTCTGAAGTGCAAATTCCCATTCATCTGACAGAGTGATACCTGCCATTGCATGCCCGATTACTTTGAGGGCTAATGTAAGCCCCCCGCATTCCTTTCAGACACTCCTTGCAATTTTTTCGTCAATACTGTTATGCAACATTCCATCATTCTGTGGAAAAGCGTGGAAACAAAACAGATTCCAACTATCGTCTTCAGTCAGATCTTGCATTTGGATGAGTGATGAAGTTGGAACACCCAACTTTGAGAGCACACTGCAAGCTCTTGAAGTGGCAATGATGATGTTGGGATTATGGTGTGGAAGGAGAGGCGCACACAACTCTTCTAGCAATGAGGTTGCACTCGCACTTGTTTCCCAAATATCATCTAAAAACAGGGCAAACTTGTATTTTGCCATGCTTTGATTCAACCAAGTTTTGACATGGTCTTCCTCTCTACTCTCCAATCTTTCATCTACTTTAAGAGCTATTTGTTTCACAAGTTCACTTCTGAGAGCATTGAAAGATGGGTTTTGTGAAAGAGTAAGCCAAAGCATCAAGCCATTGCAAAAGAGACTCTGTACCTGGTTATTGTTGAAGACTCGTTTGAGTAGCAGGGTTTTTCCGGCCCCACCCTTCCCAACTAAGCCGAAACGAGACAACTTTTTGTGTTGCTGTGAAAGAATGAGCTCCACAAGTGTGTTTGATGCTGAATCTTGCCCGACAATGAGTGCCTCCTCAATATACTTGTTGTTGGAAGCGGCTGAAGAAGTGGATGGAAAGAGATCTCCAGATATGGCTTGAGTAGGCAGATTAAGATAACTCACTCTCTTATTAATCTGTTCAAGCACTTGCCGATTGGCCAGTTGTTGTAGCAAAGCTACGAGAGGAGTAGAGGATAAATGCTTGCCCACATTTGTAGTGAGTTGCCTGATCTTTCTACTCATTCTGTAACGAGAAAAGGGATGAGAGTGTGAGCGTACAGAGCAGTTCAGTGCCAAATTAGATGCTTCCTCCAGAAGAGCATTCAACTCCTCCAACCAGATTTTGACTGCGGGGGCCAAATTTTGTGATCTACTCAAAGACTTTTGATATTCCTGCAATTCCACATTCATTGTTTTAATTTTGAGAAGCAGAAGCTTGAGCTCATCCAACTCTTTTTGCACCGGATGGCAACTTGGATATGACGAAGAATCTGATTTCCAAGCAATTGAATGGCGTAGCCAATCATTCCAGAGCTCGCAGGATCTCCCATTTTTTCCGCACCTTAGAAAGATTATTGAAATTCTAATCGAAGTATTTTTCTCAAGGAAAACAGGGGAAGATATACAAATAGCAGATAAAGCGGTCGTCAAGAAGCAGGCTAGTGCTATAATAAAAAATACATCTACTGTATGAACTTGGATTTTTGCAGAGAGATATTTCTCACAGGTTATTGTCGATTGCCGGCAATCTGCCATTCTCGTTGACAATGAGAATGACATGCGATAAGAAATTTAATTTTAATTTGATTTGGCCGAAGACTGAAAATGAAAGATAATGTGGACATGGGGAGAAGTGGAACATAATGTCCAAAAGAGGAAGAATAAATTATGCCTATTACCCCACGTCCACGAAAATAAAACATGAATAAGAGTAAATTATTCCATTTGTCTAACATCATTCACCCATTTCTCCTCCACCTTACAAAGAAGGACCCCACTTGCACATGGTAACCATTGTTAGGTAGGTTGTGTTCCATTTTCATATTGACTTGGTCTTCCACCAAATCAAATAAATTTATATATCTTGGAGAATGTTTGAGAACATTTGATTATCATTATTACAGTTATAGTCGAAGAAGGCATGAAATACTTTGTTATTATCAGTTAAATGTGAAAAAATCTCCTTCAACTACACTGTTACTTGCCCAAATGCACAGGAAATCAGGCAAGTGCGTAGGAAATACATGCTAGTGTTCAGCGAACCATGGCAATTGTGAAGCCTAAAACCACAACTGTGCAAGACATATAGATGATTGCACAATCACTAAATGTATTGTTCTGATTACTACAATTGACAGAAAATAAGTATATTTGCTTGCAATTGTTTAGTTTAATCTCCTATTTTAGTCTAAGTGAGAATCATAAGGTTTGTTTCGTCACCTATTTAAGCTATTTGTCATTTGTTGTTCATTCACACCCCCTACTTAAACTATATGGGAGATTGTTGTCAATTGAAACCCTTAATTAGGCTAAATGAAAGATTGTTGCTCTTTTTAACCTTCTTAATTAGATGATAAATAGAAATGTAGTAGCAAATTTGTTGCATGAAAACATATTTAGCTCAAGTTAAGATAAATGCGCAAAAAATTCTATCACATGCATAGTAAATAGGGTCAATTACACATGCTAGGAGGCAATTGCACAACAGTCAACGTCAACTATGCAATTCTGGACAACAAGTGCATATTTTGAAGCTATTGTTGAGGGCAATTGAAAATGAAGGCGTCTGTGGCATGCTAAATCATGAATGAGGTTTATTGCCATGACACTTTGCCCTTCTAGCATTTTTTCTGTGTGCCAGGATCTGTTAGGAATAAGGTGTCTCAACCTTGGATAATTCCTATTCTTATTATTTGTTTTGTAAAATGTATTTCTTGCAAATAATGTTGATGTGTCGGCATCTTGAATTGTGTGTAAGGAGATCATGGCTAAAACGGTTATGACGGATTCCTATGACACGTAAGAGCTATGTCAGGAAGATTCAATGACAGGTGAAGACATGTGGCAACTAATAAATTTGAGTACTGTACACTCTTCCCCAATCGTGGGGTTCCTATTTTCTTGGAGAATGGTAAAACCCTAATACGGTTATCTTTGGGAGTAGCCCTAAAAAGTGAAGCACATGATATAAGCCTTTTTTAGGGTTACAAAGAGATGTGATGCAAGAGTATGGTTGGAACATTTTTTATGCTGCCATGATTTGTCTTCAAGGTTTTGGAAATCTTTTGAAAGAACTTGCATTGCAAGTGTATTGTAAGCTGTAATAGTTTTGATCAATACATTGTGCAGGTTTTGGAGTGCTGGGGTTTTTATCAAAAGGTTTCCCCAGGGTATATCATTGTGTCATTCTCTATTTTTTCTGTATGCATGGTATGTGGTTGCAATATCTTTGTTAAAGTAGTTAACAAATCTGAAATTGTAAGGATTTATAACAATTTGCACAATACTCTCCTATAGAGATTAGCGTAGGAAGCTGTTTCCACACCTGAGTTTCCTTATAGGATCCATTGATTCTCATGAGCTATGTCAAGCATCTCCTATGGTGGTGCCCTAGAGAACACCCTAGGGGAAGAATGTTGTTTTGACTTAACTCCTTGAATCTTCTCGAGGCTATGAGGATTTCTAGCTGCAACTACATATTTGGTTCTAGCAAAGAATCAGAGTTGATTATCCAGAGAGTCGATTGTGCATATGCAATATTTCACGTGATAGAGCAGAGCCATATTTTCACTATTTAGTTGTTATTAGTTAAGTTTTATCTAGAAAATTTATTGTTTGAATGAGTTATGACATTTTTGGTGAGAGTAGGTTTGTGATAAAGTTAGGGTTTCTAGGATGCATTAAAAAACTATATATTTTTATTGTGCCATCCAAAAAGGCTCAAAATTAGTGAGACTCTTATTTACATTTCTACATAAGGTTCTTAGAAAGGAATTTCATTAATTGATCATTTGGGAAGGAAATGGATGTTTTTTGGTGTTTTTTCATAGTAAATATTTTCACAACCCTTGATGAAATGAGGGTTTGACATAATAATGCATTATTGAGTTGTTTGAAGTATTGGTGATTTATATGCCATCAATGTTCATTGTGAGAGGCCATGATTAGGCCAATATTGTATGTCCTTTATTGAGTTTGGATAACATGTCAATGAGCCAAAGAAGTAATGTATCTAAGTGGTGTAAAAATGGAATGCACCTTGAATATATTTATGTAGAAGTTATATGTTGATTGATTGTTATTCCTTCCTCTACATCAATAGTGCAAAAAATGTTGGGAAGTCATATTTGAGTAGAAAGAGGATGAGATATTTAACTGGTGTAGGTTTCCTAATAAATTAAATATGGATGATCCTCTTACTGGTAAATAAAGAGGAATCCCACATCCTGTGGTACACCTATTATAATTACCAATAGGAATCCAAGAGGATATACTTGATCATCTTGAAAGGTTTTATGGACATAAGGACATGTTTTATTTCCTAAGGGATAATAATGAGATATGTTCCAAGGTTATCCATTACACATTGTCAAAACATCAACCCATGGAAGCTACTATCTCTCTGATAGACAACCCTTTGGAACCTATAAAAATGGTGGATCACTATATGCCTTGGATGTCACACTGTTATTGGATTTGGATGTGATGCAATAAGTGGGAATTATCAAGCTATTTAATAGATACAATAATCTCTTCCTTGACCCTAGAGATAAATGGAATCAAATTGTTTCCAGTTAGAATGGGTTATTCCAAACAATTGTTAGAAATAAAGGAAAATACAAGAGGAGATTTGAAATTGACTTACATAATGAACTCTACATAGATTAAATTTTGTTATGGTTAGATCCTACAAACCTAAAAGCCAATGAAGCTTCCTCCAATGCAAAGTGTGCACTAAGAAAATCCCAGAATGTTAGGATCATGGGAATGAAAACTAGAGCTAGGATTAACTAGCTCAAACATGGAGATAGAGGCTTTGACTTTCTCTTTAAATTATCAAAACAAAGGAAGACAAGCTAAACATTAACTCTATATAGGAGGAAGATATGACCATCTCTAATCACTTGGAGATTCTAGATGCCTTCAAAATGTTCTATAAAAAGCTATTTTCCTCTGAAGATAAAGATCAAGAGAAGAAGAGGGACATAGAGATTGTGAAAAATATAATTCCAAAGAAGATAGAAGAGTGTGATGCATTATCCCTAACAAGGGAAACTCAATGGCAGAGGTTAGAGCATCCATCCTTTACTTGAACAATGATAAATATCTGGGGCCTGATGGCCTACTAGTGGAGTCTTACAAGAAGAACTGGGATTGGATGAGAGAGGAACTCCATGAAGTTTATATTGAAGCACTTAGTAAAGTTTCACTAGGAGGAGAGATTAATAAGGGCTTGATCAAATTCACCCAAAAAGATGGAGACAAATCTCTAATTAAAAAATGGTTCCCTATTATACTTTTGAATGTTTTTATAAAATCTTACCCAAGTTGATAGCCAAAATACTAGAGGATATTATCCCAAAGGTAGTTAATCCCACACAAACTAGTTTTATAAAATGAAGATATATCTTAGAAAATTTTATGTCCTTTTGGGAAGCTATGGATTGGGAAAAGGAATGAAAATAGCCCTCAACCATGCTGCTAGTGGATTTTGAAAAATCTTATGATCGGATTGACTGGAAATTTATTTATATGATGTGAGAGGGCTTGGGCTTCTGGGGGAATTTTTGCCACATGATTAGGACATTAATACAAGATGAAAATTCCATGGTGGATGTGAATGGGGTCAAATATGAAACTTTTATGCTATCTAGGTCCATTAGACAAGGATGCCTCTAGCTCCTACATTGTTTGTCTTAGTTGTTGTTTCCCTACATTATCTGATGAGGGATAATAGTCTTTCCCCCTGTCAGAGGAGTCAGCCTTCCCAATAATGAGGGATTGATAAACATGTAATTTTTTGATGAATCAACCTTTCTAAATCAACTAGAGGAAGGAAATATGGAGGATTTGATCAAGAAATTAGATGTGTTTTATAATTATTAGAGAGAAAGGTTTCACTTCCCAAGTCCATTATATTGCCCGATGTAATGCTCAACCCCTCTCATGGTTTTCTACATATCCCATAATGTGGGGTGCCTCAGATAATCTAGTCAGATATTTAGGGATCCCCTTTGCAATCAACCCTAATCTAAAGGAAATGTGGGCATGGATTCATAACAAGATAGACAAAAATATTACCTGAAGTGGAACAAATAATACTTGTCATTATCTACGAGGGTAAAAGTTTTTTAGAAGATTTTTTCTTCTTATATTGTCTACTTCTCCTATACTTGGTTATTCTCTCAATATTAGTTCAATCGCATTTAGAAGAAAAATCAAGGAATTTTTGTCCTCAGATGATCAGGGTAAGAGGAAGAGATTGTTAATATGATTTAGAACAATAGAGAGGGGGGGTGAATTAGTTTTTCTTAGGTCTAGATGTATAAAAAAAACTTTAAAACTCTTCAACAAATCAGATCCAACAACCAATAGCTACTCGGTCATTACTGATTGCATAACAGAAACATATAACAGTGCAGTCCACTATCAAATAGTATCTAACTTGTAAAAAATAGAAATTTTCAAACCAAAACATTCACACAAGTATTAACACTAGGATTTATAGTGAAAACCCAATTTGGGAAAAACCACTTTGTAACATGTTACTATTATTTTCACTCTTTTGAAGTGAGCTCTATGAAAAGCCAACCCTGTCAAAGGTTACAAACACACTGTTAGGTGTGACCTGGTTAAAGGATTTCAACCACTCTGTTAAAAGTGCACCTTGTTATAGGACTTACATACATCCCATTAGAATGCAACCTTGTTCAAAGGATTTATACAAATGATTGTTAGGTCAACCTCTGTTAAAAGGATTTTGACTGATACAATGGTTAGAAAGTAATAGAATATTGATCTGAAAAACATACAACTCACTTTGAAAATATCAAATCTAATTCTGTACACATATGCTAGCTTACTCACTATGAACCTTTACCATCTCCATCACTGATCTACTCGAAAATCTCTTCAAGCAATCACAACACTTCTCCTTTAGCCTTTTCTGCTTAGATAATCAATAACATCAACAATACTTCTAGCATCCTCTCTCCTTCAACCTCATGCTTAGGTTTCCTTAATACTTCCTCAATTAGGTCAATACATCTTTTGCCGCTTAATCTCCTTTGTAGATCTTAGGGTTAGGTCAGATTCATCAAATCCTTCCAACTTTATGTTCTTCATCTATCCTTCCAGAAATATCTCAAATATCTTAATAGATTTACAATAAAATGTTTTACAGTACATTAAATGCTTTCATACAATCAATAAATAAAGTCAACACATTTTACATAATCCAAGAATTCAACTATGTTGGCTGGAAATCTAAATTCTTCTTCAAATGTAAATTACTGACACTCGGTCAATATAGTGTTCAACTCCTTGGTCTTCATTAGAAAGCTCGGTCACCTCAAAAACTATTTCCTCGGCTAATATTGATGTTTGATCAACACTGAATTTACTCGACATATACTAGCTCGGTCGGCACTAACATCACTCAGCTTAAACTAGATTTCTTTACTTTTTCTCGGTTAAGCCTACCAGTTTAGTCTTTATTCTTACTTAGATAAACAATACATTATCTTATCATTGTGCCACATAATCAAGTACTCATTCAAGTATCAAGATAACTCAACCTTTCCTTAGGTGCTATTGTTACCAACCTTGCCTATCCCCTTCACAATAATTAAATAGATATAGTCCTTTCTTAGATAGCAGCAGTCTTACCAATTAAGGTTTGACATCAATGACAATACAACAATTGCTTCAATTGCAGTTTCCAATAGAGACATGCAGTCAGGTGGGGTTGGTGGGCCATGCGTAAGAAAGTAGGGAGGTGGGGATAAAGGATTTAGAAAAAAAGGTATTTCTTAGGTAGCCATATGGATATTTAAATCCTTGAAAGGTAATGAACCATGGAATGCCCTAGTTAGACATATAATTACAAGGCAAGTCCCAAAATAGAGCCCTACATTGAAAGGACTACCTATGTTTGACCTTCTTACTGGTGACTTTCCTATCAAACCAACATATTCATTGGCTTTTAAGACACTTTGGAAAGCGTTGGATTGTGTTAGAAAACATATTATACATAAAAGTATTATGGATATGAATAATAGGTTCTATGGAGAAAGATATATTTGGTGGAACTTAGTGCACAAAGATAAGCATCTTGCTCTATTATAGGATTACTCTACTAGGGCTTGGACCAATAAAGGTATTAGAGTGTTTAATGATATTATTACTAAAGGGTAGTTGATATCTTGGAGTGAAATATCTAACAAATTTGACATTCCTCCTTTACAACAGAGGACCTATTTAATTATCAAGGAGGTCTATTCTTTTATACCCTTCCCTATTTCTTATATATCCATCCCAGATAGATATTTTAGCTTCTCTTATCCTGATGGTACCATGCTTCCTAGATTGTGAAAGACAAAAATTCCTACCCTCTTCTTGCTAATAATTATGAGAACTTATCATGTTTCCAACATGTGGAACCTTAACCCTGACCCCTTTGAATGATTCCCTTCCTTCCACAATATTTGGGAGAGGCCAATTAAACCTAAAAAGATGTTATTTGTTTGGAGTCTTATTTTGTGCAAACTTCCCATTCTCGGGAAAAATGGAAAGCTCAATACCTATAGTTTGTAAATAACTACTGAAACTATTTAACATATTTTATTTATTATTTATTTGCAAGGGAAATATGGTTTATGTTTGGCTTTTGCATTGGAAATAATATTAGTTTATGGGAGGTTGTAATGTAGCAAGTCCTTGGTCTTTTGAAGGATACTAATGCCTTTTTATCTATTCTCTCCATTGAAGTTTTATCGATTATTTGGAAAGCTAAGATTGATGAGCTATTTGGTGGGAGACATAGGAGTCTTGTTGAGTCTCTGAGGAGACTCATTGTCTATGATGTTGTTTTGCATGTCACAGTGACTATTAGTGTACACAAAAGAAAATTTGAGAAGCTACCAAGAGATGAAACAGACGGGATTTTTGTTTGGGATGTCTCCCATGGCATCATCTAGGCCAGGAGCACATAAGAGAGATCTCCCTTTGAGGTTGCATTGGAAAAATTCATTGTGGCACATAGTAGCGAGGAGAAGGAGAACCAACCAGGAAGAAGAGGTAGTTGAACCAGTTTAGAAGGCACCACTTGTAGCTGTAGATCCACAATAACTTCTTCATCTTGCAAAACCTATTACTAAGGTCACCCCCATAATTGTACCTAGAGTAGAAAATGCAATCCTCAAATGGACTGAAGGGTCTTTTGGGTGGGTTTCATGGTTTAAGGTCCCCCTCAATGAGAACTAAATTATGTAATATTTAATCCTTTTGATTATTTTTGTAAATTCCCAATGATGTACATGGCTGAACTGATGTCACTAATGTAGAACTTTTGTATGAATTATGTATAGTGATGTTGAAGAACAATGGGCTCCCCTTGGTATCTTTTTGGGGGAAAGTACGTTATACATTGTATATTGATCCTCTTATAATTAATAGAAAACAAATATTTGATTGATCAGATATTACTTTTAGTTTTAAAAAATTTAATCACAACAAGTAAGAGGCACTAGGCATCTAATCAACTAAATTTGTAGTTAAGATTTACATTATGAAATTGAAAAGATAGAATTGAGAGAGTGTGGTATATGAGATATGTCTAGTATATGAGAATTCACTAGTACATTTGACCCACTTTTTAGACCAATATTTCCGACCAAGCTATAAAATGATTTTCCATGGTCGGTTTATATAAGAAAAATTTGATTTTTTTTACTTCTATTCCCGTGTTGGTCGGAATTACGACCCTAAAGAGAGGTCATAATTCCGACCAACATGGGAATAGAAGTAAAAAAAAAAGAAGTCAAATTTTATACATATATCTCGCCTACCGGCACATTTCATTTTATTTCATTTTGGCATAGTTTGTGAGTAGAGGAGTGCTGAAGGAGGTGGTATAAGGTGGGAAGTTGCACTACATCGACATTGCGTGTGTATATGTAAGTAAGTTCGAACCAGTGGTTGAAGGTGGGAAGCTGCACTAGCTACATTGACACCGCATGCATATATGCAAGTATGTTCGAACCAGTGGTTGAATATCACAGAAGTGTGTTAATGAGTTAGCAGGTTTTACTTGTGTTTATTCTTTGAAAATCTACTTTTCTTCTAGAATCTATACATGTATTTATCTGACTGTGAGAGTCTTATGTTTTTGTTAATATATGGAAATTCCATGAACTCTAAGGGCCCAATTCATCCAACAACTTGATCCCACATAGTTTTTGTCTGTTGCTGCAGTCGAGTTTCAACTTGTCTAGTTGAATACATACAAAATTTTCAACCTAGGGCATCATTGTACAAAAACAAAACTAACCTTCCCAACTCTAAGCTTTTGAACTCTTATAAAGGGGGGTGTACTGGTCAATGTGATTTGCTTGTGAAGATACAGTCTGGTGTTTATATTATTAAACTCTCTATTCAATGCAACATTGATAGGAAAAGAATTCATTGATTTCAACCTAGGGCATCATTGTTCAAAAAGAAAACTATCCTTCCCAACTCTGAGCTTTTGAACTCTTATAAAGCATTTCCTTAATGCACCTTTCACACAGTGACATTGATTCCCAATGGTGAAAATGTGTGTTAGGGCCACATCTTCCAACAAAGATTATTTGCACGCCAAGCACTATACATGAACAGTCAATAAAAGGACTGAAATTCTTTGATTTTAAGACTTCAAAACAATATAATCAGTACATGGAATGATCAAAACTTATAATACCAATAAATGATACCCTACGTTGAAATCAATGAATTATGTTCTTATCAATGTTGCATTAAATAGAGAGTTTAATAATATAAACACCAGACTGTGTCTTCACGAGTAGAAAAGTGATTGTTTGTAAAGAATTAAAAGTTTATTGCTTGGTAGTTCATTACATTGTCTTCTTCTACAATACACACCTCCACACAAGAAGGACTAAAACCAAACCATAGGATGCTCTAGGAATTTAGAAGACATCCTTTATTACAAAGAAAAAAAAAATATAGAACTCAAGTCCCAAAGCAAAACTGAATGGCCTAAGTGCCCTGCACCAATACACCCCCCATGTAAGTCGATATTCTAAAGTCCTTGAATCCAAGCAAATGTAAGTCAATAACACCAAATATATCACTTAGAAGTCTTGTGAAGAGTCTTGGCGAGTTTAAGCCTTTTGAAGCACTTTAGAAATATTGAATACATCATTGCTTGCCAACTATTTGATAGAGCCTAGGAAATCATTGGTTCTTCAAGACAAATATTGTTTCCACGCCAAGCACTATACAGGAACAGTCAATAAAAGGATTGAAATTATTTGATTTTAAGACTTCAAAACAATATAATCAGTACATGGAATGATCAAAACTTATAATACCAATCAATGAATGCTTTTCCTAACAATGTCACTTTGAATAGAGAGTTTAATAATATAAACACCAGACTGTGTCTTCACAAGTAGATCACATTGACCAATACACCCCCCATCCCACCATCCACACCCATCCACTCATGTCAAGATCCTGTCCAAAATCATGTTGAAATATCCATTGACCTAAATCAAGATCCTTCCCTCTCACTTCCTTTGTTACATAATCACTTTGTGAGTATATTCTAAAGTCCTTGAATCCAAGAAAATGTAAGTGACTGACAATACGTTTCATGTGTAGTACAAAACTATTAGTAATTGGTAGATTAAATGGAGATAATTACTTATAGATTAAGCATGTTATTACTAATAGATTAAGCATATTATTTCTATGCTTAATTTGATAAGATATTTTATTTTTTTTAAAAAAAAAAAAAATTCTGTCACTTTTTCGATGTCAAAAGAATATACTTATTGACGAGAATGCTATATAATCAATGACTATTCCAACCACCCCTCGTCGCCATTTCCACCAAAATTGTTTTGTCATTTTGATGAGAATGCTATACACTTGATGACTATTCCGACCATAAGTCCTTGCAATTTTGACCAACATTGGTCGCAATGATGAAAGGAATGGTCGATAATTCTTCCAGGTTGAAGTGATTATTTCGATGGCGGGTCTGTCCATAATTTAACTGCTATAGATGTCTGAATTTTGACGACAGTATTATGTGTCGAATAATCGACGAAAAAACTTCGACAAAAGTTTTGGTCATTTGGTCGACCAAGTGGCATCTAAAAATTGGCTAATGCTCGTCGAAAACATGCCAACAATTCTTAAACATACTTTATCTGATATGATGAATTCTTTAATAATTGTTTAAGAATTCATCATATCAGATAAAGTATGATTAAGAATTGTTGGGAGTTCTATTAGACCTTTGTTGTAAACATGCCATTGGTTAAGTTTTGTAATTTCATTTTTTGTGTTAAATGCATTTAAATGGAACATTAAGCATAGTAATAATATGCTTAATCTATTAGTTAAGATTTAAAATGAAGATTTTATTTCTCATTCACTTTAAGAAATATTTTACTTCTTAAACATGTTCATCAACCAATCTGTGTCACCATGTTCATCAAATTAGATTTATAGATAAGAGAGTGAATGGGGAATTTTTATAAAGCACTTACCTTTAAGCCTAAAAATCTAGATGAAAAATTATTAGCTGCCTCTGAATGAATCATTCTCATGTTTCTTCCTACCCCTTTTACTTCCCTACTACCTAAGGAAATGATGGACTGTGTTGTATCCTGGATCAACTAGTTGAAGAAGTGGTCATGAGTCCTTAATGCACCTGCAAGATTTGTGAAAATGGTGTCAATCCAACAATTGATCAATGGAAGATCTAAATCCTATATCTAGGAATTGACTTCCATACAAGCATATTTCAGTCATATTCATATAGACAAATCTATAAAGGCCAACTGAACATAATCTTGATAATAATCAGTCATACTCTATTAATGTTAGTCTTTTTATTTAGAAGCATCATTTTCAATGTTTATAGATGGATACCCTCTTGAGAACATTCAATCATCCTTCTAGAAAAGTGATATGTTATCCCTTATCAAATGTGGTTGTATGTAGTTCCTTGGTTTACGCCTAACTCAAGCTTCTTGTATCAAATGCCAAGATGTACTTTGTTTATCAATTCTATAGTCTTTTTTTGTCAATGATTAGTGGTTTAACTCTAATTATGATTGCTTGATAATTGTTCTTTATGACTTCATGTATGACAACTTTTTCATATGACCATACCCATGACTACCCAATGTTCTAGTTTAACTTCTTTTTTACCCTATAGTATCACTTGAAATCAGATAATATGCACATGTATTGTAGTAAAATGGGCATTGATTCATCGTGTTAATGATTTTTCATGTAGTATCCTTTGATACCTTGAATGCAAGTTTTGAAAGCTTACCTTAGTTTAGATACCTCTATCTCATGTTCATGCTATAACACTTCTTTATGCATTTCATTTTTAGTTGTACCAAATGACTATGAACGAAAAACATGTGTCTAGTAACCTACTCACTCAGTTAATATATGCAAATGTAACTTTTGATGTGCTATATCTATCAATGGATCATTGCTTTGTCCATATTTGAATCTATTACCTTTCAGAAGTCTCTATTCTCACTTTACTTGGTTGGTCTATTTACCATTGATTTGATCCTTTGCCATGTTGGACCTCATGTCTTTGTAACACACCATAACTTCATATCTATATATTGGTTGTCCTTGATTTCAATAGTTTTTATATATTGTGGTGATTATATTATCTTGTTCATTTCTCCTTAGGCTTTTTCACTATTCACTTATAGAATGATGTTTTGATGAGAAAAGACTCTGATTACTGAAATAATTGCTACAAAACTGACCTTGTAAATATGTCTTTACATGAATGATTACTCTTATTTTTTAAAAAACAATGCAACTTTGAATCTATATTTAGCATCAATAAGTTTGTATTAAGCTGATACCTTTTAAAAGTTAAGGCTAGATTGAGTTCTACTGAAGAATGGTTTTAAAAATTAGAATTTTGACAAAGTTCCAATTATGTCATGTTGGGAACAAGTTTATCTTTATTCTACTACATTACTATTGAAGTGCCAGTTATAGCTAAGAAAGGAATCCATTTCATTTTATTCTTTTCAGGCTGAAAATAGGTTATCAAGTTTTCTTGAAAAACTTATTTCCATTTCTGCTCATCCCAGGTGGGTTAGTCTAAGTCTATGCATCTTGATATGTCTATTACATACTTTTGGAGAAATAGTTGCTTGATTAGTTAATAAGAACAGCTTAATTGATTCAATTTCTATTAGAAATTTGTATCCTTTTGCTTCACAGTCTCTGCATTTGCAAGGATTGGCAAGGATTAGAGGTTTTCTTTGTTCTCTCATATCCACCTTTATATTTGAAGATTCTGAACTATTTTATGCTTCAAGCCTCTTTGCAAATATAAAGTTTCCTTTAGTGTATATGACAAACTGTCATTTGTGGCATTGTATTCACTATAGATGTGTAAATGAAAAAAACCATGCATTAGATGAGTATCATGATTGGATTGGACTTGAATATAAAAAATAAAGGCTATAAGCCCTAAATTGGTAGAAATGATCAGTTTTGACATAAAACTGAAATTGGTTGGAGACATCAGTGAGGCTTCTCACTTCATGAAAACTTCCCTTAAATTCAAAATCCGTTCTCTCTCAACTTCCTATGAAACGTACATTCGTAGTACAAATTTTAAAAATGAAGTTTGGGACATCTTACTGT
This sequence comes from Chamaecyparis obtusa, assembly GCA_027943335.1. NCBI lineage: Eukaryota > Viridiplantae > Streptophyta > Pinopsida > Cupressales > Cupressaceae > Chamaecyparis > Chamaecyparis obtusa. Next base: position 273,012 of record BSBK01008640.1, on the reverse strand, counting down.
AAGAATAGTGTTGGGTAGAGAGTGTTATATGGTATGTCATGCATGCTTATTATCTATCATTGATCATTTAGGAGCCCATATTTTTGGTATTGCTGTCCCTTTTTAATGTATGAATTTATGCTTATGCTCAAACTCATAATTTAATGATCTTCTTTGATACAGATAAAGCTAGGTTTCATTAAGCTAGATAAGAGATACATGATACGAATATCTATAGAGATAGAGTCGATAGGAAACTCAGAAAAGGAGATTGCATAGGAATTCTTGCTACTTCAGGGTGTGCGTTTTGCTTTCAGAGCTCATCAGGTAAATATTCACTTCATGTGACATGTGGATAAATGGCCTCAATTGTTATTATATTACTTTAAGTAATGTTTTCTTTTTCCAGTTACTTGTCTTCCATATTTTCCGTTTGCAGGAGGGTTTGATGCAGAAACCATATTGTTCCCTAGGTACCTTAAGTGTATTGGGCCATCCTCCTCCATCTCCAAATATTTGAATATTTATAATTAATTCAATCAAATGACATTAAAGACTTGGTTAGCTCTTGTTTCAGTTAAATTGATGATTCATTTTCATTCAAACATAGTTTTTCATAATTTCAAATGTTAAAGTCCCTTATCTTCCCAAATCAAGTGCCTACAATGATAAGTTTTTTTTGTTTTTGCATGTCAGAATTTTAGCCTAGTGGACAATATTTGAAAGTAGTTTGTCTCCAGATTTTGGAAGCAGTGTGAACTGCATGATTCTCTTTTTATCAATTTGATAAATCTGAACAAGGTGACTGATTCTTTCAATAAGGAATATTGTGTTTGTTTCTGTATGTAGTTATGCAGAACTAAATTTCATAAGATGTTTTTGCTAAGGTCCTAGTCAATTTTTTTTCTAACAACATTAGATGACTTGAACATATGTCCTCTTAACAATTATATGCATATTGATTTTAATATATGGCAATCCCATGAACTCTAAGGGCCTAATTCATCCAACAACTTGATCCCACACGGTTTTTGTTTACTGCTGCAGTCGAGTTTCAAATTGTCTGGTTGAATACATACAAAATATTCAACCTAGGGCATCATTGTTCGAAAAGAAAACTAACCTTCCCAACTCTGAGCTTTTGAACACTTATAAAGGGGGGTGTATTGGTCAATGTGATCTGCTCGTGAAGACACAGTCTAGTGTTTATATTATTAAACTCTCTATTCAATGCAACATTGATAGGAAAAGTATTCATTGATTTCAACCTAGGGCATCATTGTTCAAAAAGAAAACTAACCTTCCCAACTCTGAGCTTTTGAACTCTTATAAATAATTTCCTTAACTCACCTTTTACACAGTGGCATTGAATCCCAACAGTGAAAATCTGAGTTAGGGCCACATCTTCCAACAAATATTGTTTGCACGCCAAGCACTGTACATGAACAATAAATAAAAGGACTGAAATTCTTTGATTTTAAGACTTCAAAACAATATAATCAGTATATGGAATGATCAAAACTTATAATTACCAATCAATGATGCCCTACGTTGAAATCAATGAATGTTTTTCCTATCAATGTTGCATTGAATGGAGAGTTTAATAATATAAACACCAGGCTGTGTCTTCATGAGCAGAAAAGTTATTGTTTGTAAAGAATTAAAAGTTTATTGCTTGGTAGTTCATTACATTATCTTCTTCTACCCTACACACCCCCACACAAGAAGGACTAAAACCAAACCATAGGATGGTCTAGGAATTTAGAAGACATTCTTTATTACAAAGCAAAACAAAATATAGAACTGATCAAGTCCCAAAGAAAAATTGAATGGCCTAGGTGCCGCGCACCAATACACCCCCCATGTAAGTCAATATTCTAAAGTCCTTGAATCCAAGCAAATGTAAGTCAATAACACCAAATATATCACTTAGAAGTCTTGTGAAGAGTCTCGGTGAGTTTAAGCCTTTTGAAGCACTTTAGAAATATTGAATACATCATTGCTTGCCAACTATTTGATAGAGCCTAGGAAATCATTGGTTCTTCAAGACAAAGATTCTTTGCACGCCAAGCACTGTACATGAATAGTCAATAAAAGGACTGAAATTCTTTGATTTTAAGACTTCAAAACAATAAAATCAGTACATGGAATGATCAAAACTTATAATACCAATCAATGAATGCATTTCCTATCAATGTTGCATTGAATAGAGAGTTTAATAATATAAACACTAGACTATGTCTTCACGAGAAGATCGCATTGACCAATACACCCCCCATCCCACCATCCACACCCATCCACTCATGTCAAGATCTTGTCCAAAATCATGTTGAAATATCCATTAACCTAAATCAAGATCCTTTTCTCTCACTTCCTTCGTTACATAATCACTTTGTGAGTATATTCTAAAGTCCTTGAATCCAAGCAAATGTAAGTCACTGACAATATGTTGCATGTGTAGTACAAAACTATTAGTAATTGGCAGATTAAATGCAGATAATTACTAATAGATTAAGCATATTATTTCTAATAGATTAAGCATATTATTTCTATGCTTAATTTGATAATGCATTTTATTTAAAAAAAATAAATTAATTTTTCTGTCGCTTTTTCAATGTCAAAAGAATATACTTATTGATGAGAATGCTATATACTCGACGACTATTTCGACCACCCCTCATCACCATTTCGACCAACATTGTTTTGTCATTTTGAAGAGAATGCTATACACTCGATGACTATTCTGACCATAAGTGCTTGCAATTTCGACCAACATTGGTCGCAATGATGAAAGGAATGGTCGATAATTCTTCGAGGATGAAGTGATTATTTCGGCAACGGGTCCGTCGATAATTCAACCGCTATAGATGTCTCAATTTTGATGATGTATTATGTGTCTAATAATCGACAAATTTTTTTTGACAACAGTTATGGTCATTTGGTCGACCAAGTGGCATCTAAAAATTGACTAATCCTCGTTGAAAACCAAGCTAAAATCTACTAGTGATTTTTTCTAAAATATGTATTTATCATTACACAAAATAAAATTACTTTAACAAACCTATTAGATAGAGTCCACATATACTAGTTAAGTAAAAATGAGTAAATTAATTTTTGAAATGCAAATTTATTATTAAAAAAATTATATAGTATTTATATATATATTTTTTATGATCTTAATTATTAAAAAGTATTACACATCATGGGCATCTACCTTGTGGTGTAGTGATTTGTTGGTTATATCGTTAATGGTGCAACCAAGGTTCAAATCTCCGCTTGGCCCAAATGGTGTTCATGTTGATTTGAGAGGTAGTAGATCCTAATCCCACTATTTACCTACCAAAAAATGTATTACACATAATTATTTAACTTTATTATATACACAAAAGTCACACATATGAAAATTCGAATAGATTATATAATACAAATAGTTACAATAAAAACCTTGATTAAGGTAATTGTACACGTATGCATTTACACATAAGTTTCTACATAAGCCACACATTAAGGAAAACAAGGAAGCGAAATATATTATTCAACATATAGTTGAGTTCAATCCCTATAGGTTAACAATTTATCATCAGATTCAGTATTGCTTAAAATATTCCTTCTAACGTGTTCTTAATATGTCTTGATTGCTTCATGCTCCATATTTCTTATTCTTATTTATCCTATTCCATCCCACTTTTTGGTGTCTATGCCCAAATAATGATATAAAAAACAATATCACTTTTTGTCTCTTTTCATATTATTCATTACTTATCCTTATTTATTTGAATAAGAAGATCTTGTTATTTGTTACTTTTTCCTAAATTTTGTCCGCCAAGTATATTTCTCTTGGTAAACATCCCCTTCACCCGTACCATCCATGTTGGAAAAGTTTATGTTGAAATCAAGTAGTGTAGGAAAACATAGCTAGAAATACAATAGATCATCCTCCGCTCCTTCTCTGAGCTAAAATAGACATCGCGATTTTAGATTGAGCATCTAAAACTTTGATCTAACTAATGTTCTCACTTGATTTACTATCTACGATAGAATCCTTCATAGCTACAATTTTCTAAATTTGCTAATTGTTATTCTCACACTCACGAATTCTAACTAGAATTTTTTGACCTATTATTTATGAAAATTCTAGGAATGTCCTTTTATGCATTAAAGAACTCCTAAACAAGTCAAAATGGGAAGATGAAACCACTTTTTTTATTGTTATTATACTTTTCTATTATTCTATGGAATTAAATAATAAAATGTACAATTTTTTTAATTTTTTTTTAATCAATTTTAAAATATTTATCATCCACATATATAGAACTATCTTTGACCACCTATAATAAAATAATGACAAGAAATTGTGGCTAATCAAAATATTAGAAAATTAAAATTTGAAAAATATCTAAGGGTTTAATGAGTTATTCAATTTTTAGCCTTTAATCAGATTGATCCATGAATATCTACAAATATGTCTTGATTTTTATCATTTTTTAACTATGAAACACTTATTTTAATTTACTCTACATTCAAAAGCCTGAAGTGTTAATAATATCTTTATCTTTTCTTACATTAATATGGATCTTAGGTGTTTTGGGATAATGCTTTAGATAATGACATAAATGTGTTATAACTGTATGGAAAAGGATTAGGCATAAAAGAAATGAGATCTAGTGAATAAAACTCTATTTTATTGATTGACACATTCTATAAATGACATATTCTCAAGAGAGATTTATGAATTTTCATTTAATTTCATCTAATATATATATAATATCTGCATACTTGTCATATGCATGTTTATAATTTTCATGATCACAAAGGCAAAGGCCATTATGGAAATTGAACTAGTTGGCCTTCCATATGTTATGTTTCATCTTTTGACTTAATATATTGGTTGTACATTATACTAATATGTCACATGTCATGAAATATATCTATCAGATGTGTGGGATTATTATGTGGTGTTCTAAGGTATTTTACACCATTCTACATTTAATTTTTGTTCTACACAATTTATATGTGCTAACATGTGGCATTGAAAGTGTAGATGCAAATGAGGTTGTTATCAATTCATTTTTCAATATTAATGCTTTGTCGAGGACTCAAATTTTTAGATAGAAATCATGAATGATTATAGATCATCCTAAGAAGATTCAATTTCTTGTTTTAAAATTTTATGAGTATGAACGTTGTGATTTTAAATAAATAAAAATTTGTAATCTTATCTGCGTTTGTGGGTGAAGTTGAAAATTGAGACAATTTGTTACAATTATTTCGATTTGACTTCATCAAGGAGCCAAAACTGGAACCATACCATTCAAATGGCCCATACTTAGAGCTTGTTGATGAAGTCCTATCAACAATTTTCCATGTAGAACAATTTTCCTAGGCCGGCTGAATAAGTGGCTACATATGTGTGTTGAATATCAACTAGAACATGTGAAATGCCATATTTGAAATATATTATATGTAGGAATTTTAATTGATTTTCACAAGTTTTTTAAAATCCTCTGGTTAATTAAATGAGGTGGCTACGAGTGACCATGATGGCTAGGGTTGAGCATTAGGTCTTGTGGTTTTTGGCTTAGGGAATGTTACAAAATAACCAAGGTTTAACAGTAGTAATATTTTCATTAACTAAACACATTTTTTTCTCACTCATTACTATTTGTCCCCCTCATCACTCGAACAATAGAGAATTATTCATGATATTAATCAAGTAAATAAAAACCATAAAAAATTTCATGACAATCATAAAAAAATTTAGGCTCCTTAATCATTTTATGTAGTGTCCTTTTATCTCCAAACCAAATGGAAATATTTGAACCTGTCAATGATGCAAAGGGGCCTAAAATGAAAGATAAGTTTGTCTTTGTACATCCTAGACAAAATAGTATTTCATCACAATGCATTACAACACATCTTGTTAAGGAATTCTAATGATAAAAACAAATAATAATGCTAATTGTAATGAGAACTAAAATTTTAGAATAGTATCTATGTAGAATTGGTGTCTAATGTCAAAAATCTCACGACAATTGTAAAATTTTTGAGGCCCCTTAATCATTCTATATAGTACCCATTCATCTCCAATCCACACAGAAAGATTTATTCAATATTATTCTACTCAATATAAGTTTTTAATAAATAAAAGACATTCATTCAATCTATGAAACAATAGCAATTTAGATTTCTCTCAAATTGATATCTTTATATGAACACAAAGAGAAAATTTTAGTTTTAACATATAGAAAAATGATTCATGCCCAACAAAAACATATGTGGCTAATTTTACAGATATATTTTTAAATTAATAATAAATAAAATATGTTAGAAAATATTGATGAATGCCTTATATATCATGTTAATAATTTAAAATAAAAAAAATTATGAAATATTTCAGATGTAGCTTAATTGATACATTACAAGAAATTATTACCTTCTAAAAATAGTAGAAAGTGTTGATATCATTAAGGTAGTTTGATTATTCACATTAGATCCTATTGAAAACCTACAAAATTAGTTGATGTAATTTCATAAAGGTTAACATCAACTTTACGGGATTGGATTTAGGAATTTGGGTATTATCACATGTTTCAACTATCGAAAAATAGGACATGTTGCCAAGGAGTGTAATGCCAAACAAGAGAATAGGAATTTGTGTATTTCAGAGAGGGGTTTGAAGGATATTATGGCACAAAATCTAATATTTTTCCTAATAATGAATAGATATATTGAAAAGTGGAAAGAGGGAATGTTTGATGTCAAGACATCTCAAGACCTAGCGTAGATCCAATGACCACAAGTGTTATGGAAATACATATGGAGGGGAAGTGGCTTGCCTTGCGACATAGAATAAGATATTGAATGTGCACACGCGTGCGGATGCACACACACATGCAGACATGCATGCACATGAACACTCGCACACACTCACACACCTACACACACACTCGAGCATGTGCATGCATGCACACACATAGTTCAAGAGATGAACCTACAATGCAATGGCAATACGAGGCCCTATTAATAAGGTATTTATAATTTTGAAACCCACTGAAGGTTGTTTGAAGGAAGGAAAGAAATGTATAATATAAGAGATGACCCTGCAGTGCGATGACAATAATAGGCCCTATTAACAAGGTAGTAATAAGTTTGAAACCCATTGAAGGTTGTCCCATAAGTTATGTTTAGCATCGTGGACATTAAAATTATCTATCTAACCCTGTTCACTCTACATGAGTGAGTTTCAATGCAAATTTATCGACCAAGAAAGACCTATGCACACACTGTACAATTGGGTGATATGTTGGCGATCATGTTGGAAGGTGGACCTATATTTACACTGCAAGATAAAAGGAGTGTCTTGTGTGGAGAGATCAGGGAATGTCAATGATAGGAGAGCCAACTGGAGATATAAGGGGACAGGAAATAAAATTGGTTAGATTGTGAGAGTTAAGGAGAGGCAAAGGGGTGATGTGGAGATCAACCAATGGCGAGATAAGTAGACATGGAGGGATAAAGAGGTGCTTGATAAACCATAGATTAGGGTAATAGGAGTGATAAGGAGTTCACAGAGAGATAAGGAGGATAGCTATAAGGGTTATAAACATCAACAAGAGTCAGATCTAAGAGGTGTTAATACCTCGGCAATAGAAAAAAATCACCATGAGGATGAGGTCCTCCAATTTGACCCCACTGGTTCATATCTTGAGTCAAAAGAATCCAAGAATAAAAAAAATAAAAATAAAATAAAATTTTATATAGAAATTTAAAGAAAAAATGTAAAATGTAAAATTTTTACATATTGCATTTTGAATGTTGCTAGTATAGACATCTTAGATATATCTATTGAAAAAATTTAAAAAGATATTAATCTTAAAGTACCTATCTATTTTCAATAATATTAACATTTTTTAATGTATATAGATATATTAAAGATATCTATATAAGAATATTTTTCAACCCAAAACCTACCTCAATAAACTTTCTTCTGGTTTCTAATAACTACCATCACCAAATATAACTTTTAAAAATCTTCTTTTAAAAAAAAATTAAGAAAACTATAATCATTGAGAGTTCAATTTCAAATTCCTTTAACTTCCCAAACATGCGTCGGCGAATTATTTCTCATAATCCATTTAATTTATCAAAGTGATATAAAAGCATACGTCGGCAAATTATTTCTCACAATCCATTATATTTATCAAAGTGATATAAAAGCAAGAATTAAAAACAGATTCTTAATAAACTCTATTCGAATTAACATTCTTTGCGACATAATTCTCCAATTACTATCAAGTTTTTATATGACCATGGCAGAGAAAAGGCAGCATAGTTCAGAAGTTTACAACATTGCTCACGAACTTCTGAGTCGTGAAAGCGGTACCAGATTAAATTCTGATTCTCAGATTAAATTCCGCAATTTTCAGTTGCTGGAAGAGTTCGATACAAATCAACCATCCAGGATTCTAAATATAATTTCAGGTGGCAGAATTATATTTGCTTTGGCACAATCAAGTGTTTGTGCTGCATTTGATAGAAACACAAACAAAAGGATTTGCTACTTGAATTTAAATCCGCATGAACTAATTCGAAAGTTGTACTACAACAAGGAAAATAATTCTCTCATCACAGGATCAGTCAATGCTTCCGATAGATTCTCAAAGAAGTACAGGTACAGAACAACTCAACTTGAGTACATTAGAAGAGCTCAACCAGATGCCGGCTTTGATTTGTTTCTAGGTGAAGAACTCATATGGGTCGATATTCCCCATGGGAAAGCTCTCACTTTTTCGGCTCAAGATCATATTTACAAAGTCTTTGATTTGAAGAACTATACACTATTGTACTCTATATCTGACAAAGAAATTGACAAAATAAAGACCAGTCCTGGTATATTGCTTTTAATTTCAAGAATAAGTGCCTGTGGAAGCAGTATTCATCTGAAGATTTTATCCATAGAGGATGGAAAAGTTCTGAAATCTATTCATCATGCATTACTACCCAATAAAAAGGTAGTTTATCTTGAGCTGAGACATGCCATGATACTGATAGTACAAGAGAATAATGAATACGTGCAAATGATTGATACTCGGAGTGAAAAAATCATTGAATTGAGCAGAGAAGAGCCTGGAAAGGATTCAGCAGTTCTTTTCTTGCAACGATTTTTCTTGGGATTTGAGAGTGAGACTGTTTTTGTATGGAATTTGCAAGGAGAGCTGGTTACATTTTACAGAAACAACATGCTACAGATTAAATCTGGTGTAAATGCAAGATTCATTCACGTCACTCGTGGTGATGAGCTGCTCATTTCTTACAACAAAGTTGGTAGTTCCCTTGAGACTGATAAAGGAAATTGTCCAATACACATTACCAACATCTTGACTGGAAAGTGTTGTGGTAAGATTGGGGGCGATGACCCAGATGTGGATACAAGTAGCAGGAATCGATCAGTTACCAGGATCAAAATTCAAGAGGCTCTTCAAACATTACCTCATTGTTCTATGATGAGGAGAAAAATGAAATATATACAGGCAATAAAAAAGGGTTTGTACATGTATGGTCAAACTGACTGTTAATGAGAAAGTAATGAATATTTTGAATTATAAGCAGAGATGGTTGGACTCTCTCCTGTTTGAAATGACTTGTCGATGTAATTTTAGAATATTTCGGAACATAAATTTGGAAAATTCTGATAACATTAATTTGTACTTGTCCAGATGACTTTTCATGACGGTTTCCAGGATTTGGAATTACAAAAAAAATATCTGAATATCTTTATTAACTTATGTCAAACGTAAGAAACATAAATTAACCCGTTGGCATAAGCCATAATTCAATGATAGCATAAATAAAATAATTTATTTTGTTATGATTTAGAGAGTTTGAAATCTTGATTGTTTAATTAATAAATCTAAAGTTGAATGGTATATGTGAAAGGTTTGATTCCACCATGAAATCTCATAGAGTCTAGACTAAATGTTCAGCATTTTGTACAAAACATTTGATAATTACAAAGTTGAACCTGACTTGGAGAGAAATGTTTTCCCTCGTTCGCACCACATTGCAACCAAAACTTCACTTGCATTATGCGGTAAGGAAGATTTGGAGATCAAAGAAAGAAAGCCAGAAGAATGCAAGCAATAGCGTTCTGTTCAATATAATTTAGTAACGGCAATTTTGATTTCAATAATAGAACGAAGGTCTGGGCAAATACCAAACAACCACGAAATAGAAATTAAACATTTCCAAGGGACGAAAAAAAGCAAAGAAAAGACTCAGCGTGGTAATCGAATAATAATAATCGAGATCAGAAAACCCTAATCCAAACCAGAAGATTGGAGTGACAGAATTTGAGGCATCGAGATTGTAAGACATTGATAAGGGAAGAAAGCCTTTTCTGCAATGGTTGTAAGACAGAAGGTGAAAATTCGATTGCTAGAGAAGGGACAGAAGGTGAAAATTCTTTTTAATTGAATGAAATCCTTACTAGATCGATTTGTGCTAGATCGATTTTGATCTTCTGCACCAAAATCTGGGTTTCATTACAACGATGACAAAGATATCGAAGAAGAGGATATAGGCATGTGTGCAAATTTGTTTGATGAAAGATGTATTATTTTAGTATAGTGGCGGAGAACTTGTTTTATTTGGTTCTCTTGTATTTGTAGTTTGGTGATAAAAAATGTCTACAATTGATTTCATATTCATAAATTTAAATTTCACACGAAGGCAAGGTATGTTAGGTTTCTCCCATAAGGAGTATGAGTCTCATATTACTAGACTAATAAATGAAGTTAAGACTGGTTTTCCGTTGCAACAAGAAGAAGTGGAAGACTGTGGACATTGTAAAATAGGTTATCAATTGAAAATTTTTAATTTTTTTTAAAAACAGAATTACTGAAAGGTAGGGAAAAGGCTATGGAGGATGTATATGAGTAATCATTACATACTCACATAACACATCTAATCACCAAATGTCTTTCTTCTTTTCTTTGATGGAGATAAATCAAAGAAAGAATATGAAAGTTGGGAATTAATCACCAAATGTCTTTCTTCTTTTCTTTGATGGAGGTAAATCAAAGAAAGAATATGAAAGTTGGGAATTATTGATCCTTAATGTTATTCCTATATAAGACTTGAGTTTGTGATTGGATTACAATTTTGATGAGTGGACATTCTTAAAGACAAACCAATTTGGTAGGTTACTATAGGATGATTGGTCATCTCTTCTAAACAAATAAAAAAATGACTTCTGTTTGGGATAAATATAAAATGAATACAATGGGCAAGTCTTTGTTAGTGATTGAAGACCTAGATGATTTAGAGGGGTATACATAAAATGATACAAAGTTAGAAGCTTTAGAAGAAAGAATAATTATTCAATCAACTTCCTCAATCAGAAAAGAAAACATGAATATGGAGACCAAAAATGATATGGACAAAAAGCTAACAATTTAAAGTAGAGAGAAAAAGACAATACATCAAAATGCAAATGTGAATTAACAACAAGATTCTAAGATCTAGGTAGGGAAACTCTCTTCTTAGTGAGAGTAATAGAGATAAAATCCTAAAATGTTAGTGGTTTAATGACCCTAATAAAAGATCTTAATATAGTTTCACACACACACACACACACACAGAGTACATGAAGCTAAAATTAATAAATTTGAAGTAGGAACCCTTTTGTGAAACTGAAAATAATGAAATAATGGATTTGTAGTAACCAATGAGGATTCTATAGGACTTAGTATTCTACTAAAGCCCTGTACCATCCGACTAAAGGTTTTAAACTTAAGATAAAAATGGAAGGCTTATATGGTCACAAGATTTTCCTCAAATGCCTTATCTTTTTTCTTCTCAATGTTTATGGATATGTTGGTTGAGTTCTAAAGAAAAGAGAATGGAATCAAATTTCTAGCGTCCTTGAATAGAAATTAGCTATCCCATTAAACCATATGAGATTAGTATGCTCATCTAGCATCCTTTGTTTCTTTCCCAAATAGATTACAACATGTCAATACAAACACATAATACTATACCATACAAAGGAATTAGGCATAATTTATTTCCCATGCATTAATTCTTGAAGGAAATTAGGTACAATTGATGAATGTTTAAATAGATGAAGAAGTTTTAGTTTAGCATTATGACATTTAAATTCAAGGCATAGAAAAATATGACACACATTTATGTGGACAAAACCCTTTTGGGTAAAACAAATCGACACTCCAAAACCACATTGCCAATGTATTATGAAAAAAAAATGTAGTTATGGTAGATTGAAATATTTCATGAGTGAAACTCATAAACATTTATAAGTCCAAAGATTGTTATGAATCCACTTCTCTGCCTTATCTTTCTCACTATTCCTTTTCTGTTTCCTTTGTTGTTTGATGTCTCTTCCATCCTCAATCTCTCATCTCTTTCTCTCTATTTCCATATAATCAAAATCCCACTGATATTCTCTAGGACACTAATAGAAATAAGGAAACACACAACTGAGACTGGGGGGGGTGTGAATCAGTTGTGTCCAAAAATCATAAACTTAAACCAATTTGAAAAATATAAACCTTAAAACATAGATATGATAATTAAGCATGCAACCAAAGATCCACAACACCATATGAACACATGACACCAAGATTATTATTGTGGAAATCTTATTAGGGAAAAAACCATGGAGGGGATGAACCCACAAGATAATATACTATGTTAAAATAAATATACCCCGTTAAAGGTATTATAATAGTAATGTACATGTATTCAGGCTAACTGCCTAGAGCATAGTGTTGAGGGAAATCTCACTGCTTTATAAATTTACATGGACTACAATCCATAAATCAAGAATTATATGATAGAAACTACATCATGCTCGGGTCAGTTCCATTGAAGCACATACAATTAGATCTCTTCCTCTATTTTTAAAGTCCAATCATACCTCTTCACACTCTCTCTCATATACCCATCTCATACATCTCTCATACATTTGCAATTTAAAATCATTACACCAATTTATACAATTTATCAACCTTGGAAGAATTAACAATGTCAACTTCACTTTTATCACCTAGTTACAAAATATTTATCTTTTACAATAGAATATTATATGAAAATCAATGAATTTCAACTTAGACATAGAAATAATCCAAATATTCATCCTTAAACACACTACATCTCTAATAATCATGCCTCAAACATTCACAACATGCTACAACATCATGTTGGCCAAGAACACAAAGAATATTAGTGCACCAACATAAAAAGCTCAATCACGAGGACACCAATCAATGTGAACCATTAATACAAATAGAACATGGTCTAGAAACATCAACACACTTTATGAAATTCTACAATAACATCCACAAAAAATCTATCTTTAAATTAATCACCATCTCTAATATGATAAATAAGAACACCAACAAGAACCACTATTATTTAAGATGTAATTGTGTAGGATTTTTGCTCAAGGGTTGCTAGTAGATCTGCTGTCGACTGTCTTTTTGGCTTTTCAAGCTAGATTTTTTATTTTTTTGTGTGTAGGTTTTGGGTCCTGCTTTTTGTTTCTTAGTAGGCGTTCTTTGTTTGTATGAACTCTATTGAACATTTTAAGCATCTTGTGTAAATGGTTTCAGGGACCATTCAAAACCTATATTTACCTTAATCAAAAACAATATCCATATCTCTTAGAGTATCTTTAACAATATATCCCTTGAAAACCTCTCCTTGTGAATCTCTAGACATCTGAATTTCTCTCTCCCTTATTTTATCTCTTTTTTCACATTAACTTCTAGATCCCCTTTGACATCAATGAAAAAGACACATATTTGTAACAAAATCTCTCACTGATTCTGAATAAGTATATCTTCCCCAAATCTGAAAATTAAATTTACAAGCCACAAGACTAACTACTTCCCCTTTTTAGCAACCACCATACATCAATCTGAATTTTATGTTTTCTCTATGAAATGCATTGGACTGATGCATACCAATGCATCTCAATTTTGATCAGGAGTAATCACCCCTAGCTTTTCTCTCAGATACTCAAAAGTATCCTTAGGAAAAGGCTTTGTGAAAATATCTTCTATATGTTCCTTGGTAGGAACATACTCCAACTTGACTTCCTTCTCAACTACCTTCTCTCTCAATAAATGATGCTTGATAGATATATTCTTTGTCTTTCAATGTAGCACTAGATTTTTGAAATATAAGTTACACTTAAAATATCATAATAAATAGAAATAGGTTCATCAATACTTACTTTGATATATTCCAATATTTTCTCATCCAAATAACCTGTGTATAGTTTTTTATTAAGTAAAACAGGTTTTACACAGTTCCTGAAACCCACCACAAAATAAAATGTTGTAGAAACAAGTTCAGAGCTAAGCTAAAGCATTGAAAACAAAGGAACGGGCCACAAAAGGGCCGACCTAAAAGCTAACACAATAAAAGAAAGGACAAAATAGAGCAAAAAGAGGCAGGCACCAGAATTAAGCCAAGCTCCTAAGCATGGTGACAACATTGCATTCGAGGACCTCCTTCTTCTCTGCTACCTCTTTGACTTTCTAAATGTCATGGGGTCCATGGGAGTCATCATCATCCCTATTTTTCTTTGTTCTGGCTCTGGTTCTCTTGCCTGAACCTTTGCTGGGCTTCTACTTATCTTCCTCTGTAGTCCTCTGAGCTTCCCTCCAGTCCATCTTATCTTCCATTTTGTTGATTAACAGTTTAATGTGCTCATTAGATGCTTTGAGGATGTTATAGTTTTGTTCAGCAATACCCTTTAGGGTGTCCTCAAGGCTGTTCATTTTAGATTCTAGGTGATCAACCCTAGACTCCAAGCTACGCTTTCTCTCAGTGGCTTTGTGATCCTTATCATCAGTGCTCTGAATTTTTTCTTTGAGATCTTCAATTTCATGGAAGAGCCATTTGAAGGACCTAAACTAGTCCATCATGCTATTCTTAGCATTGTTGAGGATATTCATCTCCATTTCCTTGGCTTGATCACTGAGAACCACTAGAGCAGGGTCAATCAACTCCTCCTTATGGATTTTTCCATCAGTGTCCTCTAGAATTTTAGGGTTCACGGCCTCCCTTATGATCCCCATGCACACTGTGTTGACCTTGAAGTTCCTCCAAAATTTTTTCCCTTTTCCAGAATCTTGCCTCTCGTATTCCCCTCTAGAATTTTCTTCTAAGATCTCTTACATGATGGAAGACTGGGTAGAGGGATTACCCTGTTCATCTTTGGGGTCTTCAGAAATAGGATCTTGAGCTTCTTTGTTGGTTCCTACCAGGGGCTAAGGAGGGGGGGAGTTGTCATCACTGATCATGAGATCAACAGAGAGATGACCTGAGAAATCCTCCTTAGTGTTGAGGTTATCCCCTTTGGCCTATTCTGGCATTTTCGTGGCTTCATTTTTTGAGTTTCCCTCCTCATCATCTATATTCATGTCTTTCTCATTCTCGTTATACTCCTCATCTAAGGGTATCTCCTTTATTTCCTACTTTTTAAGATATTTTTTAATTTTAACTAAACTCGAAAGTCTCTTCTTGGATGAGGACCCCTTTTTCAAGTTTTTTAGCTCTTCTTCCTCACAATCCTCAGAATTCATTCCTTCACTATTACCCAATGAGATGTAGTTCGACCGTAAATCTTCACTGTTACATTTTTTATTTGCAATTTCCATACCCAGAATTTGGGCTTTAAAGAAATCATAAATTAGCAGCAACAAGCCCTCATGCAGAGTAGGGTTAACAATGTTCTTCTCTCTCAAGCCACTAATGATCTCATTAATGGAGGAATAGAGATAAAATGAGATGGAAACCTTTTTTTTGTACCTGAAGTGATTCAACAAGACAAAGTGGTATGTACAAATTCTATCAAACCTAGTATCCAGAGTGATGTATGAGATGAGGGCCTTGAGAACAAACTTCCAAAGCATTTTCAATCTCATAGGATGATAGTATGTACCCGTCTTGACAATGACCTTCTTCTCCTCATCGTCTCTAACAAAGTCGTTGACAACATTGTCAAAAATTTTACGATCCCTGTAAATTTTTTTCCCAACTATGGGGATTCATGTGACCATAGAAATCACCTCCTCTGTGATAGTGAAGGACTTCCCCTCTATCTCCATCATTCCTTCATTCTATCTTTTGACAAAAATGTTGGTGACCACCTTCCTATTACTGTGGATTCTTTCGATGAAGGTGGTAATTTCCCCTTTCTGCAGGGCTCTCCAAACTTTAGTGTGATTCTTACACTTCTTGCTATCATTCATAAGCTCCCTTCTGTGTCTTTCCCCAACCATGGCTCTAGTCTAGGTACTAGTTTCTCTCTGGTGAGGCGGAGCCTTAATACTTTTAGTCTTTCTTGCTTCCTTTATTCTTGGCTCTCTTATTTTTTACCTTTGATGATAAAAATAGTTCTTGGGAAAGGATATCCAGAAAGCATGTAGAGGGCACATGTAGTAATTTGCCTTTATGTCCCTCCAGTGCTTGTCATTAATGTAATGACTACTCTAAAAATCCCCTTTTTCTTTCATTATTATCTTTTATGATTTCCTCAGTACTTTGGAGTTTGTCCCCATCATGTAAATCCTTCACTTCACCTGGGAGATCTTTGACATGCTGCCACCTCATCTTAGCTTCCTTTCTTACTACCAGGTTGGCGAACCAGTCATCGACACTGTTGGCAACCCTGTACACGTGAGAAATGTGGACCGCATCAAATAGAATGGCACACATATCATCAATCATCTTGGCAGTGAACCACAGCAAGGATTGGACAAGATTTAAGCTTTTGATGATGTTCAATGGGTTGCTTTCCATCCAAAAATTATTGATCCCTAGGTCAAAGGCAAGATTGGTGACTTGGAGGGCCGCAAAATTTTCTATGAAGAGGTTAGTTTGAGATCCAAGAGGAAGGGTTACTGCAGCTAAACCAAAACCAAATGTATTCCTAATGCTTCCTCTACTACCTGCCTGGCCTAGGTTCTCTTTGGATGCACCTTCGAAATTGGCTGTGGACCAACCTGCCAGAGGACATCTCTAGATGCAGTTCTATCTTTTCTCCTGAGCCTCGTCCTTGACCTTTCCTTCTTTGAAGATGTTTTCAGCTTTAAGATGAGTAGATTTCCCCATTGTCTTAAGGCCTACAAAGGCTCCATCAAAATTGGTAGCTTTTTTTTCCATGACTTTGCTAAAATTGATACCCTCTAATTTATCCTTCTGCATCTTTGTTTCCTAGTTTAAAAAAGTGTCCAGTCTGTGATCCAAGATCATGTTCCTTTTATCATCCTACATGTGTGAGCTAATGAGCCCACATTTGTTCAACAAAATGACTTTCATTTCTTACTAGGGGTGAAGGCTACCTGGATGGTTTTCTAAGTTCCATTCACAATGTTCTTATTGGCTTCTTCTTGCCTGATCTGACTAGCTCTCTTTCTTCCTGGAGTTTTTTGTTTGGCCCCAACATTAGCTTTATTTTTGCTCCTGGTTGCTGCAAGGGAAATCAGAGAGGGATCTCTACTTTTTAATTTCTTCCTATTGTGGACCTTGGACCAACCCTCCTTTTCATCTTTTTATTTCACAAAGAGCTCTTCCATCTTAGTGAGCTACCTTGGGGAGACAGAGACTATTAGTTTTTCCATTTGTAGGACTTTACTTGAGTCCTATTTCTTAGGACATGGAAAGGTATCTTGAGATGCGGTGCCTTTTCAATTTTCCTATTTTAGACTGGAGAAGCTTTCTTCCAGCAGAGGTTCAAGGGAATCTGGAACAATGGAAACAAAAATTGACCTAGGGAATGAGTCAACTCCTTCTTCTTGACCAACTTCCAAGGTTTCTTCAGTGATTTCTTACTGAATGTTGACTTCCATACCTATGCCTTCTAAGGGGGGAATCACCTCTCTGATATCTGTATCAATCTGTTGACTAGTTAGCTCTTTGAGGTTTGAGATTTGTTTCTATTGTCTTGTCAACTTGCCTTCTGTAGATTTTTCCTTTTCTACCCTAGTTTCATGGGTCTCAGGTAAGATCTTTGTTTGTTCCTTTTTCTTCCATGCACTATGGGTATTGGCCTCAGTAGCCTCCTGTGGTTTTGGTTTCTCCCTTGTTGGGCTTGCTTGTTTGCATCTAGTATTATTGCCCGACTTTATCTTTCTTTGGGCGATTCTTGCTTTCCTTTCTTTCTTTGAGTTCTGGAACACTGGACATGCTTTAGCAATGTGTCCTACTTTCTTGCAATGGAAACAAGAAAAATGGACACTTTCATATTCCAACTTCTACACATATTTACCCAGTTTGGATCGAAGCTCTATGATTTTTGGCATGTCTTGACCCTCTTCCACCCCCATGCAAATCCTGGCATAGGTTAGGCGACTGCTTGTCACTGTCACTGGGTCTATCAAGAGAAGGGTACTAAAGGATTTGGCTATTCCATCGAAAACATCTTTGTACCAAAAATCCATGGGAAGTTTTGGAAGTCTAACCGACACTGGAGCTTGGACAAAGAAGGAATCATTGAGATCCAGCTTCGGTGTCCATTTTTGCAATGCCTGGGTTTCTTTTCCTATAGCGCAGGTACCAATGCAAAGGATTTTGTCTAAGTCTTCCTTACATGAGAAATCAAAGGACATAAATCCCTTAGCCATGGCTATGACTTAGACTTGGCCCTTTAAGTCCCATTTCTTTTTTGCAAAAATCTTAACAATATCTATATTAGGTCTTGACCCCACTAAGTTTCCAACAAGAGTATGGTCCATTAAAGCTATTTTGTGATCAACCAGTTTGTCAAGAATCTCTATGGCGTAGTTTCCTTTTTTCTTATGAGTTAAATCTTTAATAGAGGGGAAAGAGGACTTGCCTATAAGTTTAACCTCGAACAGAGTTGACCATCGATGGTTGAGGACTATTCCATTCTGATCATGTTCCTAGATCTTTGTGACTATGGTTGATGTAGGAGGAGAAACCAGATTCTCGTCCCCCACCCCAGTATCCTTTCATGGGTCTTTCTACTTTTCACGTGGGACCCATCCTTTTTCTCTGGGTCCGTAGGGACCTGTTTTGCTGAGATACCATCACTAGAGGATTCCACTACCTACGGGCCAGGAATACCACCCACCTTTGAATTCAAACTTCCTCCTGCTCCTGCGCTCTCCATAAGTGGATAGAATCCCATATTATAAAGCCCATATTAACCTGTGTATAGTTGATTGCATCAACAACATATGTTTCCTCGACAATAGATTGTGATGTACAATTCTACTTCTTACTCAACCATTAAACCCATCTCTTTCCCAAGAAAAATGCACCACCATTTGTACTCTTTCCATCATCCACATTATTACCCAATCAATATCAATAAACTCATTCAAAGTAAATTCATCATCTTTAGGATACCATAAGCCATATCCAATTGTTCCTTTCAAATATCTAAATATCTTCTTAAGAACAACAACATGAGGTTATTTAGGATCTTCTTGAAATATTAAATAAATACAAACTAAATTCATGATATTAGGTCTTTTTTGAGTCAAATAAAGTATACGACCTATTATTGATATCCATCTTGTCTAATTTTCTTTAGGAGAATTATCATTCTTTGTCAACTTACATCTAGTCACCATAGGAGTACCAACTATTTTTGAGTCTTCCATACCAAATTTCTTCAATAACTCTTTTATGTACTTGGATTGTGATAGGAAAATTCCATTTTCAAATTGTGTAAATTTGAAAACCAAGAAATAATTTCATCTCACCAATCATAGACATCTCAAATTCACTTTTCATTTCATTAGAAAATTCCTTACTCAACTTGTCATTTCCTCCAAAAATGATATCATAAAAAAAATCAACAATCAAAATGTTATTAAGGTCAATCTTGAAATATAAATTACTATTAGCAATATATTTGTTAAATCCAAGCTTCAAAAGATACTTATCCAATCTTGCATACCATGTTCTAGGGGCTTGTTTCAATTCATACAAAGATTTCTTCAATCTACATACCACATTTATTTGATCTATCAATGTAAAACTATCTGGTTGTTAAATATTGTAGACTTCTTCCAATTCACCATCCAAAAATAAATACTTGACATCCATCTGATATAATTTGAAATCCTTGTAAGTAGGATAAGAAAGAAATAATCTAACAACATCAATTCTAGCAATAGGAGGAAAAGTTTCTTCAAAATATTTACCTTCCATTTGTGAGTAACCTTTTTTAAAAACTCCATCTTTATTCCTCACAACTTCACCATCCTCACTTAATTTATTTCCAAAAACCCATTTAGCACCTATCAAATTTATGTCTTTAGGCATGGGAACAAGAATCTATGTATTTTTCTTTTGGATATGATCTAATTCTTCTACTATATCTTTCACCCAATGTTCATCTTTACATGCTTCACTTACATCTTTAGGTTCAATCTTTGAAATAAAAAAAACTCATTTCTCTCTTCATCTAGTCTTCTTCTAGTTTGAACACCTTTATCCTTATCACCTATTATATGATTTTTTGACTAACTTAACCTTACATACCTTGGAGTCTTAGGATTTATATGAATTCCTTATCCTTGAGTATCTTCTTCATTGTTAGCTTGTTCTTGTTCATCAACTTGAATTCTAGGAATAATCTAAAGTTTATTCTAATTATGAGTTTGTGTTCCTTGATTTGTATTGACATATTCATCATTGGAATCATATCCACAAGATCTAGATTGTCTTTGATTGTTTTTATCCACCTTGACATTTTCACTCTCAACTATCTTCTTCAACTTGTTGTTATAACATGTGTTTGCCTTCTTGTTGTAGAATAACCAAGAAAGATTTCTTTATCACTTATAGGATGAAATTTTCCTAAGTTTTCATCTCTTTTGATATAGCATTTTCTTCCAAATATTTTGAATTATTTCAATGTAGGAGTATTACCATACCAAATTTCATAAGGAGTCTTACCAGTTCCACCTTTATTAGTACACAGTTAAGTGTGTAGACTATAAAAGTAACTACCTTGTTAGAATAACTAAGAGGGGGGTGAATTAGTTATCCACAGTCCCAAATCAAAATGTATAATCCAAAATAATTTACTCAAGCTTCTGCAGCTCGGTAACATAAAACACTATACTATCTGTGCTTTAATCGATTACTAGTCAATAACAACTAATGATTACCAATCAAATCCAACATGCAATATGTAAAGTATGATAACAAACAATCACCACAATGAACACATAACACAAAAGATTTAACATGGAAACCCTGTGAAGGGAAAAACCACTTGGGACCGGCAACCCAAAAATGTTCACTCTTCTAAGTGAGGTCAGTGAAGACCCAACCCTATTAAAGGTTACAAACACACTGTGAGCTGTGACCTTGTTAGAGGATTTTAGACCAACCGTTATTGTCCAACCAGCATTCACTATGGGTTGATAGGATAACAATGTTCATTCTATGAATGATACATAAAAGACTTTAAAGTCCACTCTGTTAAGATATTTCTCTATTTACAATGGTTAAAATGTAACAACAGTTGATCTAATTACAATACAACTTGAATTGTAGATTATCATATCTATGTTAAGCCCATTCAAATCCTCTAATCAATATATCAATTCTATGTCAACAATAATCAATGACTTTCTGTCGCTTGGTAATAGCTTTCTGACACTTGGTAAACTCTATAGTTTGGTTCTCCTTAACTAGTTTGATCAGGCATACATGAAGCTTGTCCATGCGATAGTTCTACAGTCTCCTTCTTCTGACATAAGTTTCCTCCTTATTCTCCTTCATCCATTTTGCTGCTTAAACCTTCCTTAGCTGATATACCAGTAACACATTTTGATTTTTTCCTTTAGATCTTCCTTGAATTATGCTAGTCGTTGATCTTCATAACAAACATTATCTCCATCTCTGATTTTAATGTAATTTATAGCTCATCAATCCTTAATGGCTAAACTAAGCATTTAGTTCTTTTTCTCCTGCTCGATTAACAAAGAAATGTGTCGGTGAACACAAGCTCGGTGTATACTGTGATGCTTCATCAACTGACCACATTGCCTTGTGTCTTTCAGTTCTTTTCCTCATCATAGATGAATGAAACATAATCAAGTTAATAACATAAGGTCATAGACTCATCAACAAGTTACTCAATGTATTCCTTATCCTCATCTATCATATACATCTTCCTCATGTAGATATTTCTATTCTTCATCTCTTTTACTCCTTTTCTACAGATGTTTAGGTATTGTAACTTACAAAATAAGTGTTGTCAAACTAGTTGACATCAATGACAACATATTACTGATTTAATCATATTACATATCTAATCAGCAACTCAGTGATCTCTAATCACAGATCTTCAATTAGGTTCTAAATTAGTTGTAGTTCATCAATAAACATGATTAATGCACAGAGAATCCAGAGATGCACTCTAAAACAAAGCATATATCTATTGAGTATCACTACTTAAGAGAACAAGTATAGGAGAAGCAAGTGTGTAGACAGTTAAGTGTGTAGACTGCAGTAGTAACTACCTCTCTCTAGTTGACATGTAGAACATTTCCTTCAATCGTCATGGTCCTTATAGTGTCTAAGATAGTTATATTCTCCCTTTTTGTAACACCATTCTAGTGTGGGGTCCATGGTACAAATATTTATCTTCTCATCCCATGTTCTTCACAAAAGCATTGAACTCACCTAATGTAAATTCATCACCTTTGTCGAATCTCAAACATTCAACTTAAATGTTGTCTTTGTCTCATCCATATCCTTAAAGACCTTCAATTTTTTAAAAGCTTCTGATTTTTCCTTTAATAAAGTAACCCACATCATCCTTGAATAATCATCAATGAAAAATATGAAATATTTGTCTCCATGAGAGCTTCTAACTGTAGATGGACCACATAAATCAATGTGCACAAGATCTAATAACCCTTTGGAAGAATAGGTTTGTATTTTAAAAGTAGATATAGTATCCTTACCCATCTAACATTCCTTACACATAACATTAGTAGGTTTTAATAACTTAGGTAAATCTCTTACTACATGAGTTGTACTTATCTTTACAATGTTATCAAAATTCACATGATACATCATCCTATGTCATAACCAACTTTCATTAATTTGAGAAATCAAACATCTTCTTTCAGAACTATTCAAATGTAAAACATTACCTTTAGTCTTTGTACCTAATGCAATCTCTTTTCTTGAACTTCCCAAGATTTTGCACTTCCTATACTTGAATTTTAGATCATAGCCCTCGTCAACTAACTATTCAACACTCAAAAGATTATGCTTCAATCCTTCAACATATAAGACATCATTAGTAATATTGTTACCACAAAGAGTAATGGATCCTCTACTCTGGATTAGGCAAGCTGTATCATCTCCAAATCTAACTACACCACCATCATACCTTTCTAAACTCACAAAATTTCTCTTATTGC
Source organism: Chamaecyparis obtusa (assembly GCA_027943335.1). Lineage (NCBI taxonomy): Eukaryota > Viridiplantae > Streptophyta > Pinopsida > Cupressales > Cupressaceae > Chamaecyparis > Chamaecyparis obtusa. Next base: position 249,580 of record BSBK01008640.1, on the reverse strand, counting down.
TAGTCATGTGGTGTGAACATCTATTGTTCATAACCCATTCATCTTTCTCCTCTATATGTACAACCAAAGATATTTCCACATTGATGTAACTAGAAGTCTCATTAGGAATTGGATCTTCTTCTTTGATAGAAATGAATACCCATTCATCATCACCTTTTCCACCTTTCTCAGATTCATCATCTATCACACCTTCATCAACACCATAAAAATTTTTCTTCTAATATCTAGATTGATATTTCCTATGCTTGACTTTAGGAACTCCTTTAGGACACCTTGATGCAAAATGACCAATCTTATTGCATGAAAATTATTTAAGAGGTAACTTTTCTCCATACTTACTAGCTCTTTTAGGAAGTCTTTTGGGAATTAGGGCTTCAAGTTCTTCTAGCTGTATTTATTCTTATTCAATCTCTTGCATCTACTTTGCATGCTTTGATACATACTTTGATAAAATTTCTCTTGAATAATATCTCTGCTTATTCTTAGAAATAGTAGCCTTGAATGTAGATTCTGTTAGGAATAAGGTGTCTCAACCTTGGATAATTCCTATTCTTATTATTTGTTTTGTAAATGTATTTTTTGCAAATAATGTAATTAAGTGTGAGTGTACATGTCTAGTTGGCATGTTGATGTGTCACTCCACTTGATGTGTCGGCATCTTGTGCATAAGGAGATCATGACTGAAACAGTCATGACAGATTCCTATGATGCATAAGAACTATTTAAGGAATGTGCTATGACAGGTGTAAGAGCATCTTATGACTTGGGCCTATTTGGGCACCCAAGAAGAAGTGGTTGGTGTGTGTAAGAGAATATGCCAAAAATAGGTTGGTATGACAGATTCTCTTACACTTCTCTTGTGACCGTTATTTTTTGGTGGATTCTATGACAAGATGTCATTGTCTATTCTAGGGATGGATGCCTATTCTTGGGATTGCATGTAACAACTATGTACATGTGGCTTTGTGAATGGGTCTTGGTGGTTGCGCATATTTTTTGGTCTAGAGGAGTCTATATATATGATGCTGCTCCTATGGGAGAGATATAATAGAAATTTAAGTCTTGTTAGCTTTGTCTCTCATTTCCTGAAAGAACTTGCATTGTAAGTGTGTTGTAATCTTTGTGTTGAAGATAATACATTGTGCAGGTTTTGGAGTGCTGGGGTTTTTTACCGAAAGGTTTTCCCCAGGGTATATCATTGTGTCATTCTCTATTTTTCTATATGCATGGTATGTGGTTGCAATATCTTTTTTAAAGTAGTTAACAAATCTGAAATTGTAAGGATTTATAAGAATTTGCACAATACTCTCCTATAGAGATTAGCGTAGGAAGCTGTTTCCTCACCTGAGTTTCCTTACAAGTGGTATCAGAGCTTGATCAACTTTTGATACTAGTTGTTGGGTAGGGTTTTTTGAGTTGATCTCAAGTTTGAGTGGGAGTTTTTTGCAGAGCATTCTGAATCTTATTTGTAGATTGAGATGGCAAGTTCATCATATGGAAGAATAGAGGTGGAGAAATTTAATGGCACTAATTTCGAGTTGTGGAAACTCAAGATGGAAGACATGTTGGAAGATTGTGACCTATGGGAAGTGACTTGAAGTGCTACAAGACCAAAAACTATAGCTCAAGCAGATTGGGATATCAAAGACCATAAAGCTAAGGGTCTCATAAGACTCTATTTAACCGATGCAGTCCTTCTGAATGTTCTAGATGAGAAAATCGCAAATAGTTTGTGGGAAAGACTTGCAGCCGTGTATCAGGCCAAATCTCTGGTGAACAAGTTATTCCTAAGGAAGAAGTTGTACTCTTTGCGAATGGAGGAAGGTGGATCCTTAACGGATCATTTAAATGCATTTAATCTGTTGGCTGCACAATTGACATCAGCTGGTGTCAAGTTAGAGGAGGAGGATTGTTGCTACACACTTTTGTGTTCTTTACCAGATTCATGGGACCATCTTGTGATGGCTCTTGAAAGCACTTTAGTCACCTTCAAAATGGATGATGTGGTGTCTTTGCTGCTATCAGAGGAGATGCCGAGAAAGGCTTCCATTTCAGAAAAAGAAGCCCTTGGTGGGAGATCCACTGAAAGAGGGAAGAAAAATGATAATAAGTCTGACAATAAAGGTAGATCCAAATCCCGTGGGAAGTCAAAGACTTCCAATAAGTCCAAGGCAAAATGTTGGAACTGTGATAAATCTGGGCACTTTCGTAAAGACTGCAAAGAGCCGAAGAAGAAGAAGAAAGGTTCAGATTCAGCTTCACAAAGATCTCAAGAAGATGGTGATGCATTCATCGCAGCTTTGGCAGCCCATGCATCTGATGATGTGTGGTTGGTTGACTCGGGTGCATCTTTTCACATGACCTCTCATCAAAACTGGTTCTCAAAATATGAAGAGTTTGATGGTGGAAAGGTGTACTTGGGTGATGATTCTCACTTAAAGATAGTTGGACGTGAAAGGGTCACTATCAAATTTTTTGATGGACGAGTAAAGGGAATCAACAGAGTTATGCACATTCCAAGTTTGGCACGAAACCTATTATCTATAAGTATGCTGAATGATGTAGGTGTGCAAGTTTATTTTTTGAAAGAAGGATGCAAGATGAGCAGAGGATCGATAGTGCTTGCAAGGGGTACTAGGAGAGGTACCTTATTTCAGCTAGATGCATGTATTCCTCTATGTAATAGTTCTTCATCCTCACCATCTGAACAAGTAGTGAAGAAGTCTGTGGTTACTGGTTCTGATGGTAGTGCAAACACTTTGGAAGCTAAGCTTCCTGCAGAAAAGACAATGTTGTGGCATATGAGATTTGGCCACATTGGTGAAAAGGGTCTTAGAACCCTGAAAAATAAAAATCTCATTGAGGGGTTAAATGATTGCAATCTCAAGTTTGACTTCTATGAACACTGTGTCTATGGTAAACAAAATCATGTTCAGTTTTACTCTAGTTCTCACAAATCTTCTGATGTTTTGGATCTTATTCATTCTGATGTATTTGGTCCTGTAAAAGTTCCTTCAATCTCCAAGTTTGTATTTTTTGTATCTTTCATAGATGATTACAGTAGAAGGACATGGATTTATTTCCTTAAAAGTAAGACACAAGTCTTTAGTCGGTTCAAGGAATTTAAAGCTCTTGTAGAGAATCAGACTAGTAAGAAGATTAAGTGTGTGAGAAATGACAGTGGTGGTGAGTTTTGCTCAGTAGAGTTTGAACAGTTCTGTAAAGAACAAGGTATCGAGAGGCATAAGACAACTCCGTATACCCCACAGCAAAATGGAGTTGTAGAGAGAATGAACAAGACACTGATGGAGAAGGCTAGGAGTATGCTTAGTGGAGCTAGTTTAGAACAAAGGTTTTGGGCCCAAGCTATGGCCACTGCTTGCTATCTAGTTAACAGATCTCCTACGTCAGCCCTTGTTGGTAAGACACCCATGGAGGTGTGGTCTGGTAAGAAGCCTTCAATTAGACATCTTCATGTTTTTGGTTGTGAAGCTTATGCACATGTTCCAAAGGAGAAAAGATCTAAGTTGGGAAAAAAAGCCGTTAAATGTATTTTCATCAGATATAGTGCTGGTGTGAAAGGATACAAGCTTTGGGATCCTGTGACTAGTAAGGTGTTGTATAGTAGAAATGTTATTTTCAGAGAGCTAACATCTTCTCCTATTGTGCTACAACCAGATGAAAAAGAAAAGGAAAAAGATGTTGTTCAGTTGCCTCCTACCCCTAAGAAGACTGAACAGAGAGACCATGTTGGGTCTAATGATGAGGAGAGCTCTAGTAGCTCTGATAGTTCAGAAGAAGAGGAAGAACAACCTCAACCTCAGCCCTTGAGGAGATCCATGAGACAAAGAAAGAAACCAGAAAAGTTTGGTTATTCTATGTTAGATTCCAGTTGTGCCTTTGCTTTGATTACTAACACTGATGAGCCTAGATCTGTGAAAGAGGCTTTGGGCATGAAAGATGCAGGTTCCTAGATTGAGGCTATGGATGATGAGATGGCTTCATTGGAGAAAAACAAAACTTGGGACCTTTTACCTTTTCCTAAAGGGAGAAAATCTATTGGTTGTAAATGGGTGTTCAAGAAGAAATTCTATGTAGATGGCAGTGTTGAAAGGTATAAAGCTAGATTGGTTGCAAAGGGGTATTCACAGGTAGAGGGAATAGATTATTGTGAAATATTCTCTCCTGTTGCAAAGTTGACATCCATTAGATTTTTGTTATCTCTTGCTACATCATATGATTTAGAGATAGAATAGATGGATGTGAAGACAACTTTCCTTCATGGTGATTTGGAGGAAGAGATTTATATGTCACAGCCTGAGCACTACATTGTTAAAGGTAAAGAATCCTTGGTTTGCAGATTAAAGAAATCTCTATATGGTTTGAAGCAATCTCCTAGGATGTGGTACCTTAAGTTTGATGCCTTTGTGTTGTCAATTGGATTTGTAAGATCAAAATCAGATCATTGTGTTTATTTTAGAGTTGAAAATGATCACCTTCTTATTGTTGCATTATATGTTGATGATATGTTGCTATTTGGGAAGGGTAAAGGTATGATTTCTGATTTTAAATCTCAATTGTCAGCACAGTTTGAGATGAAAGATCTTGGGGCAGCTAGGTACATCTTGGGTATGGAAATCAGTAGAGACAGGTCTAACAGAAAACTTTGGTTGAGTCAGAGTAAGTATGTGAAGTCTGTGTTGGACAAGTTCAGCATGGCAGATTGTAGACCACTATGTGTTCCTATTTCTGTGGGAATAAAGTTATCTGTAGATGATTGTCCAAAATCTCCTAGTGAGGTGGAGGACATGAGCAGAGTACCTTATGCTAGTGCAGTTGGCAGTCTTATGTACGCTATGGTCTGTACTAGACAAGACATTGCCCAAGCTGTGGGAGTCCTGAGTTAGTTTATGGGTAATCTTGGATGGGTACATTGGGATGCAGTTAAGCGAGTATTCAGATATTTGAGGGGTACATCAGATTACTCCATATGTTATCATGGTAACTCTTCTAGATCTCCGCATTTAGTTTTTATTCATGGGTTTGTGGATTCAGATTGGGCAGGTGATATTGACAGCAGGAGATCCACCAGTGCTTATGTGTTCACTATGTTTGGTGGTGCCATTAGTTGGATGAGTAAGTGACAACTTGTGGTTGCTTTGTCCACTACAGACGTTGAGTACATGGCTGCTACTCATGCTTGTAAAGAAGCTATTTGGCTTAGAAGATTGTGTTCTGATGTTGGTGTTGATGCAGAACAAATTACTATTTGGTGTGACAGTCAGAGCGCTATTTGCCTTGCAAAGAATCCAAATTTCCATGCCAGAACGAAGCACATTGATGTGCGGTTTCACTTTGTGAGAGATATGGTGGAAGATGGAAAAGTAAATTTGGAGAAGGTAGATACTGTGAAGAATGTTGCAGATGCATTAACAAAACCAGTGGGCACTGAGAAGTTCAGATAGTGTTCGGAGTCTATGGGCCTTTTGGCCTATAGCGGTTAAAGTTCCTGTTATGTTCCTATTGCTCTTACAAGGTGTTCGACAAGTGGGAGAATGTTAGGAATAAGGTGTCTCAACCTTGGATAATTCCTATTCTTATTATTTGTTTTTTAAATATATTTTTTGCAAATAATGTAATTAAGTGTGAGTGTACATGTCTAGTTGGCATGTTGATGTGTCACTCCACTTGATGTGTCAGCATCTTGTGCATAAGGAGATCATGACTGAAATGGTCATGATAGATTCCTATGACGTGTAAGAACTATTTAAGGAATGTGCTATGATAGGTGTAAGAGCATCTTATGACTTGGGCCTATTTGGGCGCCCAAGAAGAGGTGGTTGGTGTGTGTAAGAGAATATGCCAAAAATAGGTTGGTATGACAGATTCTCTTACACTTCTCTTGTGACGGTTATTTTTTGGTAGATTCTATGACAAGCTATCATAGTCTATTCTAGGGATGGACGCCTATTCTTGGGATTGCATGTAACAACTATGTACATGTGGCTTTGTGCATGGGTCTTGGTGGTTGTGCCTATTTTGGGGTCCAGAGGAGTCTATATATATGATGCTGCTCCTATGGGAGAGATATAATAGAAATTTAAGTCTTGTTGGCTTTGTCTCTCATTTCCTAAAAGAACTTGCATTGCAAGTGTGTTGTAATCTTTGTGTTGAAGATAATACATTGTGCAGGTTTTGGAGTGCTGGGGTTTTTTACCGAAAGGTTTTCCCAAGGGCATATCATTGTGTCATTCTCTATTTTTCTGTATGCATGGTATGTGGTTGCAATATCTTTTTTAAAGTAGTTAACAAATCTGAAATTGTAAGGATTTATAAGAATTTTCACAATACTCTCCTATAGAAATTAGCATAGGAAGCTGTTTCCGCACCTGAGTTTCCTTACAGATTCAACTATAAGAAGTGCATGATGAAATTCACTCATCTCAAAAGTATTTAACTTACCAAGAAACATATCCCTTATCACATTTGTCACTATTATGATCTCCTCAATAGTAGAAACCTTGTGTTTATATAAGGAGATAAAAACCTCAATTTTTAAGAAACAATCTTTGATTCCTTTAACTATCCACAAAAACATTTGATACTGCAAACAAGCTCATTCTCCTTGTGCATGTAGGAAATAACATTCTCATCTTCACTCATCCTTAACGTATCATTCTTTCCTTTTAGGCTTTGCAACTTAGCTATCTTCACATACGTATCACCTTCATGTAAAGTCTCCAACTTCATCCAGATCTCACATGCAGTCTTCAATTCCATAACATTTATGTACTTTGTATCAAACATGATGCTCAATGATTTTCCTTATCTCTAATGTTGTACTTAGGTTTCTTTTTCTCATCAGCACTAGCATTAGAAAGACTTGCAGGAAGATTGTATGCATTCTCTATGATCTCCCAATAGTCTGTACCAATGTATCTCAAATGAGTTTCCATGCAAAATTTCCATAGTGAATAGTTTGTGCTATTAAATCTCAAGCTATCATTCTTAAAAGATGTAATCTCAGATCTCCTCAAGATGTTAGCCTTCCCAAAGAGGAACTAAGCTATGATACCAGTTGATGGAACTAAGGTAGCATATATAACAGAGGGGGTTGGGGGTGTATTAGTTGTGCCTGTTGGGAGTTCCCTTTGATCTTCAACTTGTAGATTTATACTTTGATGGATAACTTAAATAATACTTTGACTCTATCACCACTCCAAACTCTACAAGGAAGAGGGCCAATTAACAAGGACCAATATACTCTTTACTAACCAATTTAAAGATTTGATCATTTAATTTGTGTGTGTGGTTGATGATGATGGACTACCTCTAGAGAAGGGATTAGTACCTTATCCTAGGGCAAAGAGTCACCTAATAACATATGTCAACTAAACCTTAACTCAAACATACATGAACTCAGAGTAAGTGCTTTTCCTATTACTCCCCTCACTCCCAAACATGATCATCAAATTCCAATCTAATAATGAACTCACTGAAATCACCCTAAAGGCTTTAATCCTAACTTTGTTAGGAACTCCAAGATGATCTCACAATACTCTTTGTTTACCATATGCTAATCCACTTTGTGACCTTAACATATATGAATCCACAATCAGAAAAAGAAGACAATCAGAGATTTGAGATAGGAATTCTAGTGTATTCTCATTAATTTTCAGAATCAATACATTATCAAGACAACAAAATGCCAAAGAAACAGACCCAAGATCCAGGTTCTCCTTACTTAGTATAATACCATCAACAACAACCCTTACAAAATAAAAAATGCTGCAATATATACCACCACTAGTCACCTTGGAATCCTCAAAGAGGATGCATCAAGCTTCGGGTGACTAGGGTTAGGGTTTCAACCAGTAAACCCACTAGAAATGGTCCCAAAATTATTACAGGGGAAGAAACCTAGGAAAACAAGAGAAGACAGATCCCAGAGTGATTCCAATCATGATAAATTCTCTGAGAAGGTACTGAGAACCACAAAAATGCCCAAAATGTCAACTTGCAACATGCCTCAAGCACAAAACCACATGGTACAAACCCCTATAGATGATCATGGAACACCCTGGACCACACAGCAACAACAAGTGCCACCAAATAAATCAAATCTGGCCATGAAAGCATTCAATTTTAGTCCTTCTGGTCACAGGAAACCCTTCAAAATTTCAAATTTGAAATCAAACGGTCAGTTTCAAGCACCAGCAACAAATTGGCGGTCCACATTTGAATCTAAATCAACTTTAAGTTGTAGCCGTTAGATCTCTCTTTTTCATGGTCTTTATGATTTACTTTTAAAAAGGGCCCCAGTCAAATTTAGCGAACTGGCGACTAAAGGTTTCTGCCAGTTTGCAAAACACTTTATAATACCACCAGAAAGTTTAGCGATTACACAAATGCTTGTTCACTAAACCGCTAAAACATTTAGAGGAATGCCACCTTACTTTGTGAATGAGCAAACCCATTGAAATCTATTGGAACTGCTAAACATTTTTGTCTGGACCGCCAAGACCTTTGATAACCCCAGGCCTGCCTGAAAACCTACCACATGTCACCACATCATTCACTGCAATCGCTCGGTCATCACTGACAAAGGAACCACTGCAAAGCTTTCCCCTTTAGTGAAGATCGACGGATGTCGCCACACCGCTGACTTATCCATCGTGCAACTTCTATCAATGGTATCATGACAACCGTCAGATCCTGTAGTGTATTAACTCCTCTGAGACCTATGGACCCACTAACAAGTCCAACTCAGCACACTTGGACCAATGAGAACATGCCCAAGTTAGCACCACCTGCTAGAGGACCCACCCTATATCTCTAACACGAACACCTGGAGGATTGGATGAATGGCGCAAGATCTAAAGGCCTCAAAAGATTCTACATGCTTACACGCCAACCATCGATATGGAATCTTAGCAGATACCACAGAGTGTGACCCCACCGTGCTGTATAGGATACTCCAACGAATCACGCACCACCACATCATAGAATCCGGTAGATGGACATATAATTTCTTCATTCATTCTAACAACCCTGCCACTTCACTATTTCCTTCGACCAATAGGGAGATGCCATGTGTGCTTACCTAGCAGTGGACCCATCTATAGAGAAAGGCAACGTCATGAAGGAGAATCAACGGTCGTCGCAAAAGTGCAAGCCTCTGACACATCGCTTGCACTTTAACGACAGTCGTTAGATGTAGATGTTGTCAGAGGGCCAGGCCCAGGAAGATATAAGACAAAAATAAGAAAGAATTAATGCTGAGACTTAGGCTTTTGGGAAAAATTTAGGTGCAGAGGACTATAGGAAAATTAAAAGCCACCGGGGGGAGAAACTTTGAAAAAATTAAAAGGGACCCCGCCGGACATGAAAACCTAACCGCCGAACATCTTGAATGACTTTAATTAGCACATGCAGATTAGGATTTTAAGTGACTTGAATAAAGTAATGACAAATTAGAACAAGGCCATGGTTTTTCTTACCAATGGATATATTTTCAAAAATTTGAACCAAGGGTTTGAGGCAAAGACCTAAAAATGATTGCAGGGACCAAAAGAAAGATGCTAGAGCCATGAAAATTTTTGCACGTGCTAACAGTGCCTAAAATTGATAAACTTAAACCTACTTATAAAACATTAACCTTAAACCACAGATCTGATAATCAAGCATGCAACCAAAGATCCACAACACCACATGAACACATGAAATTGGTATTTTTATCATAGAAACCCTATTATGAGAAAATCCATGGTGGGGAAAAACCCACAAGATAATGTACTATGTTAAAAGCATTATACCCTATTAAAGGTATTACAATGGGAATTCACATGTATTTAGGATCACTACCTAGAGCACACTATTTAGTGAAAGCTCACTTCTTTACAAATTTACATGGACTAAAATCCATAAATCATAAACTATTTGATAGAATCTCCATCATGTCTAGGTTAGTTCCATTGAAGTACATACACTAATATATTTTCCTCTATTTATAGATTCTGCTGATACCCCTTCACACACTCTCTTATATACTCATCTCACACATCTCTCATACACTCACACTTAAAAATCATTACCTTGGAAGAAATAACAAGGTTGGCTTCACCCTCAACACCTAATTAAAAAATATTTATTATTTTAGAATATAATATTCAATGTGAATAAATTAATGTTGGCTAAGATGTAGAAATGATCTATATATTCATCCTTGATCATGTTATATCTCCAATTATCATGCCTTTAACATTCACAACACGCTACACCATCATGTCGGTCAAGAACATGAAGAATACTAGTGAACCAACAAAAAATCCTCAATTGAGAGCACACCAATACATGAAAACCATCAACATGAATAGAACATGATCTATAAACATTAATAAGATTCATGAAATGTCACAGTCACTTCCACAACAACTCTATCTTTAAATTCATTAGCATCTTTGATCTGATCATCAAGAACATCAACAAGAACCTCTTTTATTCAAGAAAATAGATTTTGAATCTCCAAATCATGAACCAATCAAGCTAAAGACACACATCCATTTCCTAAACATGCCTCATATATCCACATATAAAAATATTGCAATACTGGTACACACTGAACCACATTCTGTCACACTATCTCTTCCTAAACATCTAAAATACCAATCTCTAAACATTAATCCATAACTCACCCAAATATTTATGCGAGCCTTTTTAAATTTACATGATTCAACTATAGAAATCCCTCTATCCAAAACCTATGTCCATAGATTCTAATATTTAATACATAGGTCTCACCGAACCAAACAAATCATTGAGCAACTATGCAACACTATCACAGACATATAAATATGTTGAGATCAATGAAAACACATCTCTCAAATATGTGATAGCAATCTCTGAACCACATATTTTCACATTATTCCAATAGACACTTTAAAAACTCATAATCTTCAAATTCATCTTCTTTGGTAAAATAATCTAAGTTATGCATTATCTCTTTCCTTGAGACAACTGCAACAATTTATGCATCAATTTTCTCTTCACAAAGACTATGTTCCTCTTTGTTCACACCCTCCAACATAAATTGTTTTTCTACAAAAAATTTCTATTTTTCATCCACATTAATGTTAGAAAAACAATCAAGAGATTATTCTTTGCAATCTTGCAACAAACTATTAGTTTCAAAAACCTCTTTCTCAAGTAGGAGATCATCCATAAATCCACCCTTCACTAGTACATCTTCATCTTCATTTATAACTTCATCTTTCAATGGGATATTTTATACAAAATGATCTCCTATACCAATTCTATCATCCTTAAACAAATCAGATTCAACAATGTTCCCACAAAAATCAGATTTTGCCTCTTTTCCCTTCTCCTCTAGAATTGTCATTCTGAGCTTTTGGAAACTAGTCAACACTACCACAACTTTCTTGAGAAATCCACAATCTTTATCTTTATCCTTTGTGAATAACTCTGTAACTTCATTAACCAAGAATTTACTAGTGATTTACACACCTTTACATCATTCTTAGTCAAGGGTTTCAACTTGTGTCAAACTTCATCCTTCAACAACATGTATGTGTTTGCATAACCAGCGTGCATCACCTTCCTATCAAATTGCCATATCCTTCCCAATAACATATGATAGATATTCATTAGAATAATATCACATACAACTTCATCATGGTAATCTCCTATCTTAAATTTATCTAAACATTGTTCACTCATCAAAAAAAATATTGATCATCTTGTAACCAAGAGATCTGATACAAATGTGGATGCCTTCTTCTTTCTAACCATAAATTGCTTACCATTTCTTCTAAAACAAGATTTTTTTTACTTCCACCATCAATAAAGACATTTCATACCTTTTCTTGATAATTTTTCTTACCATATTCTTTCTTTGAGCTAGTTCATTCAACAAGACTCTCCTAATAACCATCACTTCTCCATTTTCAACATCCTTTGATTATGTACATTCAACTTCCTCTTATTATGTGCATTCAGCTTCCTCATTTACATTTGTGACTCTGGCTTTTCCTTAATTTCTTCCTTTTGTTTTTACGTCTTCTAGATATTCATATGATTTATGTCCTCCATATTTAAAACAAGTCATCTTGTAGTTTCCCCTTCCAAACCATCTACCCAATCTTCCTCTTTCTGAAGAATCTTATTCGGATGGGTATGAATCATTATTCCTTCAATTTCTATTACTTCCATGGTCTTCATTCTTCTAATTTTTTATATTTGAGGTTGTTGGACTAGGTGTGGAAAGTTAAGTACTGAGAGGGAGGGATGAATCAGTACTGAAAAACAATTTTAAAATTATTTGAACATTCTTCACAATCATTTATTGATTCCTTAACATATGCATGCATCACATGAAAACATATAAATCATTCAACACATAACACAATTATTTTGGTATCTCAAAAATCCTTGTTAGAAGATAAACATTGTGGTGGGGATGACACACACAATACTTTAATACTGTAGAATAAAGTATGCTTGGTTAGAGCTACAATTATTAACTATTTTTTATATCTTACCCTATTAAGACTATTAACTTAGTTAAGAGTTCTAAAGACTTCTAAGTCTACTATATTAAGAGAATTCACAACTCTAATCTAATAATTGCACCTGGTTTAAGGGTTTACAATTAATATTTTCTATGATCTACTTGGTTAAGAGACTTTACAAAATCTGATTACTCTTTAATAAATATTTCTTAAATGTTTGTCGAACTTGCATCAACATATTCTATTCAGACTCTTTGTGCTCTATAACTCATTACCTCACACTGTGTATCCTTCATACTAATAATTCAGTAATGAGTAGCTCAATTCTAAATCACAATCTCTATTTGTTCTTCATTGCTCTGTTACTCTGTGGCTTCACTGTTTATCACCTTCTCAATAATCTACTTCACACATGGAATCTCCTCTTGCACTCAAATCCTCATAGCCACATACATTGTGATCTTCACACTATGATGTTCTTATATACAATCCTTGAAGCGGTGCTAGAAGTTATAGAATCTTCCCTTCAAGCTGTGCTAGCATTCATTACACTTCCAATGCATATTTCATCCATTTTTATAATTGGCTAATCTCACCTTGGAGTCATGTGCAATCATTATGTTGTAATATCTAATGTTCTATTATACGATCTCCTCAAAATTGGTAAACCATTTTTTGCTTGGTGTTCAGGTTTGATGTACTTAGAATTCTTTTGGTGTCGGCTTGTTGCTCAGTAACACATTTTCTTTAACTCGATAACTATCTTCTGTTATCACTTTGGTTCTTAGTACGTACCTGGATCTACCTTACTTAGTGATTGTGCTTGCTTCTTCTTTACTGAAATTCCCTGTCTTCTATTTCCTTTATGGAATGACTTCCTTTACCTTACTGACTTGTCTTTTTTGACTTATCAAATGAATTTGACATACAATGTAACTTATTTAAAACTAATGACAATAAAATCAATCCTTAGGAGTATCAATCTCCTCCTTTTGCATTAGTTTGGTATGTTTGTTTAAAAATTCAAAAACTTCAAAGTCATTAAACAAAATTTGTCCTTGTCTATTCTTCTTACTCTGTAAGCATATTACTCCCCCTAAAGTAATAATCTGGTACATATCCATATTATATACATATTTATCCTTTCTATACTTATTGATATATTTATATATTCCCCCTTATATATCTATTCCTCTATTTGGAAAATTCATATATGCATTCCCCATTTTTTAACAAAAAATCCAAAATATGTGAACTTACTGATTATCCGGTGTGGAGATCTTCTAAAACATGTTCTTGTATTTTTCCTGTGCTTCCTTGAGTGATTCCTTCTAGGCATCCTTTAGTGTCTATAACATTATTATCTTCTTGCTGATATCTACAATAAGACTTACCATACTATGCATAGAACTTACATTTGATGTGATAACTAAGTCTTTAGTTGTTTGTATTTTCCTCTGTAGTAATTCATTTTTTGGTAGCAAAACTATTTGGAGCTCTAATAGATCCATCCCGATCTTTTTCTAGTCCTTTCCCAACTTAAATTGTACTCCCATTAAGTATTTTATCCTGTCATAGCATTCTGTTATTGTCATTGGCTTGGTCAAAATATTAGATAATAGCTCGGTGAGCTCTTTTTCCACATTGTCATCTTTTTCTTTAATCTCCTTTGTGAAATTAGACATTAAACAAATCTTTTGAAATAAAGAAAGAATGGATTGTATTTATTGTTCTAATTCAATGATTAACTCTGAAAGAGTTACCTTATCTATTGCAACTGGGTATGTCTAGGATCATGATATGCCAAACTAGGCCCTTAAGTGGCAATAAAAATTCTAAAAATTAGGTTTAGGCAAGTTGACATAAAAATTTAAACAACTTATAAATATTATATAAAAAATATGTAAGAAGAGAATCTGTAGAAAATTGAATTTAGTTTTTAAGATACTAGGCCTTTTTTGAAAAATAATTATTACATATATGTTAAAAATTTCAAATTTCAATGTAGTAGTACGTAAATTTTAGGAAAAAAATAAGAAGTAGGTGTATGTCTGACCACCTTAAACACAATCAAATGATAATTTTTTTTTACAAGATTCTAGATATAAGTAGTAGACTCATGTACAGATGTGACACATATTTTTTTGTAATTTTTTTACAAGTAAATAATTAATTATGATTTTTCTTTACAACTTATCAAGTCTTGCATACCAAGTTGTAGGTCCTTGTTTCAATCCATGTAAAGCTTTCTTCAATTTGCATACCATACCTCCTTCATTAGTTAAAGGAAAACCTTTAGGTTTCTCAATGTAAACTTCTTCTTCTAACTCTTCATTTAGAAATTTTGACTTCACATCCATCTGATACACTTTGAATTTCTTATAAGCTTCATAAGACAAAAACATTCTTACTGTTTCAATTCTTGCAACAGGTGCAAAAGTTTCTTCATAGTCAATTCCTTCTCGCTATGAGTATCCTTTACATACCAATCTTGCTTTATTTCTTACAACTTCTCCTTGCTCATTCATCTTGTTCCTGAATACCCATTTAGTTCCTATAACATTCTTATCTTTAGGTCTAGGGACCAATTCCCAAGTTTTATTCTTTTCAATTTGATCTAGTTCTTCCTTCATAGCTTTAATCCAATGTTCATCTTCACAAGCTTCACTAGAAGATTTAGGTTCAATTTGAGAAATTAAACACAACTGTTCTTGTACCTTATTTCATGTCAGAGCTTCTTTGTCTATACTTCCAATAATCTTCTCAACAGGATAATTTCCTGATAGGTTCTTGTTAGGTGTCACTATCTCAGTTCTTATTTCAGTTGTAGGTTCCTCAATGATATCTTCAATGTAGCTTTCATTCAGAAAATCACTTTCAGTTTCATAGAATAATTCTGCATTCTCTGGATTAGTTCTAGGATGAGTTCATTCATCTAATTCATAATCAAGTATTCTTTCCTAAATTTTGAACTTTTCATCAACTTTAACATTTTCACTCTCAACAATAGTCTTAGTTATTTTATTATAACATCTATAATATTTTCTCTTCAATGAATATCCAAGAAATATACCTTCATCACTTATAGGGTCAAACTTTCCAATGTCATCATCTCTCTTAATATAACATTTGCTTCCAAAAATTCTAAAATACTTAACTGATGGTGCATGTCCAAACCATAGTTCATAAGGTGTCTTGTCTATATCTACTCTGATTTGTACTCTATTCAAATTGTATACACTTCTATGTTCATTGCTTCTCTCCAGAATATCTTTGCCAAATCATTTTCAAATAACATGGCTCTTGCTGCTTCAGTGATTGACCTATTTTTTCTTTTTGCAATACCATTTTGCTTAGGTGTCCTAGGGGCTGAAAACTATCTCTTAAAATACCATTCACTTCACAAAAAATATTAAATTCTTTTGAAGTAAATTCTCCACCTCTATCTAATCTCAAACATTTAATCTTCATTCTAGATTCATTCTCAGCTTTGTTATTAATAATTTTAAACTTATCAAATCCTTCATACTTTTCTCTAAGAAATGCAATCCACATCATTCTTATAAAATCATCAACAAGAATCATAAAATACCTTTCTCCATAGAATCCTCTAGTCCTCGTGGGACCACTCAAATATGTATGAACAATTTCCAACTTCTCTACTGTTGTGAACTTCTTGCTAGGAAATGAGCTTCTCTTCTGTGTAACTATCACACATTCCTACAAATCATGTTAGTAGGTTTCATAATCTTAGGAAAATCTCTTACTACAAGTGTAGTACTTTCACAATATTATCAAAGTTTATATCACAAAATCTTTTGTGCCATAACCAAATGTCATAAATCTTAGTAATTAAGCATGTCATCTCAGTAGGATTTAACTGAAATACATTACCTCTGGTTCTTGATCCAGTACCAATCAAATTACCATCTTTGTCTTTGATTACACAAGTTTTCTTAGTAAACCAAACTTGATATCCCCTATCAACTAGTTGTTTAAGACTAAAAAGATTATGTTTCAATCCATCCACAAAGTAAACATAACCAGTATTAGTCTTTACATCAAGAGTAATAGATCCTATACCTTTTATCAAACAAGGTGCATTGTTTCCAACTCTAACGACTCCTCCATCATAATTGTTAAACTTTATGAATTTCTTCATGTCTCTAGTCATATGATGTGAACAACCATTTTCTATAATCCAATCAACTTTGTTTTCTACTTGAGAAACTAAAGCTTTTTCTTCCTTAACTTCCGTTTCAGGATTTTATTCTTTTATTGCTACAAATCCTATATCATCATTCTCATTATCACTTTCACTTAGATATTTATCCATACTAGCTTCAAATTCTTCATCATTAGCATAATAACATTCTTTACATCTTCTAGGTTTAAAGCTCTTTCTATACTTCTTTGCTCTCTTAGGACATTTAGATGCAAAATGACCATATTCTTGACAAGTCCAACATTTAAAGATTTTCTTACCATCTGGTTCTCTTTTCACAAGTAAGGAAATACCTTCTTCAATCTTCCTATCTTCTTCATTCCTGGTTCTGCTACTACTAGCATAATCTCCACTCACACTCATGCTTCTTGACAAAGTAGGGCAAATACTAAGTGCGTTGAATGCTATCTCCATTCTAGGTAAATCTCCTAATTGCCTCAAGTTCATTTCTACTACTTCTAATCTTCCAAGAAGGGTTTCTCTGGTGAAGTTCTCAGTACAAGCTATAACTTATTCAATCATCTGAGTTGTCTGCTTACATGCACGAGTCAATGTCCTCAAAATTTTCCATATCACATCATTCTCTATCTTCATTCCTTCACAAGATTTTATACCTACAACAATTTCTAACATTCTACCAATATAGCTTCTAACAAATTCATCTTCCATCATTCTTATATCTTCAAATGCACATATCCAGTTATGTAATCTGACTTTCTTTGCATGTTCATTGTTATCATTATTTTCACTCATCTTTGGAGGCCTAGTTACTAAGTGAGACTATTGCACCCTAGTTTGAATTATTAGTGGTCTTTCTTAAAATTTGTGTTCATTTCATTGTAAGGTACAAAAAAGAGAAAAGAAAAGGATCTATATCTAAGCATTGCATGTATATGTACCATGTTTTAAGTGTTCTATACAAAAGGGAAAGTACTAAGAAGATCATTTATCCAAGCTCACATATGTAGTGAGCATAGACATTATCAGAATTGCATAAATAAGTGTAGATATACATGAAATGAGGAATATAAGTACAAGTGTACCAAGCATTTCCTAGTAACATGGTCTTAAACCACGGTGTTTTCCAAGAACTCCTAAGATCCAGAACTTTCAAAGAAGAGAAGAGAAGGGGGTTAGATCTAATGGATCTAAACAATGTATAGTACCATAGTACTTACAAACATGCATATATGCACTTAGTCATACACCTCTGGGAGGGGATGTTCTCAGGGCATGTGCATTGAAAGGAGCTACCAAAATAAAAGAGATACTATGTTTTCACTAACTAGTTTGTTCCATGTGCAGATACAGACCAAGAACACCCATGATCAGTATTGAGTCCCCTAGTACCCTACATTGGACCTATGAGGGTTCTCAAAAGCTCTATTCCCATAGAGTTTCTGGGAGCCCTAATAGTCTCAAGGAGAGGCATTGACTCATGTGGGGAGGCATTCAGTAAATAAGTAGTATTAGTGGGACACTCAAGGATTACAAAGATAAATCAGATGAAGCATGGCCAAGCACTGGTAAATGGGAGGAATTACAAAGTAGATCCAATCATCATTGGGGCAAAGGAAGAGGTACACAAATTTGCATGGATTCTATCTCATGTTCATAGCACGAGTATGTTTAAGTCTACATCTTAAGGCTAAGAAAAAGATAAAAATGGTGGAATGATTGCATAGCATCATGGAAAAGGCCCTATAAATAAGTGAGGTTCATCTAGTATGTTTATGGTATTTTGAAGATGCTTTTCAGTGGGAAAACATGGAAACAACAAACAATGCCTTAAATCATGTGATTAATTACTGTCTCATATGGTTACAAACAATGAGAATACCATATTTTAATAACATCAAATGAGAAATCATATGATGTAGTGAAAGAAATCACAATGAGAAAAACATGAAATGGCATGACATCTTGAATGATGAGCACTAAATACACAATGAAGCTGAAATCAATTATACACAAAGTAAAGAATGTGCCAGCATGTGCCTCAAGATACTATCAATGATCAAATCAGATAGTCCTTGCAAGGAACCAATAAAAAATGATGGAGGTCAAAGTAGGGCTTTGGTATACAATGGACACCATACTTCAGATGGATGCACAAGCCAAGAGTAGCATATTTATAATAGTGGCATCAAGAGTTTTAAAATAATACAGTATCATGGATCATAGGTACCATATCAAAAGAGCATACACAAAGTCACAAGTCCAGCTTGGCCTCAAAATTGAATGGCATT
This sequence comes from Chamaecyparis obtusa, assembly GCA_027943335.1. NCBI lineage: Eukaryota > Viridiplantae > Streptophyta > Pinopsida > Cupressales > Cupressaceae > Chamaecyparis > Chamaecyparis obtusa. The sequence continues at coordinate 230,579 of BSBK01008640.1, read as the reverse complement.
TGGATTCAATTAAATAATTCAATGCTTATGCTCACGACCTTTAAATCTACAACAGGCATGCACAGCTAGTGAACAATGAACCTAGTGAATGTTTAAGTAACAAATACATGCCTTGTCCTGTTCACACGTTGTGCATGAAAAGGGAAAATAATAGTATGCAATGCTTCAAAGGAGATGAGGGTGGTCGACAACAAAATTAAGCACTAATTCCATAGCCTAGCTCATAGGTTATATCAAGGGATGTTAAAAAAACACAATACAATGCCATAACTTGTGGCCCATAAGGAACAATCCAGATCTGCATCATTGATTGCTCACGGCCTATAAAAGAATTGATGATAAAACTTAGAGAAATGCATTGATGCCTTGGCCATGGATAATCAAGCCTCCATAAGAGGAGTAAAAAAACAATAAAACAATGCTAGGGAAAGCTCATGGAGGTCAAGAATGGAACATGCCAGTCAGTTTTGATTCAATCTATGGATCTATCAATATTCGGTGAATCGCCTAGTTTTAGTTTCAATTGAATGCACTCTCTCTCCCTTTTCCTTCAAAGTTCAATTAAGTTTTAGGTGATTCAAGGGGAAGCTGAACCCTAATCTGGAGGTCTACTCTTGAAGAGGTTACCCATAGCCTGAGAGTAGTCCCACATTTCACGGGATTGCTAGGTTCTACACTTAACCATACTCTGGTGAAATCCCTAGTGACAATAGTTTTTGGCACGCCCAGTGGGACAATGATGTTTCCCATCATTCGCTAAGGTTTTGGTGTGATCGTTAGTGCAATCAGCCTTCAAGAGGTAGTTTTTTCCAAATACCATGGCGACCCTGAGAAAAATATATTGGTTTAAGGAGTCCTAGTGCTGATAAGTTTTAAATATATTTTTACCAACTTATTTGATGTGTAAGCATGTCAATTCATAATGCATGTTCTCCCTATCATACCCCATATCATGAAAAAGCCACCCATGTGTCTTTATTCATGTGATATCAAGCTGGCCAAGAACCAACATATAGCCAAAATGGCCCACCAATAGAAAATTTCCAGCATGTACCACCATACCCTCCCACCCAATATCTAGCATCCTGGTAGAACTCCTATGAACCTCCCTATGAGGGACATGATTACAATCCTTAGAATCAGTCCTAGCCCACTTTAGACACAAACTCCAATGATTGGTTGGAAAATTTTTGAGAAAAAATGAGCTCTTTCAAAAGAGACTATGCAGAGATGAGGGCTTAGAAAGAAGAGATCTCAAGGCAACAACATATGGAGGTGATGGCTCAGAAAGAAGAGTTTTCAAGGTAGCTAGAGAGCCAGATGGAAATTCATGGGCAGACCCTTGAAGAGAAGAACCAAAAAGACAAGATCCATGAAGAAAAGATTGAAGATTATCAAGAATTAATAAGGGAAATCTATCTTACAGCTACAAAAAATGAGAAGGATCTCCAAAAAGAGTTAGAGAAAAATGATGAATTCCATGATCAGGAGCAAGAGAAACTTGCTAGATAGATTGTAGAAAAGGAACAATTGATTAGGAATTTGATGGCCGAAGCACCAAGGCAAGAAGATCATGAGGTCATTGCTACCCCAATGCAAGGAGCTCACCAGATCCACTAGAGGGCAATGGAAACTTAACTTAGTCTTGGAGACCCTCATGGACCATGTATCCGGGTTATGTGATGCCAACTCTTCTTAAGGAGGAGATCTTGGAGGAGGTGCCTCGTGATACTGAAGAAGACCTAGAAGATTTGCAAACAAGAAGAGAGAATCACAAGGCCCCAATCCCAAGTTTCTTGCTTGGTAAGTCCCCTATTACTTCTATTGAATTTCCAAGCTTTAGGATTTCTCCTTCAGTTTAGAATCCTAGTCAACAAGGGCCTAACCTCCATAATTTTTTAGAGCTTGTTCATGAATGCCTGTCAATTTCCTAGCCTCCTCATTTTACTCCTATAGAAGAGACACCTAAAGAGTTTTACTTCCTAAATGGCGGTGAGCCCATCCTATAGCAGATAAAACCCTATGAGCCAATTCCTAAATAGCTCCCTACACCTCATAGCATTTTAGGCCACCAGGAAGAGAATGAGTTTTATCTTTTGAGTGTACTTTTTCATGACGATCATGAGGAACAAGTAGATTTATTACATAATGATGGATTAGAGCAGCCAGATAAGGATAAGAAAGCAAGTGAAGAAGGTGAGAATCTAGCTAATCTTCTTAAGGAGATGCCTTCTTATATTGAGCAAGATGAGGTGGTACAAGATTTACTATTTGAACTCTCTGATTATGATAAGAAAGATACAGTTGCTGCTAACTTAGAACAATAAGATGATTTTTATTTAGTAATTGATATTTTCTACTCCACTATTGTTGATGTTTCTCATCTTCCTGAAAAGGATAATAGTTTGCATGTTCTTGAGGAAGATTTTATTTTTCAGGAGGTCAATGTTGTCTTAATTATAGAATCTAAACCTGTCTGCAATAAGGTGGTGGATGAATCTAAGGAATCATTTTTCCTGGACCATGAGGAGGGGCCAGTAACTGTTAAGGACCAAATACAGTTGGATAGCTTTGATGAGCTATTATATGTTCCAACTAATGAAGAGGATGATCCTCTAACTGCAAAAGAAGAAATGGTATGGCAGACTATCATGGAAGGGTAGAATTTTGATAAGCACACTGAAGAAATTCATAAGGTGCATACCAAGCAGCTAGAGAGGCCTGGTTTCATACTCTTAAGGGGGTGTCCTATCAAATATCTAGCTCAGGTGGGGTCAGGTGGGACATCGATACTTAAGGATTCAATGGAGGCTGATGTCAGAGGCCCGCTCCTTGGTGACCAGGAGCTTGTTGAGTCTTGTAAAACTCCTTGGGAAGACAACACCTATGATCTAATCAAGGTTAGTTATCTAGACTACAAATTTTAAAAGTTGATATGCTAGATAGTTCACTATTTTTCTGTGTTCCATCTTTTCCTTATTGGCATCAAATGTGCAAAGTATAACACTTTAAGAAGGATGGGGAGTTATTTCAATAGTACAGTCAATGGATTTGTTTGACTAGTTTTCTAATATTGGTTAGAATAGGGTAGGATAGGAGTTTTCAATTTTGTGTTCCCTAAGTGCTTCAACAGAGTTTATTTTCAGCTTTCAGTTTTGAGTTCGGTTTTGGTTAGCAATAAGCCAGAGCAGTTTATCTCTAGTAGTTAGTTGTTTTGTGGGAGAGAAGGAGGTTGTTTTGGTCAGGAGCCAAGTTCAGTTTTGAGATTAGAGACTATGCCCAGTGGATTACAAGGAAACTAGTCAAGGTACTTAGCAGGCAAGTACTCAATAGAGGTCGCCAGAATTTTATCATTATTTTCACTTATCTTTGGAGGCCTAGTTACTAAGTGAGACTAATGCACCCTAGTTTGAATTATTAGTGGTCTTTCTTAAAATTTTTGTTCATTTCATTGTAAGGTACACAAAAGAGAAAAGGAAATGATCTACATCTAAGCATTACATATATATGTACCATGCTTTAGTGTGCTATACAAAAGGGAAAGAACTGAGAAGATCATTTATCCAAGCTCACACAAGTCGTGAGCATAGCCATTATCAAAATTGCATAAATAAGTGTAGATATACAAGAAATGAGGAATATAAGTACAAGGGTACCAGACATTACCTAGTAATGAGGTCTTAATCCATGGTGTTTTCTAGGAGCTCCTGAGATCCAAAACTTGCAGATAAGAGAAGAGAAGTGGGTTAGATCCAATGGATCTAAACAATGTATGGTACCATAGTACTTACAAACATGCATATATGGACTCAGTCATACACCTCTGGGAGGGGCTATGCTCAGTGTATGTGCATTTAAAGGAGCAACCAAAATAAAAGATATACCATGTTTTCACTAACTCATTTGTTCCATGTGCAGATACAGGCCAAGAACACCCATGATCAGTATTGAGTCTCCTAGTACCCTACACTAAACCTGTGAGGGTTCTCAAAAGCTCTATTCCCACAAAGTTTTTGGGAGCCCTAACAGTCTCAAGGAGAGGCATTAACTCATGTGGGGTGGCATTCAGTAAATAAGAAGTATCAGTGGGACACTCAAGGATCACAAAGATAAATCAGATGAATTACAACCAAGCATAGGTTAATGGGAGGACTTACAGAGTAGATACAACCATCATCAGGGAAAAGGATGAGGTACAAAAATCTACATGGATTCTATCTCATGTTCATAGCACAAGTATGTTTAAGTCTACATCTTAAGGCTAAGAAAAAGCTACAAATGGTGGAATGATTGCATAGCATCATGGAAAAGGGCCTATAAATAAGTGAGGTTCATCCAGTATGTTTATGGTATTTTGAAGATGCTTTTAAGTGGGAAAACATTGAAACAACAAATAGTGCCTTAAATCATGTGATTAATTATAGTCCCATATGGTTACAAACATTAAGCATAAGATCTTTTAATAACATCAAATGAGAAATCATATGATGCAGTGAAAGCAATCACAATGAGAGAAATATGAAATGGCATGACATCCCGAATGATGAACATTGAATGGATGACCAAGCTGAAATTAATTATACACAAAGTAAAGAACGTGCTAGCATGTGCCTCAAGATAAAATCAATGATCAAATCAGACAGTCCTTGCAAGGAACCCACAACAAATGATGGAGTTCAAAGTAGGGCTCTGGTATATAGTGGACACCATACTTCAGATGGATGCACAAGCCTAGTGCAGCATATTTATAATAGTGGCATCAAGAGTTTTAAAATAATACAGTATCATGGATCATGGGTACCATATCAAAAGAGCATACACAATGTCACAAATCCAGCTTGGCCTCAATTGAATGGCATTTGGATTCAATAAAATAATTCAATGCTTATGCTCACAACCTGTACATCTACAACATGCATGCACAACTAGTGAATAGTGAACCCAGTGAATGTTTAAATAACAAATACATGCCCTATCCTATTCACGGGCTATGCATGAAAAGGGAAAATAACAGTATACAATGCTTCAAAGGAGATGAGGATGGTGAACAAAAAAATCAAGCAGTGATTCCACAACCTAGCTCATGGGCTGTATCAAGGGAGTTTAGAAATACACAATACGATGCCATATAGCCCATAAGGAACAATCTGGATCTACATCATTGATTGCTCGCAGCCTATACAAGAACTAATGATAAAGCTCAGAGCAATGCATTTATGCCCTCGCCGTGGGTCATCAAGCCTCCATAAGCGGACTCAAAAAACAATAAAAAAATGCCAAGGAAAGCTCACAGAGATTAAAATTGGAACATGCCAGCGAGACAACGACAATGAATGGAAGGAGCAGGGTTATCAAGTGTCGTGATTCATAACAACAATATTTGAAACAATGATGTGATACTTAAAACGTTCAATAGAACCATGCCATCAACACAGATAGTGAAGTTTGCAGGCCCCATACATTAGACCACACAAAGTATTTACCATAAGCAAACAAAGAGCATCTAGATGCTTCCACTGTGGGAATACAAGATAACAGACATGCAATATCACAAAGCCAGTGGAAAGGGGGAAAATTCTAGGGCTGGCAGGCTAAGCACTAAGCCCCATCAAGTAGAAATATGCCCTCAAGCTCACAAGCCATTCACGAAGTCATGAAGATACAAAATGGGTTGTGATAAAGATGCAGCAAAAACACTATTAATGCTTGGCGCCATGAAGGCAATGACCTCACGGGCCAAGGATATGATGCCCTAGTAACCCATGGGTAGCATTAACAGTGAGCCCGATTTCATGCACGAGCTAGGATATGGCACCGAAACATACTACAAAGCATGATAATAATGACAGTAAACACCAATAGGCGAGGCTCACGGGCCACCAAATATCTTAGTCAAGGATTAAAAACAAGTAGGAGCTTGGTACCATTCATGAATTGAAGTAGTGAGCATCTCAAATGCTATCCACCCGTATTAAGAGGTAAACATCATTGATAACCCACAGGCTGTGGAACAATTTTTTATTACTGGTGCCCTAACTCCTAGCTCATGGGCTGTGCCATGTCAAGTCTCCCCTAGGAGCAGGGATATCAAGTGTCATGATTCATAACAATAGATTCAAAGGGGGGCACGGTCAATGTAGAAAATGTAATGCCCTAGTTTGCAGGCTTTATGACTAGAAATAATATCAAATATAGTGATCATAAATACAAAATGCCTAAGGAATGGTGCTATGAGGCTAGCTATCGACCAGTGAGCTTTTAAAAGAGAAAACTCAAGAAAGTCAAATGGTGCCATTAGTGTCAAAGATCATAGAAAAACATGTTCATGACATCCATGATGTAAATGCATACATAGTTCCCTCATGAATTAAAATAGTGAACAATACATGAAGCCCTCGAAGTAGCCGAACACACAATAAATAAAAATATAGAGATAAACACTAGCATATGCCCTCGATTTTCAGAGGAAGAAGTAACATAAAATGAGATGCTAGAAAAACCCAAATGCCTACCTCCTTGACAATGTGATGCCTTGAGGTTCAACATAGATGTTTCCAAACTGAACTCATGCAGAGTGCTAGTAAAGATAGTATCTTGCCAAATGCCGAATGGAGAAGTCCAAGTGCCAGCCGATTCTTCATCCTTACAGGGGATTTGTTTCTAAATGATTAATGAATTGTTTCTCCCCTTTTTTAGGGTTGAGATTTTTATCAATTATTTTTTTAAATTTTGGTACCTTGTGATTTTTAGGATGGGTTTATTTGGTAATTATTAAATATGTTATCTCACTTATGTGATTGAGAGCTATTTATTAATTTAGTGGTAAATATTTAGAGTCATAAGAGTAAATATTTTAAATGTAAAGTCATCGCATACATGTTATTGTAAATTCTAGCAATGGTCTTTTATAAACCGTTGTCAGAATACTATTCTTAGTGCATGACTTGGACTGGACATGGTAGTTTTGTTTAACCATCTTTTTTAGGCATCCTACATTTCCACTACCCCTATAAACTTGGGAATCTAGCATCTGAGTTTATGAGACATCTTCATGGGCCTATTTGGAGATTTTTCTATTTTTAGGAGGTTGTGGGTCATGAATGCAGATTCCTAGGTTTTCTTTTTATACCTCTCACTTGTGTGATTGACGTCAGTTCTTTGTTCTCTCTTTCTTGGAGATGAATGCTTGCAGCTCTGGAGAAGTAGATTGTTGTACTTGGCTCCTTTCACTGAGAATCAAGAAGTATTCCTTCCCGTTTCTATTATTTCATGAATTTTTCTATTTTTAATTCATGTCAAAGTTATTGTGATCTTGTCATCATTTACTTTGCACTTTTGTTCAAGTTGAATATTTAGGAAAGTATTTTGCAGTTGTTGTTCTAATCTGTGTACGTTTGGTTTTAACTTGTGGGAGATTTCCCCTTCTTTTAATGCAAATACATCTTTAGCTCAAGGATTGTCAAGGCAGATAGGGTTAAGTTGTGAGTTACCAGGTTATTTTAAGTGTCATTGTGAGTTTTGATTCAATCTGTGGATCTATCAATATTCAGTGAATCGCTTGGTTTTAGTTTCAATTTCATGCACTCTCTCTCCCTTTTCCTTCAAAGTTCAGTTAAGTTTAAGGTGATTCAAGGGGAAGCTGGCCCCTAATCTGGAGGTCTACTCTTGGATAGGTTATCCATAGCCTGAGAGTAGTCCCATGTTTCACGGGATTGCTAGGTTCTACACTTACCCATACTCAAGTGTAATTTCTAGTGACAATAGTTTTTGGCATGCCCTATGGGAAAGTGATGTTTCCCATCATTCACTGAGGTTTTGGTGTGATCCTAAGTGCAATCATCCTTTAAGAGTTAGTTTTTTCCAAACACCATGGTGACTCTGAGAAAAATCTACTGGTTTAAGCATTCCTAGTGTTGATAAGTTTCAAATATCTTTTTACCAGCTTATTTGATGAGTAAGCATGTCAATTCCTAAAGCATATTATCCCTATCACCCCCAATATCATGAAAAATCCACCCATGTGCCTTCATTCATGCCATGTCAAGATGACCAAGAAGCAACATATAGCCAAAATGGCCCACCAATAGCAAATTTCCAGCATGTACCACCATACCCTCCCACCCAACATCCAACATCCTGGTAGCATTCCTACGAGCCAGCCTATGAGGGTCACCATTACAATCCTCAGAATCAGTCCTAGCCCACTTTAGACACAAAATCCAATGATTGGTTGGAAGATTTTTGAGAAGAAATGAGCTCTTTCAAAAGAGACTATGCTGAGATGAGGGCTTAGAAAGAAGAGATCTCAAGGCAATATATGGAGGTGATGGCTCAAAAAGAAGAGTTTTCAAGGAAGCTAGAGAGCCAGATGGAAATTCGTGGGCAGAACCTTGAAGAGAAGAACTAGCAAGACAAGATCCATGAAGAAAATATTGAAGAGTATCAAGAATTAATAAGGGCCATCTATCTTACAGCTATAGAAACTGAGAAGGATCTCCGAAAAGATTTAGAGAAAAATGATGAATTCCATGATCATGAGCAAGAGAAACTCGCTAGATAGATTGTAGAAAGGATTTAGTTGATTAGGAATCTGATGGCACAAGCACCAAGGTAAGGAGATCATGAGGTCATTTCTACCCCAATGCAAGAAAGCTCACCAGATCCACTAGAGGGAAATGGAAAGTTAACGCAGTCTTGGAGACCCTCATGGGCCATTTATCTGGGTTACGTGATGTCAACTCTTCTTAAGGAGGAGATCTAGGAGGAGATGCCTAATGCTGCTAAAGAAGACCTAGAAGCTTTTTAGAATAGAAAAGAGAATCACAAGGCTCCAATACCAAGTTTCATGCCTGGTAAGTCCCCTAGTATTTTTATTGAGTTTCCAAGCTTTAGGATTTCTCCTTCAGTTCAGAATCCTAGTCAACAAGGGCCTGACCTCCATAATTTTTTAGAGCTTGTTCATGACTCCCTCTCAATTTCCTAGCCTCCTCATTTTACTCCTATAGAAGAGACACCTAAAGGGTTTGACTTCGTAAATGACAGTGAGCCCATCCTGCAGTAGATAAATCCCTATGAGCCAATTCCTAAAGAGCCCCCTACACCTCATAGCATTTTTAGGCCACCAGGAAGAGAATGAATTTTGTCTTTTGGGTGTACTTTTTCATGATGATCATGAGGAACAAGTAGATTTATTACATAATGATGGATTAGAGAAGCCAGATAAGGATAAGAAAGCAAGTGAAGAAGGTGAGAGCCTAGCCAATCTATTTGAGGAGATGCCTTCTTATATTGAGCAAGATGAGGTGGTACAAGATTTACTAGTTGAACTCTCTGATTATGATAAGAAAGATATAGTTCTTGCTAACTTAGAACAACAAGATGATTTTGATTTAATAATTGATGTTTTCTGTTCCACTCTTGTTGATGTTTCTCATCTTCCTAAAAAGGATAATAGCTTGCATGTTCTTGAGGAAGAGTTTTTTTTTCAGGAGGTCAATGTTGTCTCAATTGCAAAATCTAAGCCTATCTGCAATAAGGTGGTGGATGAATCTATGGAAACATTTTTCCTGGAATCATTTTTCCTGGGTAAGCATTAAGCCCCATCAAGTAGACATATTCCCTCAAGCTCATGAGCCATTGATGAAGTCATGAAGATACAAAATGGGTTGTGATAAAGATGCAACAAAAGCACTGTTAATTCTTGGAACCATGAAGGTAGTGACCTCACGGGCCAAGGATATGATGCCCTAGTAACCCATGGGTAGCATTAATAGTGAGCCTGATTTCATGCACGGGTTAGGATATGGCACCAAAACATAGTACAAAGTATGATAAGAATGACAGTAAACACTAATAGGTGAGGCTCACGGACCACCATATATCTCGGTCAAGCATTAACAACAAGTAGGAGCTCGATACCATGCGTGAATTGAAGCATTGAGCATCTCAAATGCTATCCACTAGTATTAAGAGGTAAACATTAGTGATAACCCACAGGCTATGGAACAATTTTTATTAGTGGTGCCCTAACTCCTATCTCATAGGTTGTGCCATGTCAAGTCTCCCCTAGGAGTAGGGATATCAAGTGTCATGATTCATAATAGTAGATTCAAAGGGGGGCACGGTGAATGTAGAAAATTTAATGCCCTAGTTTATAGGATTGATGACCACAAATAACATCAAATATAGTGATAAAAAATACAAAAGACTTGAGGAACGATGCTATGACGCTAGCTATTGACTGGCGAGATTTTTAAAGAGAAAACTCAAGAAAATCAAATGGTGCCATTAGAGTCAAAGATCACAGAAAAACATGTTCATGACATCCATGATGTAAATGCATACACAGTGCCCTCATGAATTCAAATAGTGAACAATACATGAAGCCCTTGAAGTAGCCGAACACACAATAAATCAAAATACAGAGATAAAGACTAGCATATGCCCTCAATTTTTAGAGGAAGAAGTAACATAAAATGAGATGCTAGAAAAACCCAAATGCCTACCTCCTTGACAATGTGATGTCTTGAGATGTTCATGCAAAGTGCTAGTAAACATAGTATCTTTCCAAATACCGAATGGAGAAATCCAAGTGCCAACTAATTCTTCATCCTCGCAGGGGATTTGTTTCTAAATGATTAATCAATTGTTTCTCCCCTTTTTAGGGTTGAGGTTTTTATGAATTGTTTTTTTTTTCTATGCCTTGTGATTTTTAGCATGGGTTTATTTGGTAATTATTCAATATGTTCTCTCACTTATGTGATTGAGAGCTATTTATTAATTTAGTGGTAAATATTTAGAGACATAGGGGTAAATATTTTAAATGTAAAGTCATCACATACATGTTATTGTAAATTCTGACAATGATATTTTATAAACCATTGTCAGAATACTATTCTTAGTGCATGACTTTGAGTGGACATGGTAGTTTTGTTTGACCATCTTTTTTAGGCATCCTACTTTTCCGCTACCCCTATAAACTCAGGAATCTGGCATCCGAGTTTATGAGGCATCTTCATGGGCCTATTTGGAGAGTTTTCCATTTTTAGGAGGTTGTGGGTCATGAATGTAGATTCCAAGGGTTTCCTTTTATACCTCTCACTTGCGTGATTGAGGTCAATTCTTCATTCTCTCTTTCTTTGGATATGAATCCTTGTAGCTCTGGAGAAGAAGATTGATGTACTTGGCTCCTTTCACTAAGAATAAAGCAGTATTCCTTCTCATCTCTATTATTTCTTGAATTTTTCTATTTGGAATTCATGTCAAAGTTATTTTGATCTTGTCATCCTTTACGTTGCACTTTTGTTCAATTTGAATGTCTAGGAAAGTGTTTTGTAGTTGTTGTTCTAATCTATGTACATTTGGTTTTAAGTTGTGGGAGCTTTCCCCTTATTTTAATGAAAAAACCTCTTTATTTCAAGGATTGGCAAGGCAGACAGGGTTAAGTTGTGAGTTACCAAGTTATTTTAAGTGTCATTGTGAGTTTTGATTCAATCTATGGATCGATCAATATTCGGTGAATCGCCTAGTTTTAGTTTCAATTTCATGCACTCTCTCTCTCTCCCTTTTCCTTCAAAGTTCAGTTAAGTTTCAGGTGATTCAAGGGGAAGCTAGCTCCTAATCTCAAGGTCTACTCTTAGATAGGTTACCCACAGCATGAGAGTAGTCCCATGTTTCATGGGATTGCTAGGTTCTACACTTAGCTATACTCAGGTGCAATCCCTAGTGACAACATTCATCACCTTCAAAAGTAGATTGTAAAGCTAACAAAATTTCATGAGATGTGTTTAGATATTTTACCTGACTTTACTCATTTTCTGGAAGGGATGACAAGAGTGCTTTTGTGGCAAGTATGTTACACATGAATAGATCTCTTTCTTCAGTAGTACATTCTTCAATCTTTCCTTCATCAATGATAGTCTTCTGGTTCTTTTTGATTAACCAATATCTTGGTCCTAAACAACATAGGTGTGTCTTCATCTTTTCTTTCCAGCTGTCAAAATTTACTCCATCAAACTTAGGGATTTCTTTCCTAAAATGACTTGCCATGGATCTCCTTAAGTTGTTAAACTTTTCCTTCAAGGACCTGCTACTCTGATACCAATTGTTAGAAAGTAAAGTCCACCAAGCTAATCAAGAGGGTGGGGGGGTGGTGAATCAGTTATCAAATAAATACAAATTTTATCAACTTTAATAGATGTTAACCAATTAAGAAATGTGATCAACAACAATAGAAAGATATACATACACAACAACACAATAACACAAGATATGTTGACTAGGGAACGTCTTGATCAGAGAGTAAACCCCGGTGGGAATGATGCCCACAAAAGATGCACTAATATGAAAGCTCCTTGTGAGAGGATGGAATTTGTTAGGAGGCTTATGAAATAAATTCAGTACATATTAGTCCCTACTAGGAGACTTTGAATCCCTACTAAAATATTCTAACCCTGTTAGGAGTTATGGAAGATAGAAGGACCCACTACCCAAAGAGCTTCAGGTGAAAGATCATTGGACACACTGTCCAACTGATCTCTGTATTACTCAATAGAATAATACCAAAATATTACTGATGTCAACAAATTAACACTTCTCCATTGACTGTGCCAAACCGCACCAATTGCTTCATCAGATCTCAATACCAGATATCTATACTTTGCATATCCTCTTTCAAAAAGTATTGCACAATTACACAATTCACTTTCACAATCTTAAATTCAAATTACATAATACAATAAAGAAAAAATTCCTTTCTTTATACCACACTCAAATAATTACAAATGAGTTGGCATACAAATTATAAAATAAAATCTTCCACACATTACATAAGAATTCCATAATTACATAAAATTGTCAGTTTCCAATTAAGATAACTCTTCACTCGTGTGACCTCTAACCTTGTTGTCACATCCACACCACAATTATCATGTCTTCATCATATCTGTTCAACTTCGCATGCTCATATTCTATCCCGATTAGGAGATATCATCCAATTTCCAAAAACCACTACTCAGGAACACTGCCTGAGTACTGCTTCCACTGAATTGCACATAACTATCATGAATAAATAAATTTCCATATGCACTCTTAACCACAATTTTATATAACATCATAGAGTAAGTCCTCAGCCCCACATAGCTTGATCTTTAATATTCCATGTACACTAACTCAAACATTATTTTCCTCTCTGCTAAACTTCAGTAGATCACTATGTTGACATCAATGACAATCATAGTCATCAATGAAAGAACATCTCCTACACAATGGCTGTGAATAATCCCCCATAGGATATATTCAGCATTCATTCCTAACATCTTGTCCAATGATGGAAATTAAATGGTGAAAGTTACTAGAGAAAGCATAGAGGAGATATTCAGACTATAGACAAATAAAGAGTGGTGTGATTTTGATCAAACTCAATTGGAGAATAATTTTGATAAATATAAAGAGTAAGATTGAGGCAAGATCCCTTTGCATAGACCTAAGCACTTATCCAGGGAAAAGAAGGCCTTGAATCCTAAAGACCTTCCTCCATATCATATTGATTTATTTTTTCAATATATAAAAGATACATTCTAGGCTTGATGTCATTCATGTGGTATGGATGCAACATCGTGGATCCCAAATTGGATGATGCTCATGTTATTAGATATAAAAGGAATAGACAATCACATATATTTTGATTGTGCAAGAACACTTGAAAATTTTGTCCATAAGGATTTTATTACAATGAAGGAGAAGATGAGTAATTTTAGATTCTATTCCATCTTAATGCACATCATTCTTTGGAATGGCCTTAAAATTTGGGACCCAATGCTCTAATTCAATGCATTTCTAGATGGAGAGTTGGTCTTGGTCCAAGAATGGACCTACATTTGGGATAAACATGATAGAGCCTCTTCTTATGTACTGTTTGAAAATTATTTTGTTAGACCTCTAATGAATTATTTGAAGGGGATTTTTCATGTCCTACATGCTTGAAATTTTTTTAAAAGGGCCTTTGACATAACTATTAGGGAACATACTATCAGAAAGAGTTATTTATTGGTTAGACAAATATTTTTCCTAATATTTCATTCCAGTGGTGTTTTAGGATCTAAGGGACCCTATATTAACTTCAAACCTTCACATAAACCATTAAACCATAAACCCTTAACGTTGTATGCTTTTGTTGTAATTTTGTATTGACTTCTCCTAATAGGTTCTCGTTTGTGGTTATGTTTTTTGTAAATCCCCTTCATTTGTTCAAGGACTGGCCCCTCCACCAGTTTGACTGGGTACTCTTCGAAGTTAATCATTTTATCTTCTAACTGGTTGTTCCCTACTCCTTACTACTAGTTCAAGGGTTTAATTCATTCCATTTTACGAACCCCTTTCCCTTGTAACTAGTTCATCTAGTTCCTCTTAGTCTATTATTTATGTTAAATAGTGGAGTACTTTTGACACATGGATGACCTATATTGTATTAGACTTGCATGATTCTTTCAAAGTGCTCACTCAATTTAAGAGTGCAAGGGTGATGGTGGGTCTCCTTCTGATTTGCAACTTCGACAAGTAACATCTTTCCAAGTGCTAGTTTTGCATTCCTATGGGCCCATGTTTTTCTACCGGGATTAATAGGCTTAACTAGCAATAATCTCTTTCAAGATCAATGAAATTAGAATACACTGCGCTTGTGCAATTAATCTAACATGTGTAATGAGTGGTCCCTACCAATACTAAATATCTTTAGCAACAAATAATATGTTTCCACGTGTTCTGTCAACATTATGGGTCTCAAATCCCTTTTTTTAAGGTAATTAAGGATTGATCATCTTTGATGAGATCATATTTAGTCCATCAAATGGTGACATGCATTAACTTATTAGTGATTTCTTGATGGTCTTCAAATAACAGGATAATCCATGATCATTTTGATCAAAATTAATGGCCCAAGATGCATTGCATTTGCGCAATTAAATCTATTGTGTGCCTATTTTTAAGGGAAATGTTGATAATGCATTTGGAAATCATTGAAGCTTATGATAGGATATTATGAGATGATGTGGTCATCTATCATTGGTTTGAGACTTAAAACAACTAATTAGTTGTTATTTCTCAACGTTCAATTTTAAATTCTAATGGTCAATCAGCTTGCTACCTCATTGGAAGTTTAATTTTGTTCCAGTGCATCGATGAGTTTTATGTTGAGTGTCTTGGTGATATCTATAAGGTGAGGTGGAAACTATACCATGTGTCCAATATTCGATGAGGACTCCAGTGTGGGAACATGTGTATAAAAGAAAAGGTAACTTACTGGTGCTAGCAAGCTTGAAGGGATTTTCAACACAGACATAGTGTGTTTGCATGTGGAATAAGAAGAAAGGATGGTAGGGTCTAATAAAATGATTGGCTACCTTGTAGAACCATGTAAGCTATAGGATTTTTGTGTTTGGTTGGTCAAAATTGTTTGACAATATATTAAATAAAGAATTTATGATAGGAAGAATGTAAGAAGAGATGTCATGACTTATGGAATGTTGTATATTTCTGATCTAAGAATCAGTCCCTTGCCACCATACCTTTTGAGTGGCACACTTTCTATAACCAAAGGAAAAGTCCAGAATGATAGGTTTTGTAGCTGTTGGGATAGGTACAAATCTTGTCAAACATAACAACTAGTTGCTTCCTTTTTTGCAACTCGAAAGTGTGAACCATAGCTTAAATACAAGAAATAATAAATGCATAATAAGTTATGTGTTTTGTCTAAATTTGGGTTGTTCATAATTGTAAGGTAGTGTTTCTTTGTCAAAATGTTAAGGATAGGGATTACTAAGTCTACATAGGGATTTTATCGTAACAAGAAGGGGTTAGACAGAGTCATGTTCTAGAAGATATACAAGAATTATGGTGGTGAACCAGTTGATAATATTTTTTTTAATAAAAAGATATTAAAATTACCTTCGGTAATCTGAGAGATATTGAAAGATTTGGCAACATCTAAAGGTATCCATTATAGCTTGCAAATAACTCCTATCTCTTAGATTACCACTTTGGTTCCAATTTTTGGGATGGAGGCAAATAAAATTATGGGTACAGACAGAGAAGGTGGGAGTTTAGGATCATCTATTTCTCCTTGTGTTCTATTTTCCAATACACCTCTTGCGATGGAAGATGATAAGAATATTGCATTCTGGCATTTCCTTCCTCGTTAACCACCCATGGGTGATAATGATATGGCTCACAAGCCTATTTGGATATGTCGAAGAACTTTGGCCTTGAGCCCTTTTAGATTCCAGTCAAGCAGTTTCACTCCAAGACAAAAATAGAGGTAGCAACATTCATTTGTAAAATATCTTCTATGACCAACTAGTGGTGGTTGGCAAAAAAATATAAAAGGAATGCTCTAGTGTGTAGCTTTTTCCATTCCTTATGTCTATAAAAAGAATACCAAGGCCAATCTTATAGGTTCTCAAAATTATTTGTACATGGACAAGTAGAATAGTTTGGGTAATAGGTATTTTTGTAGAAATAGAAATGATAGAGCCTTGTATTAATTGAAATGTATCAATACTTCTAAAGAAGTTAATTGAAAATATCATATGTAGATTGTCTCCAACTCCATTTTCCTTCTATTTCATAAGTTTGTTTATTCACAATAGACAAATTTGTCTTCATGATAATTTTATGAATGTATAATGTGTTTACTAGTTTTCTTCAAGTAAGAGATTAAATCCCTTTAGATGCATTATAGTGATTTGGGGGAAATAGTAGTGATTTGATGAGTATAATCAGAGGTGATAAATTAAAATGTTTATATTATCCATGACCTCTTCAAATATTTCTATATATAAAAACTCTACATGTAAAGTTGAAACAATATGATATAAAAAATACAATACTAGTGCTTCTTCTAATGTTTTGAGGCAGTGGATCATCTTCATATGAATTTAGTTCTTCTGTGATTTTAGTTCAAGTAACTAAACTTATTGTTTATGCTCTTGCATGATAAGTTTTTTTATGCTATTTTGGTTTGAATATCAAGTATATCTTAGGTCATTTGAATATAATCTCTTTATATAACTTGTTTAATTTATCCTCTTAAGAAGAGGTTAAATTCAAATACATAAGTTATAGTAAAAAAGGCAATTTAATCTTGTTTAAAGAACTGGGCAATATACATATTTACACAAGTGGTAGATTTAAAATTTATCTTGCAGAAGCATACATTATAAACTCACCAGGACTTGACTCTATTTCCCAAGAAAATAAAAGGCTCTAGTCACTTGATTCTATTAAAATTTGTATTCAATCATTTAATAGAAGTAGACAAAGTAGAAATAGGAGTTCTATAAGAAAGATAAGTAGGAATAGAGATTGAGAGAAATCTGATTTGAATCTACATGCCAATTTTATGAGTTAGGAAAAGAATAAGTTGAATTCTATTATAAAGTATTTACTATAGATATTTTCAGTTACATGTTCAAAATCATGTTCAACATAAACAAGGAAACTATCTAAAAAATAATGAAGTTAACAATGTTTCTTGTTTAAAGAATTGTATGTTACATGCATTTAGAATTTTATTAACTTGTGTGTCTTCATGAGCATATGATTTTATGAATGGAAGAAGAATCCAAACTTAATCCTAATTTTTTTTCCAATAATTGATACCAAAGATTTAATAATTTAAAGATATTGCAATTTAGGTAATTTGTATTGACACAAATAATATTATGGAAGCAATTCAAAGTTTAGGCAATAAGAATCATCATTTTTTAAACATGGATTACAAATAACTCTAAAAATTTATAAGTCCTGGTCATTAACAATCATCTGCTAGAATGTCAATCAATGTATCATCCTCAATGTTCATATGTTCTTTCAATTACTTAATATTATCATCAATCTCATCTTGACCTACATCATCTTGATTGTAATTGAAATTTTACTATAGACCATCTATACTGTTATGAGATGTATTTGGATCATCATTTTCTTTACCATCTATATTGTTGTCTTCCATCACATCATCTAAATCTAGATTGTTGTCTTCTTGTTCTTGAGCATAACCATCTTCAACATCATCATGGATGTCATTTGTTTTATTTTCTTTTATTGCTCTCTCATTTTTTTGGTCGTCATTGTTTTGTTCAGTATCCACTAATGCATCGTCAAATACATGCCTTAATATTGGATCATAAAATATGGCAAGTATCCATTTTGAGTCCAAAATAACTTCGTAGAAAAATACCCGCACATGAATGGCACACATATATTAGACATATGTTATAATAATTTTATTGATTCATAAAAACGTGTATATATTCATAATAAACTATGAATGAATAGATTAATGATCAATACCACTTCTTGTTTGCATTAAAGAAATACCAACTCAGAATAAATTAGTAGAACATAAGACTCCTTATTCTCTGATAGGAATCGTGAGGAGTCTATAGAAAATAATCTACTATGGGTATCATGTCTTTGTGTCCTCTCAAATGCTCCATAGCATCTACACTTAAAAATACAACTTTTAAAGACCGGTAATCCAATTCAATATTTTCTTATATTTACCCAACATGTTGTAGATTCCCTTTAATTATATCCCCTTGAAATAGTAGACATTTTATGTTGACTTGTGTGCAATATTTTTATAATTAATTATAAGACCAATAATTAATTTGAAGTTCGTCCAAGTTCTTTTAAGAATCTATAGATAAATATAATCAAAGAACACTCTAGCAATCATAGTGTCATTATAGAATCATAGATAAACATACAATAATCAAGTCAAACCATTTTTAATCAATCATTTTTATTATGATATTGCTATCAAGATTAAAATGTGTAGTTCTCTAGTCAAACTCATTGACCCATGTTTCATGAGTAGTTGTTCCTAGGAATCCATCTCTCATGAGAATTAATGGAATATTTAGCACTTATTGCATCTAGGTGATGCTCATAGACGTTAAGCACTGCGACTTCTTGGGAGGTCAACCATCCTAGTACTACTCACTAGTAGATTTGACCTTATTTTTCTACCAACATTTTTGACCATCAATTAAAAAGGTTTAAGTTGGTCAGATTATAGAAGGAAATCTTTCTTTGTTTTTTAATCCATGCCCGCATTGGTTGAAATTTTGACAAATGCCATGTATGTCGAAATATCGATGAACACGAGCATAACTTAAAAAAAATAAATTTCATTTCTCATTTCATTTTTACGAGAAAATTTGAAGGAGGACTGCAGCATGCGAAGGAGGAAAAATTTCTCATTTCATTTCCATCTTCGAAGAAGGTTTGGTTATCTTTCGAATATGCCATTTTTTGTTTCAGGCTCAGGGAAAGTCATTGTAATAGATAGACAAATTTGATGTCACTGCATAAATGAAATTGGAAACATTTTGATATGTCCATGGAGTGTTTGTTTGGTCAGTGAGGCATTTCATTATACATAGTCTGCTGATTCGAAAGGTAGAATGATTATTTTTTGCAAAATCACTTTAGGAACTATTATTTGAAACTCTTGAATTAGTTTTTGATAGTCGTGTTCTTTGTTTTTATTCACAGTCTATCATTTATTAGCAAATACAAATATGTAACTGTAGTCTCACATTTCAAATTGTCATAGTTTGGTTAGCACTATCAAAACAAAGTGATTCTCTGACATGTCAAAAACATAGCCATTGTCCTCGGCCTGGTCATGAAATCACAGCCCTAATTTGTATTTTCTCTACTAGTTTTCTAATGCCACTGGATGAAAGTGATATTAGGGTAATCTATCATAATACACCCAACACTCAAAGTTGTATTGGTTGTCGAGTTGCTTCCTGGACAAAACCCTAGGCTAAATATAAGCCATGTATTTAGCTAGAGAAAGGAAAATATGTCTGTAGCATTATAATATTGGAAGGTTTTGAAATTGAGTCATAGATCTGGTACGTGGATCTCTGAAACACTAAATTTTTCTTGGTGATTGTAACCACTGATGGTACCCACTATTTAAGCAGTCTAGATAGATCCCAATCTAACTTGATCAATTAGATTTGGAGGGTCTCTAGGACAATCGACAGTGTTGGAGAACATTGGTTAAAATTGTTTGAAGACTTAGTGGCATATTGATAGACAACTATCGGGCATAACCTACACCTCCACCATGGGTATTTTCTAGCCGTGCAATGCTCTTTGTGATCATGTAGGTTTGGATCATCAAAAATTCAGGAGATGGAAGCCGTGCGATGCCCTAGGAGGACTAGTTCAACAGACCAAGTCTCCACCCTTCACCTATGGCCTTAGCCACTAAACCCTCACTCCTAGAGATCCACTTCCTAGGGTCTGTTGAACCAGTCCTCTAAACATATTCCCAAATTAAAACAACTACATAAACACTTCATAAATGCTCCCCCCTTACATACTTCATCACCAAAACTCTTCTTCCTTGAAGCAAACTAGTTTCTATTTGACTGGTGTCAAACCGGGCATGTTCTCTGTCTAGCTCACGGATTTTCTCTGTTTCTCTTTTCTTGAAGATATCTTTATGTGGTTTGGAAGTTGTGCTCACAGATCTTAGAAGATAATATATTCTCTACATTTCTAATAATTTTAGAATTTCCTCTTACAACTTGGGGAATATTCTCATATTTTTTGCAAATTACTTCCCTTCAAGTTTTATATTCTCAACTTAACAAGAACAACTATGACTCTAATTGATAGGCATCTCAAAGACTGGTTGATTAGTTGCATATGGTGATAGAATTCTTAGTTTCAATATGTTTGTACTAGCCTAATTAATGTGATAGTATGTTGATGGTGTTGAAGGAATGTTTAATATCATATGATATTCCTTTATGGTCAAGATGACATCTTTATTCCGTTCTGGTACTATTTGATGATTGAACTAAATAATTAAAAGGATAAGAGGTTTTTTTTCATGAACTAAACTGATTGTAGATCTATTTTGAAGTTTACAATAGCTTTGAGAAGTTCGTTAATATGTTTTGGGCTTCATTTATCTCTAGGGTTGGTTATCTTTCACTTTCCCTTCATCGCAAAGGTTTTTAGGGCCAACATATTTGGTCATCTTACATTTCATGTTCGTACATTTTAATGTGGCTGACTTGGAAAAGTTTGTTTGAGCATGCAAAGTATATAATGAAATATCAAATCATTTAGAATGTGAGAAATTTTAGAAAGTGCATTTGATTGTGAAGTGTGTGAGAAAAATGACAAATGATTATTGAAAGAAATGAGCTAAAGGTATCTACATTCAAAAGTGTTTGAAGTTTCAAATATTGTGATAAAGGCTGCTAATGGTACACATTTGTTGTGGTGGATATTTTTTTGTTCTTCATGTAATATTTTAAGGTTGTGGCCTCGTCTAAATTTTATCATTAAAATTGACTACTAAAATATCTTTGGTATAACCATAAAGCCATTATTTCAGGGAGTAGTTTCTTCCTTGTGTTTTAGATGTAAAATAATTTATGTAAATTATTCTATATTGTCGCTTTTCTCACTGTGGTTCTTCCCTAGCTAGGTTTTCCATATAAATCTAGTGTTCACTTGTGCAATTGTGTAGAATTCGTTATTCTTTCATTGTTACATTGTTGCTGATTCATGAAGTAAATATTTTGACATACGAAGTAGTAAAAAATTTAAGGTTTTATCATACAATTTATTCAACTCCCCCCACCTTTTTGTCTTGTGTGCTAAAAAATAAAGAAATACTAAAACAAGATCAAAAGAGAGCTTGACAAGTGTCCATATTATAATGAATGAGACAACACATATTGAATAAAACTCAATCTAAATTGCACTCCTATGTTCAAAGAATAAATGAATAAAGAACCTTTATATGTCATTGTAATAGATAGACAAATTTGATGTCGTTGTAGAGTAGAGAAATGTTACGGTGGAGTAATAATGGGGAATTTGAAACTAATTCCTCGATCTGAATTTGAGCAAAGAAACAATAAAAGACACGATTGCAACAATAGCTCGAAAGTATGTTGGGTTTAAAGATTAATTGACCATGATCTCTGTTGACAGTTGGAAAAAAAAAAAAAAAAACCACCAGTCCCTAATACCCATCTTCAAATTGTTCCAAGTCAACCTAACCTAATTTGATCAACTGGGTTACAGAGTCCTTGAAGACCAATTGGAGGTGTTGGATGAGGATTGACTATTATTGTTTTGTAATTTCCAATTAAAGCAAGGGAACCCGATAGGCCTATGTTAAATATTGTGATTGATCCATAGACTGGGAAAAGAGAGTACTATTGAAAACCAACAGAGGATTAGTAGAAGTCTGAGTATCATATGTGAGGAGTTGGAATAGGATTGTAGGTTTGATAGATTATAATCAAAGGAACATCAAGAAACGTGTAGTCTTGCTAAAAGTAGACACTAGTGATTGAGGTAACAAAGTTGTTTGTAGGACTGATTATAAATTTTAGTTGATATATTGAAGAGTCACCACCGTGTCTAGAAGTATTCAAATTTTAGAGAGTTTGACAAGTTAATTGGAACCATTATTCATAGTTGAACCAACATTGTTATTTGTTGATATTATGTTGTGATAGTTGGTTGGGTCTATCCAAGGAGTATAAATTACCTAAAAATACCCAGTTCCAAAGCTCCAACTTGACTGCAAGCAGGGAGTATGCTAGAAAAGGTTGAGGAGTCTGGTTTTACATCCACCAGTTGCATTTGCTTAAAAGTTTCTAATGCCTTTTCAACAAATCCATTTTGAACATATCCCCCAATCATGGCAGTCCATGAGACGACATCTCTTTGAGGCAATCTGTCAAACAATTTATGTGCCTTGTCTATGTTTCCACATTTAACATACATGTCTACTAAGGCACTGACAACTAAAACATTTGATAAAAAGTATTCCTAAGTATTTATGATTCTCTGCATCTTTATTTCTATAAAAGCACTAAAATTAGCTATTCGAGGGTTTTATTTTCTTTGTATTCCTATAGTCTCATACTTGTGGCTCTGTTCGTATAAATGTTGCTAAAGATTATCGATCTTTGATATAATGATGAAATGGTACTCATCTTCATTATGGATTTTACATTCTATATATTGTTTTCCTCCAACATATGCTATAGTTTTTTGGAGGGTAATGAAAACCCTAATAGGTTATGATTTCACTTTGAGACACCATCATTAATTTTGGGCTTTGAAATATTTGTATATTATTCAATGCTTTTCCACTTCATTTGATGTTTGTAATAATGAGCACCCATGTTATTCATATGGAATTACTATGTATTATTTCTCCTTGATTGAATATCATTATTACATTAGTAGAGAGCTATTTTTACCAGTTAATGAAATCATCACTCCTTTATATCAGGACAAAGTTTATCATTTCTTGGATTATATAAGTACTCTACATTGATACTTATTATATTCTTAGTGCTATGGGTATACATCTTGGTTGTGATCTGTTTGAATCTCTTTAATCAATTCTATTTTCTAGTTGTCTATGTGATTTGATGATGTTATGGTGATTTTAATGACCCTGTGTAATTTTAAATTTCTATGCATATGAGAATCATACTTTTTTTGTTCATCCTAGTCTACAAAATTTTTCAACCCTTCATTGGTCTTGATGCATTACTTATCACCCCAAGGATCATCTACTTTGATTCTTTTATGACTTCCATGCCATCATAGACCACTAATACTTATTACATCTCATTGTATCATCATTATTGTTCTCTTTTATCTATTCTTAACAACACTTGACAACATACCTTCACTACCTTCTTTTATTGTTCTTATTTATTAAATATATTTGCTCATTATTTAGCACTTGACTGCTAATGGCAGTAGCATAGTTAACTACTCTAATAAATGCTCTGTATACTACCCCACACTTGACTATCTTCGCACTTATTTTAGCACCTATGTTTCTTTGGTAAGTCTATGGTATGATGTTATGACCTTTACTAGCTCCCATTTGATATCAAATACCACTTCTCCTTGTGTCTTCCAACTGATGTAGCACTAAAGTCTTGAATTATTGGACTGATTCTAAGTGACATGTCTTGTATTTTATATTACTCCCCTCCTAATGAATCAAGTTTATTTATTGTCTTCAGTAATAGAATTATTTTTGTTCAGACCTTTATGATGTTTTTAACATCATGATCATCTAAAATCTCCTCCTTTTGATACATTAATGTGTTTTCATGATGTAGCTATGAGTTCCTTTTACACTATAACAACCATGTATGATCATTTATCTTGTGACTACTTTTTCATCCTTTAACCACTTTTGTCCTTATGATGTTACAAGGCCAAATATTTCTTCAGGTAAGCATATTTATTGATCATTATTTTTATAATCTTTACCACTACCTTGTTTCCATTTCCCATATTCGATATTTAGTTTTATATATCAACAGCCTTTGATTTTTAAACATTAATGTATTTTTATGTATAAACTATCTTTTCTTTTGACACCATCTTCACACATAAATTTATCATTGCTCGAAGAATGGTAAACTTGTTGCTTTTTCATATTTTTTAATACTAAACAAATCACTGCTAATGATTCAGCAATAATTTTTTTAGGGAATTGAATACTATTTCATTGTTATCTTGTAACTTTATACAATATTTTTCACAACCTCATGGCATACCTCTATTTTCTAGGATAATCTACATTCCACTGTCATTTATAGCATTAGATCTATCCTTTGTTTGCTATGATGACTATTTATTTAGACTTAAATACATGAGAATCATTACAAATACATGGGAAGAATTACCATTTCTCCAATGTATTCCTTGTCCATTTCTATGAAAACCTCTTTCTTCCATTGTTATGATCCAGGTCTCCATTGTCCTTACCAATGACACTACCTTCATCCTCCCTCATTATCTATACTTATGGTTACTTATGGTTATGGTTAATTATGGTTATGCTTTGATGGATATCAATGCCTTGCTCCAAAGCTCCCATTTTGTCACAAGCTGGAAGGATGCTTGCAAAGGTTGTGGAATTTGGCTTTACACCTACCAGTTGCATTTGTTTACAAGTTTCCAGAGCCTTTTCCACAAATCCATTTAGTTCATAGCCTGCAACCATTGTAGTCCATGAGACCACTTTTGCAGGCACTACCCACCAATCTTGGAAAGGAAATAGAGCTTGTATACCCATATATGTGTATATGTGTATATATGTGTATATATACACAAATGTGTGTGTATATATATGTGTATATATATACACACGTGTATATATATGTGTATATATATACACACATGTATATATATGTGTATATATACAAAAATGTGTGTATATGTATATACACACATGTGTGTATTTGTGTATATATACACACATGTGTGTATATACACACATGTGTGTATATACACACATGTGTGTATATACACACATGTGTATGTATATATATGTGTATGTGTGTATACACACACATGTATGTGTGTATACACACACATGTATGTGTGTATATATACACATGTGTGTGTATATACATATGTGTGTATATATAAATGCACATGTTTGTATATACACACACATGTGTATATATAAATGCACGTGTGTGTATATGTGTGTATGTGTGTGTATGTGTGTGTATGTGTATATATATACACATGTGTGCATATGTGTATATATGTGTGCATATACACACATGTATACACATATACACATGTGTGTATGTGTATATATACATATGTGTGCATATATGTATATACACACACATGTATGTATGTATGTATATAGATGTATACACATGAATTTAAAGGAATTAAATTACTGAATTAAAATTCCTTATTCATCTTCTTAGTCATCTTCTGGGTGAACCAAATAGGTCATCTCATATTCCGAAAATCATTTTCAGAATTTGTATCTTCTAGAATTGCACCGTCTTCTAGAATTGACTATATCTGACATTTGGTATTCTATGCACCAAACGGGCCCTTATTGCATAAAGAAAATGGAATCCAAAACAAGGCTCTTAAGACCTTTCCAAAATCACAAATTGCACACAAACTGGTTTTTATCTTTTATTTCCTGTTCTCATCCGTGCATACCAGGGATCCTACCCATACATTCCTTGTTTGGTGTATATATAATCCTATTACAACTACCACAACCATATTTGGTTGGTCGTGATTTTAGCTAATGGAGCTTGTAGACACTGAAATAATTAGTCTTTCATCTATCAATATGTTATTATTTGATCCATTAATAATATTCATCAACATCTATCATTATTATATTAATTATCTTCTATTATCATTCATAATTATTTATCTTCCATGATCAATCTTTCTTCTTTATCCAGGTCGATTTGGCCAAGAATATCTTAAAAGAGTGATTCTATTGTAATGATGGTTCTATTTGCAAAAAACTTGTTAGAAACATGAAAAGAAAACATGTTAGTAATTCCATCATTTGTCTATTGTTTGGGATAGTCACCATAGAATTATTTGGATTGTCTCTCCTATTGCCTTGTAAGGTTAAAATGACCTTTTTTTATTCCCTCCTTGAATCGACCCTTACCATCTTGCACTTGTGCAATGATAGGACACCAATGTTGCTAATTAAGGTTGGCAGGATGATTACGCCTATCCTGAAAAAAGACTATCAAATCATTATGCTTTCAAATCAATTACCTATCAATGCATCCCTTGTGAGGGAGAGAAGCCAAACACATAAAGAACATGCACATAAACACGGAAACTGAAAAACTTAAAATGGAATACACCAAGAAGTACCAAATGATGATTGCTCAATTGTTGTAATGGCAAAGAAATATCAGAACCGTCCATTTCTAGAACTTGATTTTTCTATAGTCCTAATGATTTTTTCTTATTTCTTGTCTGTGCTTGGTGATAGGATTTTGAACATTGTTGACATACTTAAATGGAATACACGATACCAAATGATGAATGCTCAATTGTTGTAATGGAAAAGCATCAGAACTATCCATTTCTAAAATTTGATTTTTTATAGTCTTAATTATTTTTCTATAGTCCTAATGATTTTGAAAATTGTTGACAAATAGTGTTTCTTTTTTTTTTATTATAGTATAAATGATTTTTCTATAGTCGCAATGATTTTTCTTATTTCTTGTCTTTTGTCCCTTTTTTTATTTCCTATGTTTGTGCTTCATGACAGGATTTTGTCACTGTCTTTTGATGGTATATTTCATTAACTCTATGTAGAATACTATTTTGTTCACTATTTTATTTCAGCTTCATATTTCTTTCATTTTTCATATACACAGAGACTACACATGCTGATAAAAAAATGAGCTATTTGATTTAGGTTTAATTTTCATTATTGTAAATGGTTAATATTTCTGATGCTACTCCTTGGTGTATTTCATATAAAAATAATAAATGTAGTAACGATGGTGTGGTACATTATTGATATAGACTTGATGACTCTTGTCAATGTGCCAAACTATCAATGTGGTGGTGGGAAGTGTGTGTTGAAGACTTCATAGACACCGAACAACCCTAGATGACAATTTTGGTGCTACCCAAATAGAAAAAAGGTTTCTAATATGTATATATTTAAATTTTCTAATGTAAATACTATTTATTATAATATAAGAACTAATGTAGATTGGGTATCATAGAGAAATAATGGCTGAAGATACTTTAGTTGGGTCAATGACAACTCATCTACATCTATCCACCCATCTCCACTTATCCACGATGAAGGATTTGAGTGCAAAATGTGTCAGGCTAGGGAAAATTCCAAAATTATATATTTACGATACCTTCTCTATATTGTAATCGCATATCTTTGTTGTGACCATATGCAAAGATGAACTCAAGAATTAGTTAGTTTATTATTTTCATATTGTAACTAATATTTTAATATTGATATGACATAACTTCTCTTTGCCTCAAGTGCGCATATATATGGTTTACATCATTTTTTAGAATAATCCTTCATATTGTTTATGGCTCAGGTGAGCCCCAATCTTCTATCAATCACATGATTTAACATATAGTATTTTCTTGGTTATTCCATTTGTTCCTTGACATAAATAACACATTGAACATAATCTACGGACATTGTGTGGTACGAAGTCTCACTGAAGTTTGAGTGCAGCGTGGTATGAAGTCTCCCTTTATTCTAGTGAGGGATTGGAATGAGTTCATTTTGGATACAAAGGACAATGGGGATACTCAAAGAGGAATTACACCAACAAATGAGAGAAGGTATACACATGACAGCTAAGAAACATAAATTCAGATTTCACAATAGCTGAGAAACATAATTGTAGGCATCACGGTCACAATTTTTTAGAGACAACATAATTGAGTTGTATACCCAAGCGATGGAGTGCAACTTCTGCACCTCCGATTCCAAGTTGACACTATGGGATACAAAGACCATAGATAAGGAATAAATTTAGAGAGCGGAGGAGGTCCACAATGACCAAAATAATATAGGATGAGCCTCAAGTTAAATGAGGCAACTGCAAATATTTTAATAGATTTTAATTATTAAATAATGAAATTTACATATACTAGTGTTCTAAGCCCCTCATTACATGATTTGGGATTGTAAGCCCCCTCTAACTTACGCATCTAGAAAATGAAACTACAACCTATTGGGATTGAGACAAACCTTATAGAACAACAACAGCTAGGAATGATCACTTTCCAACATCTGTTGAATACATCTGTAGCTCATGAATACAAAGTGTAGCTCATGAATACAAGGTCCTCCAATAGATGTATTCAACAGATGTTGGAAAGTGTTCCTTCCTAGCTGTTGTTGTTCTATAAGGTTTGTCTCAATCCCAATAGGTTGTAGTTTCATTTTCTAGATGTGTAAGTTAGAGGGAACTTACAATAATAAATCATGTAATGAGGGGGCTTGGAACACTAGTATATGCAAATTTCATTATTTAATAATAAAAACTATTAAAATGTTTATAGTTGCCTCATTTAACTTGAGGTTTTTCCTATATTATTTTTGTCATTATGGCCCTCCTCCACTCTCTAAATTTATTCCTTATCTATGGTCTTTGAATCCCATAGTGTCAATTTGGAATCAGAGGTGCAAAAGTTGCACTCCATCGCTTGGGTATACAACTCAATTACATTATTTCCAAAAAGATGTGACCATGATGCCTACAATTATGTTTCTTAGCTGCTATGTCCCAAGACCCTTTATGACTCTTTACGTCTATTTACGACCTCTAAGAATACATCTTAGAGGTCTTAAAATTTCATAAAGGATCATAAGAGGCTCCTAGGAGGGGCCAGATGAGATTCTACCTTCACGTGGTTGGCCCTGTTAAGTAGATAATGTTAATTAAACTATTCTTGAAACATAATTGTGGGCATCATGGTCACATTTTTTGGAGACAACATAATTGAGTTGTATACCTAGATGGAGTGCAACTTCTGCACCTCTGATTCCAAGTTGACATTGCGGGATGGAGAACAACTTGGAACCGGAGGTGCAAAAGTTTCTCTCCATCATCTGGGTATACCACTCAATTACATTGTCTCCAAAAAAATGTGACCATGATGCCTACAATTATGTTTCTCAGAGAATGTTAAACTATTCTCGAAACAAAGAGAAGCTCAATAATTTAAGGTCTCAGTACAACCACTAGAATTGAGTTTTTTGGCACGGGCTGGGAAATTTTTGTATATCAAAATGCGATAGAGTTTGGGAAAAAAAATTTATCGCATGTTGATATACAAAAATTTCCTAGCCGTGCTGAAAAACTAAATTCTAGTGCTTGTACTACATGATTGGTGCCAAAATAGGGCTCTCCTAATCACTGATTGTGACCCACTAGCAATAACCAATAGAACAAGTGTGGACACCTGAAGATAAATATCAAATAGGGGAAAATCAGCTACAACAATAGAGGAAATAGCTATACATATAGATGAGGATATCCCAGAAATCCCTAATTTAGTGTTTCAAAGATCCAAGTACCCAATCTATGACTCAATTTCAAATCCTTACAATATTATACTACTGCAGACATATTTTGCTTTCTCTAGCTAAATACATGGCTTATATTTAGCCTAGGGTTTTTTCCAGGAGGAAACTCGACAACCCATACAACTTTGAGTGTTGCGTGTATTATGATACATTACCCTAATTTGACTTTCATGCAGTGAATTAGGGATTTCTGGTATATCATCATCTAAATCTACATCTATTTTATTTACATTCGAATGCAGCCTACCGATATTGATACTGCACCAGTCGAGCATGATGGAGGCATCGATTCTAATGTGAATTGTAGTTCTCAAGGTGTTGGGATTTCCCTTTGATCTTCAACTTGTAGATTTACACTTTGATCGATAACTTCTAATGATACTTTGACTCTATCACCACTCCAAAGTCTACAAGGAAGAGGGCCAATTAACAAGGATTAACAATGAGATCCTCCTACACTTTGAGCCTTAATGCTTAGGTGGGTGTACCCTTGATTCACTTCTTGAAAGGAATTACTAACTAATAGAAAATTATACCCCTTACTAATTGATTAAAGATTTCATCATTTATATGTGTGTGTGATTGATGATGATGGACTGCTTTCAAAGAAAAGATCAGTGCCTTATCCCAGGGAAAAGAGTCACTTAATAACATATATCAACATAAAACCTTAACTCAAATACACATGAACTCAGAGTAAGTGCTTTTCCTATTACCCCTCTCACTCTCAAACATGATCATCAAATTCCAATCTAACAAATAAACTCACTGAGATCACCCTAAAGGCTTTAATCCTAACTTTGTTAGGAACTCCAAGCTGACCTCACAATACTCTTTGTTTACCATATGATAATCCACTTTGTGACCTTAACATATATGAATCCATAATCAGAACAAGAAGACAATCAAAAGTTTGAGACAGGAATTCAAGTGTATTCTCATTAATTCTCAAAATCAATACATTACCAAAAAGATAGATGCTAGGAACAAGACACAAAATCCAAGCTCTTCTTGTTTAGTATAATACCTATCAACAACAAAACTTACAAAATACTACTTTTTTCAATATATACCACCACTACTCATCTTGGAAACCCGAAATAGGTTGCAACAAGCTACAAATGACTAGGGTTAGGGTTTTACCCACTAAACCAAATGAAACAATAAAAAATTTAAATGTAGGGGAAGGAACCTAGGCAACCAAGAGAAAATAGATCCTAGAGTGATCCTCAATCATGAGAATTTCACTGAGAAGGTACTAAGAATCACAAAAATGCTAAATTTGTCAACCTGTTCGGCCACCTACAACACACCTCGAACATAAAGAACATAGTAAAGACCCCTGAAAATGATCATAGAACACCCTGGACCACACTGCAATAGTTTGAAAATCATTTCCACCAACCCCAGCTGCTTAAACATTGAATTTTAGTCCTTCTAGTTGCAGGAAACCCTTTACAAATTTGAATTTGAAATTAAACGGCTACTTTCAAAATGCCAGCAGAAAATCGACGGTGGACATTTGAAATTAGGTCAACTTTAAGTCCTGATCATCAAATCCTTTTATTTCACAGGCCTTTTGTCTTAACTCAATAGGTATCCTTCGGTTAACACTTAGCGAACACATGACAATGGTTTTTTTCTATTCGCAAAATAAAATCTTAACCCACCATCTAACTCAGCGACTTAGTGATCAAAGGGAAACAACTAACCCTAGTCTTTATTTACAAAACTAGCGACTGAAGGGTTTTGCCAGTTCGTGGGATTCCTTATCCCTCTACCATTTTGTTTAGCGATAACGTGAATGCTTTTTCACTGATTTACTAAACCCTTTAGAATCTCACCACTTTATTGCGCGAATGAGAGAAGACCATTGAAATCTATCGGGTCGCTAAACAAATTTATTAGGACTGCCAGACCTTTAGACCCCCGCCTAGGCCCACTTTATGCCACTTGTCAGCAAGCCATTTTCTGCTCATGCTCGGTCATCTCTGACACACGACCCATAATTAGTAAGCCTTTAAATCAGACGGTGGGCTCAAGATCTCATGGCTCTGACAAAACCCATGAGATCATACGCCAACCGTCGATTCTGTCCTCATCACCAACTTTTCTGACAATGTCCCCACCCTACTTTATCATCCACATCGACCAATGAGGAGATGCCATTTGTGTACATGTAGCAGTGGACCCTCCATATTTTGTCACCATTGAAAAAGGTAAAATTGACAGTTGTCTGAAGATCTCATGTGTCTGACACATTCCTTAAGAACTTACACCCGCTGTCGATTCTCTGCAAATGTCAGGACCCTCTGACAAGTCAAAAATTTAGGTCCCACTGACAACTGCTAGAACATTAAATTTTGGGCCAATCAAAAACCACCAACTGTGCCTATGTGGCAGTGGACCCACCTGCATTGAAAGGTTACATCATGAAAAGGAATCAATGGCTGTCGCAAAAGTGCATACCTCTGACACATCCCTTGCACTTTCGTGACAATCGTTGGATCACGATGGTGTCAGAAGGCCAGGCCTAGGAAATATTAAGGCCAAAAGATAGGAAATATTAATTTTTGAGACTTAGGAAAATTTAATTTCATCAGGCACGTAGACTTAGGAAATATTAAAGGCCGTCAGGGGTAAAGACTTAGGAAAAATTTAAACAGGGACCGACCAATAATATAAAGCATGTGTGTTTTAGGAATTTTAAGTGACCCAAAAAGTAACTTAAAATTAGAACAGGGCCTGGGTAGACTTAGGGTATTTCATTACAACGGCTAGTTTTTTGAATTTTCTAAGCCTAGGGTTTAAGGTAGATACCAAAATAATTGTAGAGACTAGGGGGAAATTGCTACAGCCATGAAATTTTTTGCAGGCACTAATAGTGGCTCTATCTAGGGATGTGTGGCTCTTGTAGGCATAGAAATAAATTAGAATCACTGGTTAAAGCAAACCACCCATAGGCAAAATTTGCAGACAACAGGGAACAAGCAAGGTAGAAAATGCAACTTAGACAAAACAGGACCAGGGACCAGATAAAAATACAAAATTTACAAGGCTATACATATATACAACCTAAATACTACTCATGGAAGAAAAAATACTTCAAAAGAAGTATTTTTTTAAGAATTGTCCATGAACAGGCAATTCTTGAACATTACCATTCAGTTCCTTGACAATGTATGAATCCTGGCCCCATTTTTCATGAATTTGATATGGCCCTAGCTAGATGGGATCAAACTTTCCATGTTTTCCCTTATCCTCTAGTCTTCCATTCCAAATTAATACTAGGTCAACAGGCTCAAACCTTCTTTCAACAATCTTCTTGTCATACAAATTCTTAATTTGCAATTGCAACTTGGCATTTCTTGCAACCAATTCTCTCCTAATTTCATCCAGCCTGATGAGATCCTCAATTCTCAACTGCATCTCATCATCTATGTCATCATCATATAATTGCACAAATTTATACATTTCCAATAGATTATTTTGAGGCATTCTTGCATGTATTCCATATACAAGGTCAAATGGTGCACAACCAATTGCCCTCTTCACAGTCACCCTATTAGCCCATAGAGCTAATGGCAGTTTTGAATTCCATGCTCTCTTATTCTTTTCAAGGATCCTCTTTAGGATTTTAATCAAACTCTTATTAGTAGATTCTGCTTGTCCATTTCCTTGTGGATGATAAGGTGAGGAATAAGAAATCTGAATTCCTAAACCTTTGCAAAAGTCCTTATATTCAGTAGACCTGAAACACATTGCATTATCACTAACTATCCTCTCAGGGCACCCAAACCTTGTGACAATATTGTTCAACAAGAAATCAGTTACCACCTTGCTGGTTGCATTCCTTGTAGGTAAAGCCTCTACCCACTTTGTAAAGTAATCAATGGCAACTAATATCCATGAGTGTCCTCCACTTGACTTGTTTGGTATGTCCCCTATGAAATCAATTCCCCATTGTTGGAAAGGATCCTGTACTTCTATTAGTTTTAATGGCATGTTACCTAAAAATTTAATCTTACCAGAGAACCTTTGACAAGCATCACACCTGCTTACCAACTGTTCTACATCCTTGAAGATTGTGGGCCACCAGAATCCTACTCTCAAGATTTTATGAGCAGTTTTTTTACCCATATAATTCCCACCACAAACCCCCTCATGCATTTCCTTTAACAACTTGTTAGCCTGATCCTCATCAATACATTTCAAAAGTATGCAATCTAAATTCTTTCTAT
Organism: Chamaecyparis obtusa; assembly: GCA_027943335.1. Lineage (NCBI taxonomy): Eukaryota > Viridiplantae > Streptophyta > Pinopsida > Cupressales > Cupressaceae > Chamaecyparis > Chamaecyparis obtusa. The sequence continues at coordinate 196,370 of BSBK01008640.1, read as the reverse complement.
ACAATTTACATTTCACAATTACATACTTGATGGCCTGTAATTTTCATTTCCTCTTCTTATTGTCATCCATGTCTGCTGGACATCTCATATTTCTCAAGTAGTAGATAATATCTTGATACCAGATACAATCATCCATGTCACATGTATAATCAATTTCAGCTTTATTTATTTGATTAGCATCAAGATTGGATTGAGCCATCAATTTTGCCAATCCTTGTCCTCTAACCAATTTGGTAATCTGGACATCAACATTGAATTCTTGGATCCTATTGATCAATCTGCATCTTCTTCTAGACACCTCACACTGTGAGAAAATATCCTTCACAACTGCACTTGGCACAAAAGCAATCACAACTACCCCCATAAAGTAACACCTAAAAGCCATGAGTGCCTTCACAAGTGCATATGCTTATTTCTCATTTATGTCATACTTCAATTCAGTAGCCTGGAAAGATTTATTGAAGAATGCAATAGGCTACTCATAACCTTCCTTATTTTTTTGTAACAAAACTGCAGCAATAGTGTGAAAAGATGCAAAGGAAAAGATGTACATTGGGATACTATAATCAGGTGCCTTAAGCATAGGTGCATCTTTAATAGCTTGCTTAATATTTTTGAAAGCGTCATCAAGCTCACCCTCCCAAGTAATAGCAGATCCTTTCTTCAACATCTTGGATATAGGTCTAGTAACCTCTGCAAAAGTTGTTACAAACCTTCTCAAGAAATTGACCTGACCAAAGAAGGACTGAATCCCTTTAACATTTTTTGGCCTTTGAATCTTATCAATGGTTGCCACCCTTTCAAGATCAATCCTAACTCCTTGCTTCCCCACTAAGTGGCCAAGCAACTTACCTTCAGTGACACCAAAAGCACATTTCCTTGGATTTAATGAAATACCATACTCCAAGGCCCTTACAAATAGTTTCTCTAAATGAGTACAATGGTCTTCTTCCTTCTTGGAATAGGCAATTAAATCATCTTGATAAACAACAAGGAAATCATCAATAAAATCTAAAAAAGCAACATCCATTGCCCTCTGAAAAGTAGCACCATCGTTTGTGAGACCAAAAGGCATTCTCACATAAACATATGTCCCCCAAGGTGTAGTGAAAGTTGTCTTAAATTGCTCTGATTCTTTTACAATTACCTAATTGTAACCAGAGAAACCATCCATCATAGACATCAATTCTGATCCGGTCACTCTCTGCAACATAGCCTCCATATTGGACAAACAATAGTTATCCTTTAATGAGCTGATGTTCAAATTCCCGAAGTCCACACAAAGCCTGATATTACCATTTTTCTTTCTCATAGGTACAAGGTTTGAAACCCAAGAAAAATTCCTTATAGGCTTGATAATTCTAGCATCTCTCAGCTTCATTAACTCTTCTTGCATCTTGGGTGCCAAAGTGGGATTTATAGGCCTTTGTTTTTGCTGGAAAGGTTTAGCATCTTCTCTCAAAGGAATAATATGCTGAAATAAGTCTTCTTTATAAACCTTTAGGTCATCATATGACCATGCAAAAACATGCCTAAATTTTCTCAATAACTCAATCAAAGATTTTCTCGCATTGTGAGACATGTCGATCCCAATGTATACCTTCTTAGGTGCCTCATGTGTTCCAAGATTTATCTCCTCTAGATCAGCATGATCTTCTCTTTTGATATTCTTTTGAACTCTATCCTGGTTATCAAAGACAGTTTCCAAAACAACAAGCCCGTTGGGCACCTTGTTAGTTCTCAGCTAAATAACTTCATTGCCAAAGACAACCTCCTTTCCTTCTACAGACTCAATCAAAGCTTAACAATCTAATTCCTGACCATGATACTAATCTTCACAACTCATAAATTTCAAGATGTCCTGGTCATCCTCAAAGACTTGCCAATTTTCAATATTGTCTGGTACACTAGGCCTAGCCTGAATTTGAACTTTAGAAATACCAGCAAAAGTAATATCATTGGGATTGATTGCAATATTGGCTAACAAGTCAGCCATCTTATTATTACTCCTATCCTTCCACTCAATATTGAAGGCATCAAAATGTTCAATCAAGTCCCAAACTGCATTCCCATATTTTTTTAACATTTTGTTCTTGGAAGCATATACTGACCTGACTTGGGACACCACCAACTCAGAATCACCAACAACACTTAAGCACTTAATACCATGTTTTTGTGCCAACCTCAGTCCTAACAACAATGCCTCATATTCTACTATATTGTTGGTACAAAAGAAATTCAATGTGAAAGAAAATTTGTAGGTGTTTCCATTAGGAGAAATAAGTAAAATACTTGCTCCTACTCCATCCTTGCAATTTGCACCATCAAAGTACATTACCCACAAATCACCCTTCATGGGATTAACACTTACCTCAATAGAGATAAGTGACAAAATAGGTTCCTTCTCAAGTATAGGGATCTCTGTCCTAAAAGCATTAATATCAGTATCCACAAAACATGTAGTTTCATTATCAACACTTCTCTCAATCATGTGGCATACTCTTGGTTCTCGCTCAATCTTGACAAACTGATCATCAATCTTGAAAGTGGCATAGGAAAGATCACACTATAAACTTCCACCCCTAGCAACACTCCACCTTCTAGATAGCAGCATCCCATAATGAGGAGGGATGTCCACCACCAAAACACTCATTGTTAATTCTTTCTCTGGACATGTTGCCAGCCTATATGGCATTGCATTGATAGTCCAAATGATGGGTACCTCCCTTTGATCCATTGCACAACATCTGCCTTGAGCTGTATCAACTTTAAGGCCCAACTTTTCCATAATCTTAAAAGACATAACAGTATTAGAGGCACCACTATCAATCATACAATTTCCTAGTTTGATTCCATTCACAAGGACACTTAAAAAGAATGGATCAATGTTCTCAAGGCTAGCATTAACAGAGCTATCCAAATATATAGGAGGAATTTGAGATACAATTCCCTAAGCAGCAACACCTTTCAAAGTTTTAGCCTGAGATCCATTGCATGCAACATCATTGTTATGAACATTATCTACCCATGCAGTAGCTCTATTTTTGTGTTCAGGGATCCTCAACAATTCTAACAATGGAACCTTAACTATAATTTGGGACAATACAGATAACATATCAACAGGAGCAGTGGGAGGAACCTCAATTTGCATTGTCTTAGCATCCTTTTTCTTATTTGATACATTAGGTGTATTAGCCACCTTCATTTTTTCAATCTTAGCCATTGTGTTAACTGGCTTCTCAATCTCACTAGAGAATCTTTCAACTCCAACTCCCTTAGGCTCACAATTCTTACCTTTTACATTCTTGAATTTCACCATGTGATCACCTTTTGATTTGTTCTCATTAGGCTCTCTGGAGTTGGTACTCTTTATAAAAATTTCTGTAGCTTTTCCATTTGTATCCCTTGCCACCATGCCTCTAGTTTGCACTTGGGCAATCATTTCTACAGTAATCCTATCCATCTCTTCTCTAGAACGTCTTCTTAAATTTACTGGCTTAGAAGAAGAGTTAATGTTACATGTCTTCTTATCAATGTCTTCACTGTCAGAAAAAACCTCTTGATGGAAAAGTGCCTGATTGTGCCTCTTCACATTTACATCTTCTTCTTCATCAAAATCAGAATCATCTTCATATCCTAGATATGAAGTAGCCATGTTGCATCCAACATCATCTTGATCTTCTTCTTGACCTATCTCCTCATTGCCACAATCTTGATTTGAAATTTGCAACCACACAATGCTCTGCAGAATGAGGAGAATGACATGCAACACACCAAGGTATGTCATCCATGACATTTATTGAAGCTTTTTGTAGAGGGTCAGGGACACCTCTATCGTTATTTCCTCTTGCAACAGGGACAATAGGCTTGCCATCCTTCCATTGGGTGTTGTAGGGGTAGTTCTGCAATCTATTATGCTTATTGAAATTGTTGTTGAACTGAGGCCTTTCATTGGTAGGAGCACTGATGTTCCTATTTGTAGGTGCCTTCAAATCCTTTAATGCATTGAGAACCTTATCCAATTTATCTTCTTCTTGCCTCCTATTTCCAACATTCCTATCATTTTCCTTTTTGTACTTCTTGTCTCCAAACAACTTTGGATCATCTCTCTTTCCACCCAATTTTCCTGATATCTTCATATTGTTCTGAGTATTGACAGCAATCCTAAAAGCATCTCTAAGAGTTCTTGGTTCCTTGTCCCTCAACAAGTACCCCATCTTTCCATCAAATGCATTGAAGTATGTGGTCAGACAGACATTGTCATCTAACCGCATAACTTGAAACAACTTATGCATACCCTTTTGAAATCTCATATTGAATTCAGCTAAAGACTCATTCTAATTTTTCCTTATGATATTGAATTCATTCAACATGAAACTAGCATTAGGCCTATCACCATACTGCTCTTTAAAACATCTCTCAAAATAATCCCAAGTATCAATACATTTATCAGGAAGTCTCTTAAACCAATCTCTAGCATCCTCCATTAGAGATTGAACAAACAATTTCATGACTACATCCTCATGCTCTACCTCATAATCATTAAGCATATCAACAACTAACCTAAGATGCTCCTCACAACTAATAGCATTATTACCAACAAACTTGTACCTTATCTCTTATATCATTTGGAAAAGCATTTGGGTAGATAGGAATTCCATCAAAGCTAATTTGCCTATAGCCCTCTAATTGCATAGGTCTTCTCTGAAATCTTAAACAAGTTTTCCCACTAAAATTATTATTTTTATCTACATTTCCGCCCACTTGCACATTTGACTATCTATTAGGATCAACAAATGATTTGGTAGATACATTAGGAATTATATTACTAGTAGTAGCATTGCTAAGTGGAATAGTAGTGTTCATAGATGGCATACCTAGTTCAGTAGCAGAAGGGCCATGAATATTAGCCGATGAAGCCTTCAAGAACTTGATCTTTCTTCTTTTCTCTATAATAGCAGCATCAACTTCAGCTCTTTCCAAATCTTGAGCTAGAGCTTCATCCTCTTTTCTTTTTCTTTCTATCTATGTCTCCCTATTTCACTTAGGTAGTGGGATCCCTGGTATTGTCACTGGTTTTCTTATTTGGACAGCCACCATCTTCTGCTTTCCTTTTTCATTAATAACTATAGTAGGCCTAGTGATTTCATGTCCATTCTTACCCTTAGGCAAAGGAGCATAACTTTTCCCTTGTCTAATCACAGGGCCCTCTTCATCAAACTCATGGTCTTGCAACAAGTTTTCTTACTAACTTCTTAGAGTTTCAAGATCACCAAAAACATCATGCTGAAACACCCTAGGAGCAAAAGCAAGCATCTTGTTTCTCTCCTTCATTTCATTATTTTTTCTTAAAAGAGACTGCCTCTCCATTAGATCATTTACCTTTTCAGCCTCTCTCTCCTCTTGTAACCTTTTGTATATGGCATCCTTCTCTGCGAACTGCAACCTAAGTGCATTTAGGTCATGTGGATCTATCATGTTGTCTTCAAAGCTTGATAACACTTCCACATCAGTAGGATGATGATATGGGAAATGCACTTTTCATGGTCTCATGGGCTCCCTTCTGAAATTATCCTCATCAAGATCTAAATCAATCTCAAAACCCATCTCTCTGGCTTGTTCATCTTGATCTATAGGTAATGAACCCTTGTCTTGAATTACAACCTCTGGGGTGTCATAAAATTTATCTTCAGAGCAACCACCATCTGATCTAGAAACTCTATCTTGTGAACCTTCCTCACTTGAGGAAACATGTGGTGCTCTACCTCTGGTATTTGTTTTCTCTCTCACAGGATCACTAGGGGACTCACCATTCCTTCTGATCCAACTCTTCTTCTCCTGTCTAGGCAATTGTTCCAGAGTGACCTCTAGATTTTTCTTGACAAAAGACCTAGTATTCCTCCTTTTGTCCATCATTTGCAGTCTATAACATTGGTTCTAACCTCTTGAGTCGTCACCCACCAAAGTGGGAAATCTTTTACTAAATACAACAAGAAAATAAGAGTGCACTTTGAAAACCTTTATCTCTAGACTCTCCCCAGTAGAGTCACCATTTTGTTCGGAGTTCCCTTTGATCTTCAACTTGTAGATTTATAATTTGATGGATAAATTCTAATGATACTTTGACTCTATCACCACTCCAAAGTCTACAAGGAAGAGGGCCAATTAACAAGGATCAACAATGAGATCCTTCTACACTTTGAGCCTTAATACTCAAGCGGGTGTACCCTTGATTCACTTATTCAAAGGAATCACTAACTAATAGACAATTATACCCCTTAATAATTGATTAAATATTTCATCATTTATATGTGTGTATGATTGATGATGATGGACTGCTTCCAAAGAAAAGATCAGTGCCTTATCCCAGGGCAAAGAGTCACTTAATAACATATATCAACCTAAAACCTTAACTCAAATACACATGAACTCAGAGTAAGTGCTTTGCCTATTACCCCTCTCACTCTCAAACATGATCATCAAATTCCAATCTAACAAATGAACTTGTTGGGAGTTCCCTTTGATCTTCAACTTGTAGATTTATACTTTGATGGATAACTTTAATATAACTTTGACTCTATCACCACTCCAAAGTCTACAAGGAAAAGGGCCAATTAACAAGGATCAACAATGAGATCCTCCTACACTTTGAGCCTTAATGCTCAGGTGGGTGTACCCTTGATTCACTTCTTCAAAGGAATCCAAAACAATATGCAACTATATCCTTTACTGACTGACTGAAAGATATTATCATTTAAATTTATGTGTGGTTGATAACAATGAAATGCCTCCAAAGGAGGGACTAGGTTCTTAACCTAGGGCAAAGAGTCACCCAATTACATACATCAACTGAAGATCTTAAATCAAACACTCCTAGGCTTAGGATAAGTGCTTTGCCTATTACCCCTCTCCCTCAAACACAAGGACATCAAATTCTTATTTGGTTGTAAACTCACTAAACTCACCTAAAAGACTTTAATCCTAATTTTGTTAGGAACTCAGAGATAACTTCACAATACTCTCTGTTTACCATATGCTAATACACTTTGTGACACTAACATATATGAGCTCAGAACTAAAACAAGAAGACATACACATATGCAAGATTGGAACTCAATAGCATTCACATTAACATATTCAGGATCAATATACAAATAGAGCAACACAAAGATAGGAAAAAGACCCAAAATCTGACTCCTCTTTCAATATAATACTATCAACAATCAGGGAACAAAAGAATGTTTTGGAACCCCTACAAAATAAAAAAAAGCTACAATATATACCCCCTAGTCACCTTGGAATCCTCAAAGAGGATGCATCAAGCTTCGGGTGACTAGGGTTAGGGTTTCAACTACCCAACCAATCAAAAATTACAACAAAAGTTATTACAGGGGAGGAAACACAAGAAACCCAAAGAAAATGAATCTCAAACAGATTTGCAATCATCAAAATCGGCGAGAATAGTATAGAACACCAAAGAATTGCCATGAAAACTAGTCAAATCGGCCACCTCCAAACACACCTCGAGCATAAAACCATACTTCTCCTGGTACAAAAACATCATTCCACTGACCACAGAGACCCTCGGATCAGTCAAAAACAACCAACGCCACCAAAAAAATTGAAAACAACTCCAAAAACCATAAATTTTGGTACTTCCTATCACTGGAAACCCTCTGCAAATTTGAATTTAAATTTCAATAGTCACTTCCATGGCACCAGCAGAAAATCAGCGGTCTATATTTGAATATCGATCAACTTTAAGTCGTGACCATCTGATCTCTCCTTTTCACGGTGTTTTATGATTTATCACTTAATAGGACCCTAGCCAAACTTAGCGAATTGGTGACTAAAGGATACCTCCAAGTCATAGAATACTTTATGTCTCTGCCAGACAGTTTAGTGATGACACGAACGCTTGTTCGCTGAACTGCTAAAACATTTAGAGAACTGCCATCTTTCTTCGTGAATGAGTGAAGCCTTTTAAAAAATTTGTCAGGCTGCTAAATACTTTGCCAAGACCACTAAAACATTAGACCAAAACCTGGGCCCACCCTCAAGAAGATTGATGGTTGTCTCATCTTTGCATAGACCTCCAAGATTCTTCGAGATCATAAGACAACTGTCGAATGAAGAATCTTACCCTACCTTGACAACCCTCTGACACCGAAAGAGATCAATGACTATCTTAAGTTTGCATGTGTCAGAGAAAACCCATCAGATTACACGCCGATCGTTGATGCTCTACAAGTGTCAAAACCCACTGAACCTCAAAAAAATTGGCCCCACTAACAATATGTCTAGTCACACTACATGCACCAATCAAATTACAACAAATCAGCACACTTGGCATGTGGACCCACCGTACATTATGCCCTCTGAAAAAGGTAGAATTGAAAGTTGGTGCATGATCTTAAGCCTCTGACACATCCCTTAAGATCATGCACCCATCATTTATTTTTTGACAGTGTCAGGACCCTTTGTCAAACTCAAAAACCATGTCCCACTGACAACTACCACTATAATAATACATGGACCAATGAGAAGCCACCATTTGTGCATACATATGATTATGGACCCACAGTCTGAAACACTATGTCATAAAGGAAAATCAACGGTCGTCGCAAAAGCGCAAGCCTCTGACAAAACCCTTGTGCTTTCATGACAACCGTTGGATCAAGATGCTGTCAGAAAGCCAGGCCCAGGAAATATTAACCCAGAACATTAGGAAAAATTAATTGTTGAGACTTAGGCTTAGGGAAAAATTAGGCGCTGAGGACTTTAGGAAATATTTAATTCGCCGATCACTTAGACTTAGGAAATATTAAAGGCCACCGGGGGTATAGAAACTTAGGAAAAATTAAAGGAAAACCACCATGAGATGACCAAAAATATAAAGCACATGTGAATTAGGACCTTTAGGTGATTCAAAAAGGTAACTTAAAATTAGAACAAGGCTAGGGAAAAATAAAGGGTTTTCATACCAACGGTTAGTTTTTCAAAAATTTGAACTAAGGGTTAATGCCAGAGACTTAAAAACAACTGCAGAGACCAGGGGGGAAAAGCTACAGCCATGAAATTTTTTGCATGTTCTAACAGTGGCTCTGTCTAGGGATGTATTCCTCCTGCAGGCATAGCAAGGACTTAGAAACACTGGTTAAAGTCGACCATCCCACTGGAAAATTGACAACAAAGAGCAACAGGACCAAAACCCTACAGACCAGGACAAAAAAGGACAGGGGAAAGCAACTATTTACAAAATGTACAATATATATAGACCTAACTACTATTCATGGAAAACAAAATGCCTTCAATTGAAGTATTTCTTCAAGAATTGTCCATGAACTGGTGATTCTTGAATATGACCATTTAACTCTTTCACAATGTATGAATCTTGGCCCCATTTCTCATGAATTAGATATGGCCCTAGCCAAATGGGATCAAATTTACCATGTTTTCCTTTATCCTCCAACTTGGCATTCCAAATTAACACCAAATCACTAGGTTTAAACCTTCTATCAACAGTCTTCTTGTCATACAAATTCTTAACCTGCAACTGCAATCTGGCATTTCTTGCAACTAACTCTCTTCTTGTTTCATCCAACCTAATGAGGTCCTCAATTCTCAACTGCATTTTATCATCTATGTCATCATCATATAATTGCACAAATTTGTACATTTCCAATAAATTATTCTAAGGAATTCTTGCATGTATTCCATATACTAAGTCAAATGGTGCACAACCAATTGCCTTCTTCACAGTTACCCTATTAGCCCATATAGCTAATGGCAGTTTTGAATTCCATGCCCTCTTATTTTTTTCAAGAATCCTCTTGAATATCTTAATCAAACTCTTATTAGTAGATTCCACCTGACCATTTTCTTGTGGATGATAAGGTGAGGAATAAGAAATCTGAATTCCTAAACCTTTGCAAAAGTCCTTATATTCAGCAGATCTGAAGCACATGGCATTATCACTTACTATTCTCTAAGGGCACCCAAACCTTGTAACAATATTATTAAACAAGAAATTAGTTACCACCTTGCTAGTTGCATTCCTTGTAGGTATAGCCTCTACCCACTTTGTAAAGTAATCAGTGGCAACTAAGATCCATGAGTGTCCTCCACTTGACTTGTTTGGTATCTCCCCAATGAAATCAATTCCCCATTGTTGGAAAGGATCATGTACTTCTACTAGTCTTAATGGCACATTACCTAAAAATTTAAGCTTACCAGAGAACCTTTGACAAGCATCACACCTCCTTACCAACTATTTTGCATCCTTGAAGATTGTGGGCCACTAGAATCCTGCTCTCAAGATTTTATGAGTAGTTGTTTTACCCATATAATGCCCACCACAAACTCCCTCATGCATTTCTTTCAACAACTTGTTAGCTTGATTCTCATCCACACATTTCAAAAGTATGCAATCTAAATTCTTTCTATAGAATTTACATTTCACAATTACATACTTGATGGCCTGAAATTTTAATGTCCTCTTCTTATTATCATCCATGTCAGCTGGACATCTCATATTTCTCAAGTAATAGATAATATCTTGATACCAAACACAATCATCCATGTCACATGTATAATCAATTTTAGAATGATTTACCTGATTTGCATCAAGATTGGGTTGAGGCATCAGCTTTGCCAATCCTTGTCCTCTAACCAATTTGGTAATTTGGATGTCAATGTTGAATTCTTGGATCCTATTGATCCATTTGCATCTTCTTCCAGACACCTCTTGCTATGAAAAGATATCCTTCACAGCTACACTTGGCACAAAAGCAATCACAACTACTCCCATCAGATAACACCTAAAAGCCTTGACTACCTTCACAAGTGCATATGCTTGTTTCTCATTTATGTCATACTTCAATTCAACAACTTGCAAAGATTTACTGAAGAATGCAATAGGCTTCTCAAAACCATCCTTATTCTTTGTAACAAAATGGCAGCAATAGTATGAAAAGATGCAAAGGAGAAGATGTGCATTGGGACATTATAATCAGGTGCCTTAAGTACAGGTGCATCTTTGATAGCCTGCTTGATATTTTTGAAAGCCTCATCAGGTTCACCCTCCCAATTGATTGCAGATCCCCTCTTAAACATCTTAGAAATAGGTCTAGTAACCTCTGCAAAGTTTTTCACAGACCTCCTTAAGAAATTTTCTTAACCAAAGAAAGACTGAATCCCTTTAACATTCTTTGGCCTCTGAATTTTATCAATAGCTGCTACCCTCTCAGGGTCAATTCTCACTCCTTGCTTCCCAACTAAGTGGCGAAGCAACTTACCCTCAATGACACCAAATACACATTTCCTTGGATTTAATGAAATGCCATATTCCAAAGCGCTCACAAATATTTTTTCTAAATGAGTACAATGGTCTTCTTCCTTCTTGGAATAGGTAGTTAGATCATCTTGATATACAACAAGGAAATCATTATTAAAATTTGAAAAGGCAACATCCATTGCCCTCTGAAAAGTAGCACTAGCATTTGTGAGACCAAAAGGCATTCCCACATAAACATATGTCCCCCAAGGTGTTGTGAAAGTTGTCTTGAATTGTTCTGACTCTTTTACAATTACCTGATTGTAACCAGAGAAACCATCCATCATAGACATCAATTCTAATCTGGTTACTCTCTCCAACATAGCTTCCATATTAGGTAGACAATAGTTATCCTTTAATGAGCTGATGTTCAAATTCCCGAAGTCCACACAAAGCCTGATGTCACCATTCTTCTTTCTCATAGGAACAAGGTTTGAAACCCAAGAAGAGTGCCTTATAGGCTTGATAATGCAAGCATCTCTCAACTTCATTAATTCTTCCTGCATCTTGGATGCCAAAGTGGGATTGATAGGCCTTTGTTTTTTTTGGAAAGGTCTAGCATCTTCCTTCAAAGGAATGATATGCTAAAAGAAGTCTTCTCTATAAACCTTCAAGTCATCATATGAGCATGCAAAAACATGCCTGAATTTTCTTAGTAATTCAATCAAAGATTTTCTCACATTGTGAGACATGTCCCTACCAATGTATACGTTCTTAGGTGCCTCATGCATTCCAAGATTTATCTCCTCTAGATCATCATGATCATCACTTTTGATATTATTTTGAACTCTATCGAAGTTGTCAAAGACAGTTTCCAAAACAACAAGCCCCTTGGGCACCTTGTTAGTTCTAAGTTGAATAACTTCATTGCCAAAGACAACCTCTTTTCCTTCTACTGACTCAACCAAGGCTGAAAAATCAAATTCCTGACCATGATACTGATCTTCACAACTCATAAACTTCAAGATATCATTATCATCATCAAAAACTTGCCAATTTTCAATATTGTCTGGTACACTAGGCCTAGCCTGAATTTCAACTTTAGAGATACCAGCAAATGTAATATCATTGGGATTGATTGCTATATTGGCTAACAAGCCAGCCATCTTGTTATTACTCCTATCCTTCCATTCAATATTGAAGGCATCAAAATGTTCAATCAAATCCCACACAACATTCCTATATTGTTTCAACCTTTTGTTCTTGGAAGCATATACTGACCTGACTTGGGACACCACCAACTCAGAATCACCAACAACACTCAAACACTTAATGCCATGCTTTTGTGCCAACCTTAGTCCTTACAAAAATGCCTCATATTCTGCTATATTGTTGGTACAAAAGAAATTCAATGTGAAAGAAAACTTGTAGGTGTTTCCATTAGGAGAAATAAGTACAATACTTGCTCCTACTCCATCCTTGCAATTTGCACCATCAAAGTACATTACCCACAAATCTCCCTTCACAGAATTAACACTTACCTCAACAGAGATAGGTGAAAAAATAGGTTCCTTCTCAAGTACAAGGATCTCTTCCCTAAAATCATTAATATCAGTATCCACAAAACATGTAGTCTCATTGTCTATATTTCTCTCAATCATGTGGCATACTCTTGGTTCCTGCTCAATCTTGACAAACTGATCATCAATCTTGAACGTGGCATAGGATAGATCACACTGTAAACTTCCACCCATGGTAGCACTCCACCTTCTAGATAGAGACATCCCATAATGAGGAGGGATGTCCACCACCAAAAAACTCATTGTTAACTCTTTCTCTGGATATGCTGCTAGCCTATATGGCATTGCATTGATAGTCCCAATGACTGGTACCTCCCTTTGATCCATTGCACACCATCTGCCTTAAACTGTATCAACTTTAAGGCCCAACTTCTCCATGATTTTGAAAGGCATAATAGTATTAGAGGGACCAGTATCAATCATACAATTTCTTAGTTTCATTCCATTCACAAGGACACTCAAAAGGAATGGATCAATGTTCTCAAGGCTAGCATTGACAGAATTGTCCAAATATATAGGAGGAATTTGAGATACAATTCCCTGAGTAGAAACACCTTTCAAAGCTTTATCCTGAGATCCATTGCATGCAACATCATCATTATGAACATTACCTACCCATGCAATAGCTCTGTCTTTGTGTCCAGGGATCCTCAACAATTCTGACAATGGAACCTTAACTATAATTTGGGACAATACAGATAACATATCAACAGGAGTAGAGTGGGGAATCTAAATCTGCATTGCCTTAGTATCCTTTTGCTTATTTGATATATTAGGTGTATTGACCACCCTCATTTTTTCAATCTTAGCCATTGTGTTAACTAGATTCTCTATCTCATTAGAAGTTCTTTCAACTCCAACTCCCTTAGGTTCACAATTCTTACCTTTTACATTCTTGAATTTCACCATGTGATCACCTTTTGATTTGTTCTTATTAGGTTACCTGGAGTTGGCACTCTTTATAAACATTCCTGTAGCTTTTCCGTTTGTATCCCTTGCCACCATGCCCCTGGTTTGCACTTGGGCAATCATTTTTGTAGTAATCCTATCCATCTCTTCTATTTAAGGTCTTCTTAAATTTACTAGCTCAGAAGAAGAGTTCATGTTACATGTCTTCTTATCAATGTCTTCACAATCAGAAAAACCTCTTGATGAAAAAGGGCTTGAGTGTGTCTCTTCACATTTACATCTGCTTCTTCATCAAAATTAGAATCATCTTCATATCCAAGATATGAAGTAACCATGTTGCATCCAACATCATCTTGATCTTCTTCTTAATATATCTCCTCATTGCCAGAATCTTGATTTGCAGCCACACAATGCTCTGAAGAATGAGGGGACTGGCATGCAACACACCAAGGTATGTCATCCATGACATTTATTGAAGATTTTTGTAGAGGTTCAGGGACACCTCTGTCATTATTATTTCTTGCAGTAGAGAGAATAGGCTTGCCATCCTTCCATTGGGTGTTGTAGGGGTAGTTCTGCAATCTATTCTACTTATTGAAATTGTTGTTGAACTGAGGCCTCTCATTGGTAGGAGCACTGATGTTCCTATTTGCAGGTGCCTTCAAATCCTTTAATGCATTGAGCACCTTATCTAATTTATCTTCTTCTTGCCTCCTAGTTCCAACATTCCTATCATTTTCTTTTTTGTATTTCTTGTCCCCAAACAAGTTAGGGTCATCTCTCTTCCCACCCAACTTCCCTGATATCTTCATATTGTTCTCAATATTGACAGCAATCCTAAAAGCATCTCTAAGATTTCTTGGTTCTTTGTCCCTCAATAAGTATCTCATCTTTCCATCAAATACATTGAAGTATGTAGTTAGACAAACATTGTCATCTAACCACATAACTTGGAACAACTTATGCATACCCTTCTGAAATATCATGTTGAACTCAGCTGCAGACTAATTTTGATTTTTCCTTATGGTATTGAATTCATTCAACATGAAACTAGCATTAGGCCTATCACCATACTACTCTTTAAAAAATCTTTCAAAAGAATCCCAAGTGTCAATACATTTATCAGGAAGTCTCTTAAACCAATCTCTAGCATCCTCCATTAGAGATTGAACAAATAATTTCATGACTACATCCTCATGCTCTACCTCATAATCATTAAGCATATCAACAAATAACCTAAGATGCTCCTCACAACTAATAGCATTATTACCAGAAAACTTAGGTACCTTATCCCTTATATCATTCAGGAAAGCATTTGGGTAGCCTGGTATCCCATCAAAAGTAATTTTCCTATATCCTTCTAGTTGCATAGGTCTTCTTTGAAATCCTAACCTAGTGTTCCCACTAGAATTATTATTTTTATCTACATTCCCACCCACTTGCACATTTGACTGTCTATTAGGATCAACAAATGATTTGGTACATACATTAGGAATTAGATTACTAGTAGTAGCATTGCTAAGTGGAATAGTAGTGTTCATAGATGGCATACCTAGTTCACTAGAAAAAGGGCCATGAACATTAGCTGATGAAGCCCTCAAGAACTAGATCTTTCTTCTTTTCTCTATAATAGAAGCATCAACTTCGACTCTTTCCAACTCTTGAGCAAGAGCTTCATCCTCTTTTCTTTTTCTTTCTATCTTTGTCTCCCTATTTGACTTAGGTGGTGGGATCCCTAGTATTGTCACTGGTTTGCTTATTTGGACACCCACCATCTTCTGGTTTCCTTTTTCATTAATAACTACACTAGGCCTAGTGATCTCATATCCATCCTTACCCTTAGGAAAAGGAGCATAACTTTGCACTTGTCTAATCATAGGGCCCTCTTCATCAAACTCATGGTCTTGTAACAAGCGTTCTTGCTCACTTCTTAGAGCTTCAAGATCACAAAAAACATCATGCTGCAACACTTTAGGACCAGAAGCAAGAATCTTGTTTCTCTCCTTCATTTCATTAATCTTTCTAAGGAGAGACTGCCTCTCCAATAGAGCATTTACTTTTTCAACCTCTCTCTCTCCTCTTGTAACCTTTTGTATATGGCATCCTACTCTACCAAATGCAACCTAAGTGCATTTAGGTCATGTGGATCTATCATGTTGTCTTCAGAGCTTGATGACACTTCCACATCAGTAGGATGCTTATATGGGAAATGCACTTGCCTTGGTCTCATGGGCTCCCTTCTAAAATTATTCTCATCAAGATCTAAATCAATCTCAAAACCCATCTCTCTAGCTTGTTCATCCTGACCTACAGGCAATGGACCATTGTCTTGAAATACATCCTCTGGGGTATCATAAAATGTATCTTTAGAGTGACCACCATCTGATCTAGAAACTCTGTCTTGTGAACCTTCCTCATTTGAGGAAACATGTGGTGCTCTATCTCTGGTATTTCTTTGTTCTCTTTTGGGAGCACTAGTAGACTCACCATTCCTTCTGATCCAACTCTTCTTCTCCTGTCTAGGTAATTGCTCCAGAGTGACCTCTGGATTCTTTTTGACAAAGGACCTAGTATTCCTTCTCTTGTCCATGATTTACAGTATGACACTAGTTCTAACCTTTTGAGTCGCCACCCACCAAAGTGGGAAAACTTTAAAAGCTCAAGAAAAAATTGAATACAACAAGAAAAGAAGAGTGCACTTAACAACCTTTATCTCTAGACTCTCCCCAGTAGAGTCACCATTATGTTGGGAGTTCCCTTTGATCTTCAACTTGTAGATTTATACTTTGATGGATAACTTTAATATAACTTTGACTCTATCACCACTCCAAAGTCTACAAGGAAGAGGGCCAATTAACAAGGATCAATAATGAGATCCTCCTACACTTTGAGCCTTAATTCTTAGGTGGGTGTACCCTTGATTCACTTCTTCAAAGGAATCCAAAACAATATGCAACTATATCCTTTACTGACTGACTGAAAGATATTATCATTTAAATTTGTGTGTGTGGTTGATAACAATGAAATGCCTCTAGAGGATGGACCAGTGCCTTAACCTAGGGCAAAGAGTCACCCAATTACATACATCAACTGAAGATCTAAAATCAAACACTACTGGGCTCAGGATAAGTGCTTTGCCTATTACTCCTCTCCCTCAAACACAAGGATGTCAGATTCTTATTTGGTTGTAAACTCACTGAACTTACCTAAAATACTTTAAACCTAACTTTGTTAGGAACTCAGAGATGACTTCACAATACTCTTTGTTTACCATATGCTAATACACTTTGTGACACTAACATATATGAGCTCAGAACCGAAACAAGAAGACATACACAAATGCAAGATTGGAACTCAATAGCATTCTCATTAACATATTCAGGATCAATATACAATTAGAGCAACACAAAGATAGGAAAAAGACCCAAAATCTAGCTCCTCTTTCAATATATTTCTATCAACAACCAGGGACCAAAAGAAAGTTTTGGAACCCCTACAAAATCAAAAAAAGCTACAATATATACCCCCTAGTCACCTTGGAATCCTCAAAGAGGATACATCAAGCTTTGGGTGACTAGGGTTAGGGTTTCAACTACCCAACCAATGAAAAATTACAACAAAATTTATTGCAGGGGAGGAAACACAAGCAACTTGGAGAAAATGAATCTCAGATAGATTTGCAATCATCAAAATATGCGAGAACAGTACATAACACCAAGGAATTGCCATGGAAACTAGTCAAATCGGCCACCTACAAACACACCTTGACCACAAAACCATTCTTATCTTGGTACAAAAACATCATGGCACTGATCATAGAGACCCTTGGACAAGTCAGCAACAACCAGGGCCACCAAACTAATCGAAAACAGCTCCAAAAACCATAAATTTTGGTACTTCCTGTCACTGGAAACCCTCTGCAAATTTGATTTTGAATTTCAACGGTCACTTCCATGGCACCAGCAGCAAATCAATGGTCTATATTTGAATCTCAATCAAATTTAAGTCGTGACCATCCGTTCTCTCCTTTTCACAATCTTTTATGATTTATCACTTAATAGGGCCCTAGCCAAACTTAGTGAATTGGCGACTAAAGGATACCTCCAAGTTGCAGAATACTTTACATCTCCGCTAGATAGTTTAGTGATTACACAAATGCTTGTTTGTTGAATTGCTAAAACATTTAGAGAACTTCCATCTTTCTTTGCGAAAAAGTGAAGCCTTTTAAAAAATTTGTCAGGCCGCTAAATGCTTTGTCAGGACCACTAAAACATCAGACCAAAACCTGGGCCCGCCGTCAAGAAGATCGACGGTTATCTCATCTTTGCATAGACCTCCAAGATTCTTCCAGATCATAAGACAATCGTGGGATGAAGAATCTTACCCTGCCCTGAAAACCCTCTGACACCAAAAGAGATCAATGACTATCTTAAGTTTGCATGTGTTAGAGAAAACCCATCAGATTACACGTCAACCATTGATGCTCTGCAAGTGTCAGAACTTACTGAACCTCAAAAAACCTAGCCCCACTGACAATATGTCCAATCACACTATGTGGACCAATCAAATTACAACAAATCAACACACCTGGCATGTGGACCTGCCGCACATTATCCCCTCTGAAAAAGGTAGAATCGATGGTGGGCACATGATTTTAAGCCTCTAATACATCCCTTAAGATCATGCGCCCGTCATTGATTTTCTGACAGTGTCAGGACCCTCTGTCAAACTTGAAAACTAGGTCCCACTAACAACTAACACTATAATAATACATGGACCAATGAGAAGCTACCATTTGTGCATATGTGTCATTATGGACCCATAGTCTGAAACACTATGTCATAAAGGAAAATCAACAGCCATCGCAAAAGTGCAAGCCTCTGACAAAACCCTTGCACTTTCATGACAACTGTTGGATCAAGATGGTGTCAGAAAGTCAGGCCTAGGAAATATTAAGCCAGAACATTAGGAAAAATTAATTGCTGAGACTTAGGCTTAGGGAAAAATTAGGTGTTAAGGACTTTAGGAAATATTTAATTTGCCGATCACTTAGACTTAGGAAATATTAAAGGCCGCCGAGGGTATAGAAACTTAGGAAAAATAAAAGGAAAACCAACACAAGATGACCAAAAATATAAAGCACATGTGAATTAGGACCTTTAAGTGATTCAAAAAGGTAACTTGAAATTAGAATAGGGCCAGGGAAAAACAAAGGGTTTTCAGACCAACGGCTAGTTTTTCAAAAATTTGAACTAAGGGTTAATGCCAGAGACCTAAAAACAACTGCAGAGACCATGAGGAAAAGCTATAGCCATGAAATTTTTTTCACGTGCTAACAGAACTCACTGAGATAACCCTAAAGGCTTTAATCCTAACTTTTTTAGGAACTCCAAGTTGACCTCACAATACTCTTTTTTTACCATATGCTAATCAACTTTGTGACCTTAACATATATGAATCCACAATCAGAACAAGAAGACAATCAAAAGTTTGAGACAAGAATTCACGTGTATTCTCATTAATTCTCAGAATAAATACATTACCAAGAAGATAGATGCTAGAAACAAGACACAAAATCCAAGCTCTTCTTGTTTAGTATAATACCTATCAACAACAAAACTTACAAAATACTACTTTTTTCAATATATAGAACCACTAGTCATCTTGGAAACCCTAAATAGGTTGCAACAAGCTATGGATGACTAGGGTTAGGGTATCACCCACTAAACACACTAAAATAGTCAAAAATTTAAATGTAGGGGAAGAAACCTAGGCAACCAGGAGAAAATAGATCCCGGAGTGATCCTCAATCATGACAATTTCACTGAGAAGGTACTGAGAACCATGAAAATGCCAAGTTTGTCAACTTGTTTAGCTACTTGCAACATGCCTCGAACATAAAGAACACAGTATAGACCCTTGCAAATGATCATAGAACACCTTGGACCACACTGCAATAGTTTGAAAATCATTTCCACCAACCCCAACTACTTAAAAATTGAATTTTAGTCCTTCTGGTCACAGGAAAGCCTTTACAAATTTGAATTTGAAATTAAATGGCTACTTTCAAAATGCCAGCAGTAAATTGGCGGTCAACATTTGAGATTAGGTCAACTTTAAGTCCTAAACGTCAGATCCTTTTATTTCATGGGCCTTTTGTCTTAACTCAATAGGTATCCCTAGGTTAACACTTAGCGAACACAAGACAATGATTTTTTCTATTCACAGAATAAAATCTTAACCCACCATCTAACTCAGGGACTTAGCGATCAAAGGGAAACAACTAACCCCGATCTTTATTTAGCGAATTGGTGACTGAAGGTTTTTGCTAGTTCATGGAATACCTTATCCCTCCGCCATTTTGTTTAGCGACAATGCAAATGCTTGTTTGCTGATTCACCAAACCCTTTAGAATCTCACCACTATTGGGCGAATGAGTGAAGACCATTGAAATCTATCAGGCCGCTAAACAAATTTATCAGGACCGCCAGACCTTTAGACCCCCATCTAGGCCCACTTTATGCCACTTGTCAGCAAGTCATTCACTGCTCATACTTGGTCATCTTTGACACAGGACCCACAATCAGTAAGCCTTTAAATTAGATGGCAGGTGCAAGATCTCATGGCTCTGACAAAACCCATGAGATCATACGCTAACCGTCGATTCTGTTCTCATCACCAACTTTTCTGACAATGTCCCCACCTTGCTTTATCATCCACGTCAACCAATGAGGAGATTCCATTTATGTACATGTAGTAGTGGACCCGCCATATTTTGTCACCTTTGAAAAGTTAAAATCAACGGTTGTCTGAAGATCTCATGCGTCTGACACATTCCTTAAGAACTTACACCCATCATCGATTCTCTGTAGATGTCAGGAGCCTCTGACAAGTCAAAAATTTAGGTCCCACTGACAACTGCTAGGACATTAAATCATGGACCAATCAAAAACTGCCAATTGTGCCTATGTGGCAGTGGACCCACCTGCATTGAAAGGTTACCTCATGAAAAGGAATCAACGACTGTCACAAAAACACATACCTCTAACACATCCCTTGCACTTTTGCGACAACCATTGGATTAAGATGGTGTCAGAAGGCCGGTCCCAAGAAATATTAAGGTTGAAACATAAGAAATATTAATTGCTGAGACTTAGGAAAATTTAATTTCATCAGGCACGTAGACTTAGGAAATATTAAAGGCCATTGAGGGTAAAGACTTAGGAAAAATTTAAACAAGGACCGACCAATAATATAAAGCATGTGCATTTTAGGAATTTTAAGTGACCCAAAAAGTAACTTAAAATTAGAACAGGGCCTGGGTAGACTTAGGGTATTTCATTACAACGATTAGTTTTTTGAATTTTTTAAGCCTAGGGTTTAAGGCAGATACCAAAATAATTGCAGAGACCAATGGGAAATTGCTACAGCCATGAAATTTTTTGCAGGTACTAACACAAGTTATACATTTTCTATTCAAATTTTAATTAATGAATATTTAATACAAGAAAACATATTCAATTGTTTAAGGTGGATTAGTTGTGATGATGAGACACACCATTTAGATGTTAACTGTGACAGTCTCTTGGTTTTAGGCAATGCAGAAGGAGAAGCCTAGTTCAATATGCAATCTCAATACATATACATAGGATATCAAGTGGAGTTGAAAAACACAACAGGGTTGCATTTTTGATAGAGGTCTTTAATTGTGTATTATAAGTTATAGACCATTGCAAACATTGTAATTTTGACCTATTCAAAAATTGTAAACGTGTTGTGTTTTTTCAACTCCACCTGCTATCTATGCATATTTTGCTTGTGTTGCACGCGCATTCTTGATTCAGAGTGGGAAAATCTAATTTTTGATGTGAGGGAGAGAAGCCAAACAAAAAGAACATGCAAATAAACATGATAGATACAAAGCATAAATGTAGGTATCAGAATAATTGACAAACATAAATGTAGGCATCATGGTCCCAATTGTTTGGAGACACAGCATAATTGAATGCTATACCCAGAAAATGCAACACAACCACTACTCCTATAGTTCTAAGTTGACATTGTGGATCCAAAAACTATATATAGATTCCTTATCTTTGGTTTTTGGATCCGGCAGTGTCAACCTAGAACTACAATTATGTTGTGTCTCCAAACAATTGTGACCATGATGCGTACATTTATGTTTCTCAGCTGTTGTGTCCCAGGACCCCTTATGACCCTTTATGACCCTTTACGATCCCTAAGAATACATCTTAGAGGTCTTAAAGTGTCGTAAAGGGTCATAAGAGGATCCTAGGAGGGGCCAAATGAGCTTCCACCTTCACGTGGTTGGCCCTGTTAAGTAGAGAATGTTAAACTATTATCGAAACAAAGAGAAGCTTAATAATTTAAGATCTCAATCAATGTACGAAAAATATATACAACAATAAGATATCTGGTCGATACTTAATATTGACATGAGTTATGATTATTATAATTATAATTAAATTGTATGTCAATATTTTGACCAACTCTCTTTGGCATTTCGACAGGGACGCTATGTATTTGACATTTTTTCTGACCACATGTCGTCAAAATTTTGACGGGATTTGGTCGCATAGATAAAAGGTATGATCTAGGTTGAAGCAATCGCTTCGATGATGTTTACGTCGATATTTCGACTACTTTCGATGTCTGAATTTTGATGACTATTTTTCGCATCGTATTAGAGACAAAGAAAGTTCGACAACATTTTTGGTCATTTGGTCGACCAATTAGGGTTGACAATTTGACTAATCCTCGTTGAAAAATAGGCCAAAATTTACCAGTGGTAAATATTTAGAGTCATAGGGGTAAATATTTTAAATGTAAAGTCATCACATACATGTTATTGTAAATTCTGACAATGGTATTTTATAAACCATGGTCAGAATACTATTCTTAATGCATGACTTTGAGTGGATAGAGTAGTTTTGTTTGACCATCTTTTTCAGGTATCCTACTTTTCTGCTACCCCTATAAACTTGGAAATCTGGCATCCAAGTTTATGAGGCATCCTCATGGGCCTATTTGGAGAGTTTTCCATTTTTAGGAGGTTCTGGGTCATGAATGCAGATTCCTAGGTTTTCTTTTAAAACCTCTCACTTGCGTGATTGAGGTCAGTTCTTCATTCTCTCTTTCTTGGAGATGAATCCTTGTAGCTCTGGAGAAGCAGATTGATGTACTTGGCTCCTTTCACTAAGAATAAAGTAGTATTCCTTCTCATCTCTATTATTTCCTAAATTTTTCTATTTGTAATTCATGTCAAAGTTATTATGATCTTGTCATCCTTTACTTTGCACTTTTGTTCGAGTTGAATGTCTAGGAATGTGTTTTGCAGTTGTTTTTCTAATCTGTGTACGATTGGTTTTAAGTTGTGGGAGTTTTCCCCTTATTTTAATTCAAATACCTCTTTATTTCAAGGATTGTCAAGGTAGATAGGGTTAAGTTGTGAGTTACTAGGTTATTTTAAGTGTCATTGTGAGTTTTGACTCAATCTGTGGATCTATCAATATTTGGTGAATCACCTAGTTTTAGTTTCAATTTCATGCACTCTCTCTCCCTTTTCCTTCAAAGTTTAGTTAAGTTTTAGGTGATTCAAGGGGAAGCTAGCCCCTAATCTGGATGTCTACTCTCAGATGGGTTACCCACAGCCTGAGAGTAGTCCCATGTTTCATGAGATTGCTAGGTTCTACACTTAGCTATACTCGGGTGCAATGCCTAGTGACAAAATTCATCACCTTCAAAAGTAGATTGTAAAGCTAACCAAATTTCATGAGATGTGTTTAGATATTTTACCTAACTTTACTCATTTTCTAGAAGGGATGACAAGAGTGCTTCTCTAGCAAGTATGTTACACATGAATAGATCTCTTTCTTCAGTAGTACATTCTTCAATCTTGTCTTCATCAATGATAGTCTTCTGGTTCTTTGTGATTAACCAATATCCTGGTCCTAAAAAAAGTAGGTGTGTCTTCATCTTTTCTTTCCAGCTATCAAAATTTACTCCATCAAACTTAGGGATTTCTTTCCTAAAATGACTTTCCATGGATCTCCTTAAGTTGTTAAACATTTCCTTCAAGGACCTACTACTCTGATACCAATTGTTAGAAAGTAAAGTCCACCAAGATAATTGGGGGTAGGGGGGGTGGTGAATCAGTTATCAAATAAATACAACTTTGATCAAATTTAATAGATTTTAACCAATTAAGAAATGTGATCAACAACAATAGAAAGATATACATACAACAACACAATAACACAAGATATGTTGACTAGGGAACATCTTGATCAAAGAGTATACCCTGGTGGGAATGATGCCCACAAAAGATGCACTAATATGAAAGTTCCTTGTGAGAGGATGGACTCTATTAGGAGTCTTATGAAATAAATTTAGTACATATTAGTCCCTGCTAGGAGACTTTGAATCCCTACTAAAAGATTCTAACCCTCTTAGAAGTTATGAAAGACAGAAGGGCCCATTGCCCAAAGAGCTTTAGGTGAAAGATCATTGAACACATTTTCCAACTGATCTCTATATTACTCAATAGAAAAATACCAAAATATTACTGATGTCAACAACTTAACACTTATCCATTGACTGTGCCAAACTACACCAACTGCTTCATCAGATCTCAATACCAGATATCTATACTTTGCATATCCTCTTTCAACAAGTATTGCACAATTACGCAATTCACTTTCACAATATTACATTCAAATTAAATATTACAATAATGAAAACATTTCTTTCTTTATACCACACTAAAATAATTACAAATGAGTCGGCATACAAATTATAAAATAAAATCTTCCACACGTTACATAAGAATTCCATAATTACATAAAATTGTCGGCTTCCAATTAAGATAACTCTTCACTTGTGTGACCTCTGACCTTGTTGTCACATCCACACCACAATTATCATGTATTCATCATATCTATTCAACTTTACATTCTCATATTCTATCCCGATTAGGAGATATCATCTGATTTCCAAAAATGGCTACTTAGGAACACTGCTTGAATACTGCTTCCAATGAATTACACATAACTTTCATGAATAAATTAATTTATGTACATGCTCTTAACCAAAATCTTATATAATATCATAGAGTAAATCCTCAGCTCCGCATAGCTTGATCTTCAATATTCCACGTAGGCTAACTCAAACATTGTTTGCTCCTCTGCTAAACTTTAGTAAATCACTGTGTTGACATCAATGACAATCACAGTCATGAATGAAACAAAAAATTCTATAGAATGGATGTGAATACTCCCTCATAGGATATATTCAGCATTCATTCCTAACATCTTGTCCCATGATGGAAATGAAATGGTTAAAGTTACTAGAGAAAGCATAAAGGAGATATTCACACTAGAGACAAATAAAGAGTGGTGTGATTTTGATTAGACTCAATTGGAGAATGATTTTGATAAATACTAAGAGTAAGATTGAGGTGAGATACCTTTGCATAGACCTAAGAACTTAGCTAGGGAAAAGAAGGCCTTGAATCCTAAAGACCTTCCTCCATATCATATTGATTTATTTTTTCAATATATAAAAGATACATTCTATGCTTTATGTCATTCGTGTGGTATGGATGCAATGTCTTGGATCCCAAATTGGATGATGCTCATGTTATTAGATATAAAAGGATTGGATAATCACATATGTTTTGATTGTGCAAGAACACTTGAAAATTTTATCCATAAGCATTTTATTACAATGAAGGAGAAGATGAGTAATTTTAGATTTTATTTCATCTAAATGCACATCATTCTTTGGAATGGTCTTAAAATTTGGGACCCAATGCTCAAAGTTAATGCATTTCTAGATGGAGAGATGGTCTTGGTCCAAGAATGGACCTACATTTGGGATAAACATGACAGAGCCTCTTCTTATGCATTGTTTGAAAATTATTTTGTTAGATCTCTAATGACTTATTTGAAGGGGATTTTTCATGTCCTACATGCTTGAAATTTTTTAAAAAGGGCCTTTGACATAACTATTAGGCAACATGCTATCAGAAAGAGTTATTTATTGGTGAGACAAATCTTTTTCCTGACATTTCATTCCAGTGGTGTTTTAGGATCTAAGGGATCCTATATTAACTTCAAACCTTCACATAAACCATTAAACCATAAACCCTTAACATTGTGTGCTTTTGTTGTAATTTTTTATTGACTTCTCCTAATAGGTTCTCTGTCGCGCTTAAGTTTTCTATAAATCCCCTTCATTTGTTCAAGGACTAGCCCTCCACCGGTTTGACTATGTACTCTTTGAAGTTAATCATTTTATCTTCTAACTGGTTGTTCCCTACTCCTTATTACTAGTTCAAGGGTTTAATTCATTCCATTTTACAAACCCCTTTCCCTTGTAACTAGTTCATCTATTTCCTCTTAGTCTATTCTTTATGTTAAATAGTGGAGTACTTTTGACACATGGATGACCTATATTGTATTACACTTGCATGATTCTTTCAAAGTGCTCACTCAATTTAAGAGTGCAAGGGTGATGGTGGGTCCCCTTCCATATTTTCAACTTTGACAAGTAACATCTTGCCAAGTGCTAGTTTTGCATTCCTACGGGCCCAAGTTTTTCTATTGGGATTAATAGGCTTAACTATCAATAATCTCTTTTAAGATCAACGAAATTAGAATACACCATGCTTGTGCAATTAATCTAACATGTGCACTCATGCTAAGTGTGTAGTTGCAATGATTGGTCCCTACCAATACTAAATATCTTTAGCAACAAATAATATGTTGCCACGTGTTCTATCAACATTATGGGTCTTGAATCCCTTTTTTTAAGGTAATTAAGGATTGATCATCTTTGAAGAGATCATATTTAGTACATCAAAAGGTGACATGCATTAACTTATTAGTGATTTCTCGATGGTCGTCAAATAACAGGATAATCCATGATCATTTTGATCAAAATTAATGGCCCGAGATGCATCACGTTTGCACAATTAAATCTATTGTGTGCATATTTTTAAGGGAAATGTTGCTAATGCATTTAAAAATCATTGAAGCTTATGATGATATATTATGAGATGATGTGGTCATCTATCATTGGTTTGAGACTTAAAACAACTAATTAGTTGTTATTTCTCAATGTTCAATTTTAAATTCTAATGGTCAATCAGCTTGCTACCTCATTGGAAGTTTAATTTTGTTCTAGTGCATCGATGAGTTTTATGTTGAGTGTCTTGGTGATATCTATAAGGTGAGGTGGAAACTATACCATGTGTCCAATATTCGATGAGGACTCCAATGTGGTAACATGTGTATAAAAGAAAAAGTAGCTCACTGGTGCTAGCAAGCTTGAAGGGATTTTCAACATAGATGTAGTGTGCTTGCATGTGGGATAAGAAGAAAGGATGGTAGGGTCTAATAAAATGATTGGCTACCATGTAGAACCATGTAAGCTATAGGATTTTTGTGTTTGGTTGGTCAAAATTGTTTGACAATATATTAAATAAAGAATTTATGATAGGAAGAATGTAAGAAGAGATGTCATGACTGATGGAATGTTGTAGATTTCTAATCTAAGAATCAGTCCCTTGCCACCAAACCTTTTGAGTGGCACACTTTCTATAACCAAAGGATAACTCCTATCTCTTAGATTACCACTTTGGTTCCAATTTTTGGGATGGAGGAAAATAAAATTATGGGTACAGAAAGAGAATTTGGGAGTTTAGGATCATCTATTTCTCCTTGTGTTCTATTTTCCAATACACCTCTTGTGATGGAAGATAATGAGAATATTGCATTCTGGAATTTCCTTCCTCAATAACTACCCATGGGTGATAATGACATGGCTCACAAGCCTATTTGGATCTGTGGAAGAACTCTGGCCTCGAGCCCTTTTAGATTCCAGTCAAGTAGTTTCACTCCAAGACAAAAACAGAGGTAACAACATTCATTTGCAAAATATCTTCTATGACCAACTAGTGGTGGTTGGCAAAAAAATATAAAAGGAATACTCTAGTGTGTAGCTTTTTGCATTCCTTATGTCTATTAAAAGAATACCAAGGCCAATCTTATAGGTTCTCAAAATTATTGGTACATGGACAAGTAGAATAGTTTGGGTAATATGTATTTTTGTAGAAATAGAAATGATAAAGTCTTGTATTAATTAAAATGTATGAATACTTCTAAAGAAGTTAATTGAAACTATCATATGTAGATTGTCTCCAATGCCATTTTCCTTCTATTGCATAAGTTTGTTTATTCACAATAGCCAAATTTGTCTACATGATAATTTTATGAATGTATAATGTGTTTACTAGTTTTCTTCAAGTAAGTGATTAAATCCCTTTAGATGCATTATAGTGATTTGGGGGAAATAGTAGTGATTTCATGAGTATAATCAAAGCTGATAATTTAAAATGTTTATATTATCCATGACCTCTCCAAATATTTCTCTATATAAAACTCTACATGTAAAGTTGAAACAATATGATATAAAAAATACAATACTAGTGCTTCTTCTAATGTTTTGAGGCAGTGGATCATCTTCATATGAATTTAGTTCTTCTGTGATTTTAGTTCAAGTAAATAAACTTATTGTTTATGCTCTTGCATGATAAGTTTTTTTGTGCTATTTTGGTTTGAATATCAAGTATATCTTAGATCATTTGAAGATAATCTCTTTATATAACTTGTTTAATTTGTCCTCTTAAGAAGAGGTTGAATTCAAATAGATAAGTTATAGTAAAAAAGACAATTTAATCTTGTTTAAAGAGCTGGGCAATAGACATATTTACACAAGTGGTAGATTTAAAAATTATATTGCAGAAGCATACATTATGATCTCACTGGGACTTGACTCTATTTCCCAAGAAAATAAAAGGCTCTAGTCATTTGATTCTATTAAAATTTGTATTCAATCATTTAATAGAAGTAGACAAAGTAGAAATAGGAGTTCTATAAGAAAGATAAGTAGGAATAGAGATTGAGAGTAATCTGATTTGAATCTACATGCCAATTTTATGAGTTAGGAAAAGAATAAGTTGAAGTATGTTATAAAGTATTTACTATAGATATTTTCAGTTACATGTTCAAAATCATGTTCAACATAAACATGGAAACTATCTAAAAAATAATGAAGTTAACAATGTTTCTTGTTTAAAGAATTGTAAGTTACATGCATTTATAATTTTATTAACTTGTGTGTCATCATGAACATATGATTTTATGAGTGGAAGAAGAATCCAAACTTAATCCTAATTTTTTTTCCAATAATTGATACCAAAGATTTAATAATTTAAGGATATTGCAATTTAGGTAATTTGTATTGACACAAATAATATTACGAAAGCAATTTAAAGTTTAGGCAATAAGAATCACCATTTTTTAAACATGGATTACAAATAACTCTGAAAATTTATAAGTCTTGGTCATTAACAATCATCTGCTAGAATGTCATTCAATGTATCATCGTCAATGTTCATATGTTCTTTCAATTATTTAATATTATCATCATCCTCATCTTGACCTACATCATCTTGATTGTCATTGAACTTTTACTATAGACCATCTATATTGTTATGAGATGTATTTGGATCATCATTTTCTTTACCATCTATATTGTTGTCTTTCATAACATCATCTAAATCTAGATTGTTGTCTTCTTGTTCCTGAGCATAACCATCTTCCACATCATCATGGATGTCATTTTTTTGGTTTTCTTTTATTGCTCTCTCATTTTTTTGTTCATCATTATTTTGTTCAGTATCCACTAATGCATCATCAAATACATGCCTTAATCTTGGATCATAATATATGACAAGTATCCATTTTCAGTCCAAAATAACTTCGTAGAAAACTACCCACACATGAATGGCACACATATATTAGACATATGTTATAATAATTTTATTGATTCATAAACACCTATATATATTCATAATAAATTATGAATTAATAGATTAATGATCAATACCACTTCTTGTTTGAGTTAAAGAAATACCTACTCACAATAAATTAGTAGAACATAAGGCTCCTTATCCTCTGATAGGAACCGTGAGGAGTCTATAGAAAATAATCTACTATGGGTATCATGTCTTTGTGTCCTCTCAAATGCTTCATACCATCTACACTTAAAAATGCAACTTTTAAAAGATGGGTAATCCAAGTCAATATTTTCTTATATTTTCCCAACATGTTGTAGATTCCCTTTAATTATATCCCCTTGAAATAGTAGACATTTAATGTTGACTTGTGTGCAATATTTTTATATTTAATTATAAGACCAATAATTCATTTGAATTTCATCCAAGTTCTCTTAAGAATCTATAGATAAATATGATCAAAGAACACTCTAGCAATCATAGTGTCATTATATAATCATAGATAAACATACAATAATCAAGTCAAACCATTTTTAATGAATCATTTTTATTATGATATTGCTATCAAGATTCAAATGTGTAGTTCTCTAGTCAAACTCATTGACCCATGTTTCATGAGTAGTTGTTCCCAAGAATCCATCTCTCATGATAATTAATGGAATGTTTAGCACTTATTGCATTTAGGTGATGCTCATAGACGTTAAGCAGTGCGACTTCTTGGGAGGTCAACCATCCTAGTACTACTCCAGATCAAGCACACTTAACCATAGAGTTTCCTCCAATGTTGATCCCATTTTACTTGAAAATTATTTTGTAAAACATTTAGAAAGTGTTTTACCTTATGAACCGTTCATTACAAATCCCCTTAAGCTTATCAATTGATAAGTAGGAGATATTCTTCAAAAGTCAAATTATGATATTACGATTAGGATTCAATTGTGTAGTTTTTTAGTCAAATTCATTGTCCCATGTTTCATGAGTAGTGGTTTACAAGAACCCATCTTTAATGAGATTTAATAGAAATATCAACACTCATTTCATCTAGGTGATGCTCATAGTGGTGAAGCACTAGAATTCTTGAGAGGTCACCCATCTCGTTACTACTCTAGCTCAAGTGCACTTAACAACAAATTTTCTTCCAAGGTTAAGCACATTTTTCTTGCAAAGCCAATTCGAAAACATTTAAAATGTTTTTTGCCTAATGAACCATTTATTATAAAGCCCCTTAAGCTCATCAAATGATAAGTAGGATATATTTTCTATAGAAAGTCAAATTATGCTATTGCTATCAAGATTCAACTGTGTAATTTTTTAGTCAAACTCATTGACCGGTATTTCACAAGTATTGGTTCAAAAGAAACCATCTCTCATGAGAAAGAATGGAACACTTAGCACTCATTGCATCTAGGTGATGATCATAGAGGTGAAGAATTGATACTTCCCGGGAGGTGACCCATCCGAATACTACTCCAACTCAAGCCCACATAACCATATAGTTTCCTTCAAGGTTAATCTCATTTTCTTACAACCTCATTTTAAAAACCTTTAGCAAGTGGTGTACCTTATGATCCATTCATTATAAATCCCCTTAAGCTCATAAGTAGGATATATTCTTCAAATGTGGTTGCAAGCAAAATGAGCTTAACATTGGAGTAGTACAGGGATGGGTGACCTCTCGCGAAGTCTTGATGCTTCACCTCTGTGAGCATCACCTAGATGCAATGAGAACTAAGTGTTACATTAATTCTCATGAGAGGTTGGTTCTTTTGAACCACTACTCATGAAATAGGTGTCAATGAGTTACACTCAAAAACTACATAGTTCAATCCTGAAAGCAATATCATAATTTAACTTGCTATGAAAAAATCTCCTACTTATCAATTAATGATCTTAAGGAGCTTTATAATGAATGGTTCATAAGGTAAAACACTTGCCAAAGGTTTTTCAAATGAGGTTGCAAGAAAAATGGACTTGGAGTATTACTACACACTGCAAAAAAACCTTGTGATTAGTTTCATTTTTCTCTTTCACCCATTATTTTAGTGCATTTTTCCCTAATTTTTGGAAAATGTCAAATGCTATTTATCAAGATGGCACTATTTTTGGCATTTTTTTTGGTTGATTAGAACAATAAAGTGCATAATTGGGAACTATTAAGTGCATAAATTAGTACCTCAATTGGCGCCTCAATTAGCAACCCAATTGGTACCTCAAGTGGTGCCTCAATTAGCACCTAATTATTTACCTATTTATCTTTTTCACTATTGAATTGTTTACCTGACTGAATCCACTTGAGGCTTATGTCTTGAGGGTTATTTTTTGTTGGTTAACCTTGTCACCAACTCATCCAATTCTTCATAACCTATTCTTTTGGTTAAATCATAGAATCTTTGCAACACATGGATGACCCACATTATGTTGTACTTACACCATGATTATTTTAAAGTTCTTGTTCAAGTTAAGAGTGTAAGGGAGACAATGGGCCCCCTTTCTCTTGTCTACTACATCAAATGAAAATATGCTAGGTGTCAGCTTCTTAGTTCTATAGACCCAAATTTCTTTTCCAATTAGCAAGATTAATCATCGAACAATTTTTTGAAGATTAATGGTTATGGTTACATTGTGCTTGTGTGATTATTTAAATATGTGCACTCATATTAAGGGTGCAACTATGATGGGTGGTCCTCATTCATCCTAGATGTCTTTAATAGAAAATCATATGATGCTATGGGTCATTTTGTCATCACTATGGGCACCAGCCTCTTATTCAAAGGTAGTTTAAAGGTCGATCATCTTTGACAAAATCACCGGTCTATATCATGTCACCCTTGTGCGATTAAATTGAACATGTGCAGAATCATAATTGTGCAAGGATGTAGTCAAGAGGTCAAATGGTCTTGATAGCCTCTAAGAAATGGGTTAGTTTATGATAGGTTTTATCAAGATCAACAGTTGTTGTTACCACATCACACTTGCATGATTAAATCAAAGTGCTTGATAGTACTAAGAGTGGAACGGTGACAGTGGGTCCCCTTCATTATTCATAAGTTAGTGAATCATTAATTTCCACATGTCATTATTCATAAGTTAGTGAATCATTAATTTCCACGTGTCATCTTTTCATCCCTATAGACCCAACTCTTTAGTCTGTCTAATGAATTTAAGCATCTTTCACCTTCTAAAATATCAATGGCTATGGTTACGTTGTGCTTGTGTGATTAACTCAATATTTGTGTCAAAGCTAAGCATGCAGCTGCGATGGGTGATCCCTATTCAATCCATTGATTTCTAATAGAAAATGAAAATGTGCCACGTGCTCTCTTCTCAATAACCATGGATTTGAGGTTTCCTTTTTTATAAAGTAGTTTAAATACCGATCAAATTGATCCAAATCAATGGCTCACATCGCATTGTAGTTACGTGATTAAAATAAATATGTGCAAAAGGTTAAAAGAGAAAGTGTGTGCTCAATAATTCAAATAGTGGGCCAAGGTGATCCCACATATTCTTTTCCAAATCTCAATGAGAAACATGTACATGCGCCATCCTTTCATCCATGTGGGCCCAGTTATTTCTTCCATCTAAAGAAGTTAATCATCATGTACCTTTTGCACAATTAACTCAACACGTGTGTCATCTCTAAGCGTGTAGCTATGATGGGTGGTCCCCACTCATCCCATCAATCTTCAATATTCAATAATTTTTTGTTACCTATTCTCTTGTCACCGACCATGGGTCCCAAGTTTCCTTTGTTATAAAGAATTTTAAAATCCAACAAGCTTTTCCTAGATCAATATCTCACATCATGTCACAATTACATGATTAAATTCAACACGTTCAAAAATGGTGGGCCAAGGTGATGACAAATCTTCTTTATCAAATCATAATGAAACATGTATTCTCTTGTTAGTGGGTCCTTGACAATTCTTAAATATTAAGCTAATTTTTTATCATCTTGATTGAGATCAACCATTCTTAGAAGTGTGCAAGAGTCCCATAATTAACTGACCATTGATGTAAGGAAAGGGATAAAAGGGTGGTGTGTGTTGTATTTTCTTTGCATTGAGATGTATTTACAACATTCAAATTTCAATGTCAATGGCTAATTGGAACCACCAACCTAGTTATGTGTCTATAATTAAGAACCAAATAGTGTCATTGCACCTAGATTATTTAGTATACAAAATATTTTGTGGTGATAAATAATGCTTCTATGTACTAGGTATCTATTGTTTTCTTCTTTTAAGCTTACTCTTCTACAATTTAGGGTTTTCTGCTACGTGATTAAGGTTTTTTGTTTATGCACTAAATTTGAATCTTTTGATTGCACAATTCTATTTTGAGATCTTGTTTAGAAGATGTCTAGGTATAATTGAGTTGACTCTAAGCTTAGGGAGATGATTGAGCTTAGATTTCTAAAACCCTAGCTTTCTGTTAAACCCTTTTGAAGAATTTCAATCATTGTAGAGAAACAAGGATCTTTTGACCTAGGCTCTTATGCTCAGGAGATATTAAGACAATTACCAAGGTCAAATGTTGAAAGGAAAAGGGATAGAGTTGGTTGTCTCCCTCAGGAATTATTAATTATGCAAAGATCTAATCTTAGGAGCTAAAGTGACGGGTTTTTTCATATGGATAAGGAATCATAAAAAAATAAAGGAGGGAATTCTTGTCATGAAGATATGGGCTCCAATTTGGAAAGAATCATTGTTCCCAATGTTTTTCGAATGCAGATTTGATTCTTTCCATTGTCGATAGATAGGCTAGGACAATATTAGGGTAAGGGGTTAGGGTTTAGATTAAAGGGTTAGTAATATGATTAGTGTTAAAATATTAATTTTAATTTTGCATAGATGACATAACTTGAAGACATTTTATGATTTTAAATTTTGTTAAGGTTAATTTACAGTTATGGTTACATTTAGGGTTATTATAAAAATTATGTTTACCATTTTATGTAGGGTAAATGGAAGGGTTATGGTTACAATTAGGGTTATGGTTTAATATTTATTTATTTTTGGCAAAATGGCAAGGCCACTATATTGATTGATATAAATTATACACTGCTTTAAAAGGAGCTCAAGGGGGAAAGTAGGAAAGAAAAGCCCCCATCCCCGCCCCTGGATGTGTTATCCAAAGTGTTACAAAATAGTCTATTCGGACCAACATTACAACCATAATTTTCTGAACCCTATCAACTAAAGAATGAATAGGAAACATATAACAGAGATACCACAACCATACATGTTGATGATGCTTGAATAAAATTCTCGCCGACTCAAAGAAAAGACCAAAACGCTACTAGCTATCTTTAATTTGCACAAAAATCAAGTTACTGCCTCCATGTAGACACCTTAGAAAAACTACCATAGACCAACAGGTTGAACAAGAAGCAGGAGAAAAAAACTGTCGATATTAAGCTAGGTGCCTCACATCTTACCTTTAGCCTTTCTTGGAGCACACCCATTTATGGACGCCTAGGATGATATATCCATATTGCATACAAACTGATGTAATATTACATTTTGATCATAGAACATCCCAATGTTTCGACATATGAGGCCCCTCGCATGTATTAAAATTGACATTCCTCCTTAAGAAATTTTGGAAATATATTCTCGTGTACTAGTATAAACTCTAATTCCTAGTCTCCCTCAGGCCCATCTACTCCCTGGTTGGCAAGCCAGTCAGCAAAACTATTTTCTTTGGGCTATAACAGTGTGACAATGTGTATGACGAGAACCGAGAAAGAAGCTTAACCACTTCTTAGAGAACATATTCATTTTCCCAATTTACTATATATCTGGTCACTAAGGAGGATATAATCAGAAGGGAGCCTCCTTCAATATGTAATTCTACAACACCTAATCTTAGGGCAAGCCTCACTCCACAAAGAATAGCCCTTGCCTCAGCCATGTTATTTGACCCATTTGGAAGCCTACAGTGAGCAACCACCAAGATGGATTTGTCTGCCCTTCTAATAAAAAAACCTGCACCTGATTTCATGGGGTTCCCTTTACATGCGCCATCAAAGTTTAGTTTGCAAAATTGGGAATCCGAAGGGGTCCATTTGATTTCTTTCATGGCTTTTAGTTTAGGCATTTTCCCAATAAGAACCCCTTTTAATGGGATAGATATGAGTTTCCACTTATTTAGAATTGTGTTATCGGAAGATGAAAATGAAGACCATTATAATATTAGAATTATCATTAGTATCATATTTAACGTTACCATTTAATATAGGGTCAATGGTATGGACATGGTAACGGTTAATTTGAATGGTTACCATATTATGAGCACTATAATGTTAATAACAACACATTAGAATTAGGGTTAGGGTTATGATTAGGGTGAGGGGTTAGTGTTAGGGGTAAGATGAGATTAAGGTCATGGTTAGGGATATGATGCTATGTTTACACATAGGATTAGTATCATATTTAGGATTAGTATAATAGTTATGTTTACCATTTTAGCTATGGTAAATGACAAGGTTATGGTTAGTATTAAGATTATTGTTTTTGTTTGGGTTACCATTAAGGTTATTATTAGTGATAGTGCTACTTTTTACTATTAAGGTTAGTGTTATTATTATAGTTAAGGTTGGTGTCAAGGTATAAATTAGGTTAAAGTTATAATTAGTATTTAATGTTAATGATAATAATTATATTTAGGGTTAGGGTTAGGGTAAGGGTTATAGTTACAATGATGGGTCAAATTTAGGAGTAGTGTGTCATAATAAGGTCATGGTTTGGGATAGGTTGTTATGTTCATAGTTATGTGGTGTATCATATTTAGTGTAATCTTTAAGGGTAAAGATTAGGGTAAGGGATTAGGGTTAGGGTTAGGATTAGGATAGTAATATTGTCAAGATTACTAATAGTTACTATTACATTTAGGCTTACAACTAGGGTTAAGAGTTATAGTTATGATTAGGGATAATCTTAGGGTAACTGGTATAAAAGGATAATGGACATAGATAGAAATGGGATGTATGGTGTACACGTAGGATTTGTATTGTACTTATTAGTACAATTAGAGTTAGGGTTAGGATTATATTTAGAGTTTTAGTACAAACATTTAGTATAGTTAGGGTTGGGAAAGATGGTTTAGAGTTAAGTGTACTATTAGTATATTGGTGGCTTGTAGAGTAAGGGTTAGGGTAAGGGTTAGAGTTAGTTTGACGTCATGGTAAGGATTAGAATATATTTTTAATTTAGTTTTCATTTCATATTTTTTTTTAATACTTTATTTTATATAGTAAATTAAGATTTCTAGTTTTAATACTTTGTTTTATAATACAGTTATGTGTACTATTAGTATATTGGTTACATGTAGAGTTAGGGTTAGGATAAGGGTTAGAGATATTTTTTATGATTAAAGGACTTCTTCAATCACCTTTGTCTCCATGTCTTTCATGTGAACTTTCTACATACATTTTGTAGTGTCAGTTCACGACTAGTTGATTTGATTGATAAGTTCTCTCAATTGACTGTATATATCTATTTTCTCATTGATTTTTTCCTCAAGTACAATCTCATTCAAAATACTCTTTATTTTCTCCAATACATTTGTTTTCAACTTCTTACCTAGAAGCTTATATGGAGTAACTTTCCTCTTTAATAAATCACCGAACTCAAAGAGTTCCTTAGGGCTCATAGTTGTATAGTCTACCTTTGGTATAATAGTAAATTCATTTATATCAACTTATTTTTCTGCTTTCCTCTTCTTCTTTTTTCTCTTTGATGTGGATTCCTTCTTTGCATCTAATTGAGTTGATGTATCCTTAATTTTATCTTCTTTATCCTTATTTTTCTTTTCTGATTTCTTTTCTTCTTTCTTCTTTTGTGTCTCTTATTTCTTCTCTTCTACCTTTTCTTTCTCTTTCTTTGGTTCCTTCTATTTCCTTTTAGTCTTGGTGGGGGTCACCGACTCTGTATTTTAACCTTGAGTGGATTCAGTCTCTGTAGGCTTCTCTCTTTCCATTATTTCAGTATCTTTAGCTAGCTTGGTAGGAGTCTTAGACTTAGTAGGCACATCAACAATAGTAGGTGATGAAATACAACTAATTGAATATCTGATTGATGAACTTCAAAGTAATTAGAGATCACCAAACACTAAATGGATATGTAAGATAATTAAATCAGTCTTTATGTTGTCATTGATGTTAACTAGTTTTGATAGTACTTATCATGTTAGTTGCAAATATCTAAACATCTATAAAAGAGGAGAGAAAAGATGAAGAACCAAGATATCTACATGGAGGAAGATGGACATGATAGATGAGGATAAGGAATACTCTTGGTAACTTATTTATGAGTCTATGACTTCGTATTATTGACTTGATTATGTTCAATTAATTTGTTATGAAGTTGGAAGCAAAATGTTACAAACCAGTGTGGTCGGTTAATGAAGAATTCTAGTATACACCAAGCCAATGTAGTGTAAACTGAGTGACAATATCAACCGAGCTTGTGTTCACTGACACATTTCTTTGTTAACTAAGTAAGGACAAAAGAACTAAATGATTAGTTTAGCCAACATAAATTGATGAGCTCTAAAGTGTATGATTTCGACGTGGAAGATAAAGTTTGTTACAAGATCAATGGCTAACAAAATTCAAAGAAGATCTAAAGCATAGAAACAAAATGTGTTATTGACATATTAGCCAAGGAAAGTATAAGCAGAAAAATCAACGAAGCAGATTAAGTGGCAAAATCTGATGGATGAAAAGAAAATGGTTTACTTGTCTATTTAAGAGACTTGATTTCATTGTGAAAAGGATACCAGAAGAAGGAGATTGTGGAGTTATCATGTGAACATTCCTTCATGCTTGCCTAATCAAACTGGTTGAAGGAGAACTGAATTGTAGAGTTAATTGAGCATCAGAGAGCTTCTATTGAGGGACAGTAAGTTATTGAATGTTGATGAACTAAATAGAAATATTGATCAAAAGATTTGTATGGGCTTAGAATAGATCTAAACATCTACAAAGTCAAGTTGTATTGTAATCAGATCACCTACTATTTTTTAGTTTAACCATTGTAAATAGATAAAATCTCTTAATCGAGTGGACTTGAAAGTCTTATATGTCATTCATAGAATGTACATTGTTATAACGTCAACCCCATAGTGAATGTTGGTTGGACGATAACTATTAGTGTTAAATCCTCTAACAAGGTCACACCTCACAATTTATTTTGTAACATTTAACAGGGTTGGCTCTTCACTGAGCTCACTTCAGAAGAGTGAAAATATTTTGGCTTACCGGTCCCATTTTTCCCTTACAAGGTTTCCATGTTAAATCTTTTATGTTATGTGTTTATGTGTTGGTTGTTTGGATATCATACTTTACATGTTGCATATCTGATTTGGTTGGTAATCTACATGAGAAATTAACTGGTAATTGGTAAAGATACAGACAATTTAGTTTTCTTGTTTACCAAGTTATAGAATTAGCTGAATTTGTTTTAAGTGGTACATTTTGTAATTGGGACTATGGATAACTGATTCACCCCCCTCTCAATTATCCTAACAATTGGTATCGGATCATCTTGGTTGCTTGGAACAAAGATTTAAGGACTTTAGCATAAAGTGTTAGAATAACTGAGAGGGGGATGAATCAGTTATCCATAGTCCCAATTACAAAATGTACCACTTAAAACTAATTCAACTAAATTATCTAGCTTGACAACAAAAATACTAAACTTTTTGTGACTTTACCAATTACTAGTTAATTGGTCATAGTAATTACTGACCAAATCAGATATGCAACATGTAAAGTAAGATATCCAAACAATCACAACATAAACACATAACACAAGATATTTAACTTGGAAACCCCGCAAAGGGAAAAACCACCTGGGACCGGTAACCCAAAATATTTTCACTCTTCTGTAGTGAGCTCAGTGAAGAGCCAACTGTGTTAAAGGTTAAAAAACACATTGTAAGGTGTGACCTTGTTAGAGGATTTAACATTAACAGTTATCATCCAACTAGCATTCACTATGGGGTTGACAGGATAACAATGTACTATGAATGACATATAAGACTTTCAAGTCCACTCGGTTAAGAGATTTTATTTGATTACATTAGTTAAACTGTAATAGTAGGTGATCTAAATACAATACAACTTGATTTGTAGATGTCCAGATCTATTCTTAAGTTCATACAAATCCTCTGAGCAATATTTCTATTCAGTTCATCAATATTCAATAACTTACTATCTCTCGGTAAAATCTTTCTGAGCTCGGTTAACTCTCCAATTTGGTTCTTCTTCAACTAGTTTGATCATGCAATCATGAAAAAATATTCACACAATATCTCTATAGTCTCCTTCCTCTGGCATTAGTTTCACTGTGAAACCCTAGTCTCTTAAATAGACAAGTAAATCATTTTCTTCTCATCCATCAAATTTTGCCTCTTAATCACCTTCATTGATTTTGCCGCTTAAACCTTCCTTGGTTGATGTGTCAGTAACACATTTTGATTCCATCCTTTAGATCTTCTTCAAATTTTGTTAGCTATTGATCTCGTAACAAACTTTATCTTTCCACTCTAGTTATGAGGTACTTTCTAGCTCATTAATTTCTGTCGGCTAAACTAATCATTTAGTTGTTTTTTCCATACTCGGTTAACAAAGAAATGTGTTGGTGAATAGAAGGTCGGTTGATACTGTCACTCGGTATACACTACACTTTCTCAGTGTATACTGGAATGCTTCATTAACCGACCACACTGCTTTGTAACATTTTTCTTCCAACTTCATAACAGATTAATGCAACATAATCAAGTCAACAATATGAAGTCATAGAATCATCAATAAGTTACTAAGAGTATTCCTTATCCTTATCTGTCATATCCATCTTCTTCTATGTAGATATCTCGGTTCTTCATCTTTTCTCTCCTCTTTACAAATGTTTAGATATTTTTAACTAACATGATAAGTATTGTCAAAACTAGTTGACATCAATGACAACATAAAATTGATTGAATTATCTTACATAACAATTCAGTGCTTGGTGATCTCTAATCACTTCAAGTTCCTCAATCAGGTTCTCAATCAGTTGTAGTTCATCAATCTCTCACTTTGGCATTGATGGCAACTCAAACATATGAAATATACCATACACATACCAAACATGTATTCTACAACTATGTAATAAATCTTGTAAGCTCTCCCTAGCTTAATATGTTTAATCACTACATTACATAACAACATTACATATGAAGACTATATTCTATAGATTTGATCTTTAGCAACTCTTAGATTATCTCTCCCTGACTTCTTCAGTTTATCTCTCTTTTAAGCTCTTCTTTAACATATCTCTTTTTATGATAATCCCTTTGACAATAATCTTTGTCTGATATTTCATTAACTTCTCTCCCTTTGACAAAAATGTTAAAGAAACAAAAAAATATACAACTTTGTATTAGTCATTTGACTCTTTTTTGTCTGGTTCCTATACTATATCTTTGTATCTCAGTACACCGATATGCAAATTTGTGTTCTAACTCCTCAAATCTTCCACAACCTTAGATAAAATCCAAAGTGTGAACTATGTTGCATCAACATGAATGATCTTCTGATAAGATTAGGCTGATGCAACCTCCAGATCACATTAGTGACCAGTAGACAGGGGATGGACCCCAAGTCTAGTCCTCAAGTATTCAAAAGTTTCCTTTGGTAGAGGCTTGGTAAATATATTAGCAAGTTTCTCTTTTGATGTAACATATTCATATTTAACTTACTTCTCTTGTACTTGTTCTCTTAAGTAGTGATACTTAATAGAGATGTACTTGGTCTTTTAGTGCACTACAAGATTCTTTGAAATGTGTACTGCACTTGTGCTGTCACAATATATAATCACCAGCTCAGTGATTACCTCATTCATACCTTCCAACACTTGCTTGATATAGGAAATGTTTGAATAGTTTGTACCAACAAAAACATACTTTTCTTTAGCAGTAGACTGAGAAATACAAGGTTGTTTGTTACTTGGCCAAGTAACAAGTCTTTCACCAAAGAAAAATGCTCCTCTAGTGGTACTCTTCCTGTTATCTATATTTCCAGCCCAATCTGCGTCAGTATAGACTCTTAGTTCAAATTTCACTTCCTTAGGATGCCATAATCCATAGTCCTCTATTTTCTTCAGGTATCTTAAGATTCTTTTTGTAGCAACCATGTGTGACACCCTAGGATTTGTAGAAAATCTAGCAACGATCCCCACAACATGTGTAATGTCTAGTCTACTATGCATTGTATACATCAACTTAGCAATCATTGATCGGTATATTGTCTGGTTTAGCTCTATAGTTTCATCTTCTTTAGTCAGTTTGCAGCTAGTGACCATCAGTGTTCCAACTAGTTTAGCATCTTCCATGCCAAATGTTCTTAGTATTTCCTTTATGTACTTGGATTGTATGATGAATATTCCATCATTCTACTGAATAACCTACAATCCTATAAAGAAATTAATCTC
Source organism: Chamaecyparis obtusa (assembly GCA_027943335.1). Lineage (NCBI taxonomy): Eukaryota > Viridiplantae > Streptophyta > Pinopsida > Cupressales > Cupressaceae > Chamaecyparis > Chamaecyparis obtusa. The sequence goes on along the minus strand of BSBK01008640.1, from coordinate 154,247 downwards.
TCCAAACATAGACATTTCAAATTCTTTTCTCATCCCATCAGCAAATGATTTACAAATCTGATCTTGTCCTCCAAAAATAATATCATCCAAAAATATTTCAGCAATCAAAATAGTGTCATCAGACTCTCCTTTCATATACAATTGTTGTTCTCACTAGGTCTAGTAAAACCAATACTTAACAAATAAGTATTCATCCTTTCATACTAGGCTCTAGGTGCTTTCTTTAAACCATATAAATCTTTATGTAGTCTACATACCATGTCTTTCTTATCTGGATCAACAAACCCTTCTGGTTGTTTGATGTAGACTTCCTCTTCTAGTATCCCATTCAGAAATGCAGACTTAACGTCCATTTGATAAAAGTTAAACTTCTTATGTGCTGCATAGGCTAGTAACATTCAAAATCCTTCTTTTCTAGCAATAGGTGCAAAGGTTTCACCATAATCTATTCCTTCCTCCTATGCATACCCCTTGCAAACTAGTTTGGTTTTATTCCTTGTAACTTCTCCATTTTCATTCATCTTGTTTCTGAAAATCCATTTAGTACCAATAACATTCTTATCCTTGGGTCTAGGTACTAAGGTCCATGTCTTGTTTTTATCTATTTGTTATATCTCTTCATTCATTGCGTTTACCCATTCTTCATTCTCCAATGCAACTTTAACATTTTTCAGTTCAAACTCACAAACTAAGCATGTACCTTGTCATGATTTAATTATTGTCTGTATGCCAACTTTCTTGTTGCTAATGATTTGGTTCTCAGGATGATGTCTTCTGACAAATCTTGCCAGCACAAGATCTCTTCTTTGTTGTTCATCGTATTCAGGTTCATTCACTTGCTCGGTAGCTCCTTCCTACTCATTGTTTCTCTTTGTTGTTCCTTGGTATTGTTTTCCTAATGCCTGGTTGACACATTCTGTGGCTTTGGTAGGTGCTTTGGATGTTCAATGTAAGTGACTCTACTGTAGTCTTCTGGATCCCTAGTGCTTTCTTCACTGTTCTTAGTGTCAAACTCATCAACCTTGACATTAGTACTTTCAATAATTTAATTAGTAACTTTATTTAGATACTTATAAGCTTTGCTTTTAGTAGAATATCCAAGAAATATCCCTTCATCCCCTTTAGAGTCAAATTTTCCATTTCTTTCATCTTTCAGAATAAAGCATTTGCTACCAAAAATTTTGAAGTAACTTACAGTCAATTTGTGACCAAACCATAACTCATAGGGTGTTTTATTTGTGTCCTTCTTACATTATAGTTGGTTTAGAACATAAACAGTTGTGCTAACTGCCTCTCTCTAGTATGTCTGAGCAACATTCTTTTCTATCATCACTTTCCTTGCACAATCTACAATTGATCTATTCCTCCTTTCAGCAATCCCATTTTGCTGAGGTGTCCTCATTGCTGAAACCTGTCTTTTAATACCATGCTCATTACAATACTTAGTAAATTCATTAGAAATAAATTCACCACCTCTGTGAGATCTTAAGCATTTCAGTTCCATCCCAGTTTCCTTTTCTACTTTTTCTTTATACCATTTAAACATCTTAAATGCTTCTAATTTTTCTTTTAAGAACATTATAATCATCAATCTAGTGTAATAATCAACAAATAGAATAAAATATCTGTCACCATAATAGCTTTGTGGTCTCATGGGACCACATAGGTTGGTGTGAAATAGCTCCAAAGTTCTCTTTGTTGAGTAACATTTTCTCTTAAAACTAGATTTTGTCATCTTACCTTTTTGACATTGATGACACATTACATGATCAGGCTTAGCTAGGATAGGTAGACCTCTAACATTTTATTTTTTTACTTATCTTGATCATGTTATCAAAGTTTACATAGCATAACCTCTTATGCCACAACCATGCATCCTCATATTTCATCATTAAACAAGAAGACTCAACATTATCAAGATAAAACAAGTTACCTTTGGTTTGTACCCCTGTTCCAACAAGATTTCCTCCATCATCAAATATCTTTACTTTCTTTCTCTCAAAAGCTACTCAGTGGCCTGAATTGTTAAGTTGTGCCACACTTAGCCAGTTATAATTTAGTACTTCTACCCAATAAGAATTATCACATTTGATTTTATCATTTATTAGTAAAGATCCTTTTCGTCTTACCATACAGGTTGTATCATTACCCATTTTCACAGATCCTCCATTATATTGCTCAAGATAATCAAATTTTTCTTCATCACTAGTAATGTGATGTGTATAACCACAATCAATGATCCATGTATCATTTTTATTAAGCTTAGAGATGAGTGTTGTCAATACATACCTTTCTTCTTCCTTAGAGTCATCCTTCATCACAACAAATACTACTTCTACATCATCATCTATGTCACAATCACTATCATTCTCTTCAACAATGTCGCATACCTTTTTTCCCTTATCATTATCGTCTCGGTTGTCTCTGTTGTAGTGTCAATAACTTCTGTTGCCTCTTCTCCCATAGCTTCCTTCACCAGATTAGTCTTTGTTTCTATTATCCTCTTTCTTGTTTGGACATCTAGCAACAATATGACCAACTTCTTTGCAATTAAAATATGTTAAAGGTAATTTAACTCTATATCTACCTTTACCTTTAGGTAATCTCCTGGCCATAAGAGCTTCAAGCTCATTATCAGAATTACTATCATTATCATCATTATTACTTCTACTACTAGACTTACCAATCTTCAAAGAAGTCATGAAAGTAGATTCAACAGACGGTACTACACTATTATCAAAGTTGTCCAATTCAAACATTGTTATCTTACCAATCAAATTGTCAAGAGTGAGAGTATTGTTAGGTTCAGACCTCATTTCATGTATTGCGGAAATTCTGATTGCATAAACAAGCAATAAAGTTCTCATGATTTTTCTTACCACTATATCTTCTTTAATAACTCCATCGGATCCTCTGATAGCATTGACTACTTCCTTTATTCAGTTTGTGTACTACAAAATGTTTTCTCCTTCTTTCATTTTCATATCATTGAATCTCCCTCTTAAGATTTTAGCTCTCACTCTTCTGACATTAACATCACCACTATAAACTTGAGTAAGTTTATCCCACATATCCTTGGAAGTAAGTCAATCCTTGACATCTGATAGAGCAGCATCAATCTCCATAATAGCAATATTATGCTCATGTCTATCTCTTAATTGATCAAGAGTCAAATGTCCAGTAGGCGGTGCAATGTAGCCATTATCCAATAAGGTGAGGGGAGAATTCCCAATCCTAGATATATGAAGTCTCATTCGGCTTTGCCATATTATGAAGTTATTGTTATTCATCTTTGGCACTTCCCTCTTATACATTTTGTGATCTTTATGCTAAAGTCCTTAAAACTCTGTTCCAAGAACCAATATGCTCTGATACCAATTTTTAGAATAACTGAGAGGGGGGTGAATCAGTTATCTATAGTCCCAATTACAAAATGTACCACTTAAAACTAATTCAACTAAATTTTGCACATTAGTAAAACAAAAATACTAAACTATCTGTGAATTTACCAATTACCAGTTAATTAATCATAGTGATTACCAACCAAATCATATATGCAACATGTAAAGTATGATATCCAAACAATCACAACATAAACACATAACACAAGAGATTTAACATGGAAACACTGCAAAGGGAAAAACCACCTAGGACCGATAACCCAAAATATTTTCACTTTTCTGGAGTGAGCTCGGTGAAGAGCTAACCCTGTTAAAGGTTACAAAACACACTATAAGGTGTGACCTTGTTAGAAGATTTAACACTAATAGTTATCATCCAACCAACATTCACTATGGGGTTGATAGGATAACAATGTACATTCTATGAATGACATATAAGACTTTCAAGTCCACTTGGTTAAGAGATTTTATGGGATTACAATGGTTAAACTATAACAATAGGTGATCTAAATACAATACAACTTGATTTGAATATGTTTAGATCTATTCTTAAGTCCATACAAATCCTCTGATCAATATTTCTATTCAGTTCATCAACATTCAATAACTTACTATCTCTTGGTAAAAGCTTTCTGACACTTGGTTAACTCTCCAATTCAGTTCTTCTTCAACCATTTTGATTAGGCAAGCATGAAACAATGTTCATGTGATATCTCTACAGTCTCCTTCCTCCAGCATTAGTTTCACTATTAAACCCTAGTCTCTTAAATAGACAAGTAAACTATTTTCTTCTCATCCATCATATTTTTCCGCTTAATCACCTTCTTTGATTTTTTTGCTTAAGCCTTCCTCGCCTGATGTGTCAATAACACATTTTGATTCCATCCTTTAGTTATTCTTTGAATTTTGTTAGCCATTGATCTCGTAACAAACTTTATCTTTCCACTCTGATTACGAGGTACTTTCTAGCTCATCAATTTCTGTTAGCTAAACTAATCATTTAGTTCTTTTGTCCATACTCGGTTAACAAAGAAACATGTTAGTGAACACAAGCTTGGTTGATACTATCACTTGGTATACACTACACTTGCTTAGTGTATACTGGAATGCTTCATTAATCGACCATAGTTCTTTGTAACATTTTTCTTCCAACTTCATAACAGATTAATGCAACATAATCAAGTCAACAATATGAAGTCATATGCTCATCAATAAGTTACCAAGAGTATTCCTTATCCTTATCTATCATATCCATCTTCCTCTATATAGATATCTCGGTTCTTCATCTTTTCTCTCCTCTTTAGAGATGTTTAGATATTTTTAACTAACATGATAAGTATTGTCAAAACTAGTTGACATCAATGACAACATAAAATTGATTGAATTATCTTACATAAAAATTCAGTATTTGGTGAACTCTAATCACTTGAAGTTCCTCAATCAGGCTCTCAATCAGTTTTAGTTCATCATAAAGATCACAAAATGTATAAGAGGGAAGTGCCAAAGCTAAATAAGGACAACTTCACAATATGGAAAAGCCAAATGAGACTTCATGTATCTGGGATTGGGAATTCTGCCCTCACCCTATTTGATAATGGCTACATAGTACCACCTACATGACCTTTGACTCTTGATCAATTAAGAGATAGACATGAGCATAATATTACTATGATGGAGATTGTTTCTGATCTATCAAATTTTGAATTTGAAGATGTCAAGGATTTCCTTACCTCTAAGGACATGTGGGATAAACTTGCTCAAGTTTATAGTGGTGATGCAAATGTCAAGAGAGCCAGAGCTAAAAATTTAAGAGGGAGATTCAATGACATGAAAATGAAAGAAGGAGAAAATATAGTGTAGTATATAAACCGAATAAAGGAGGTAGTTAATGCTATCAGAGGATCTAGTGGTGTCATTGAAGAAGATATAGTGGTAAGAAAAATTCTAAGGACCTAATTGCTTGTTTATGCAATCAGGATTTTTGCAATACATGAAATGAGGTCTACACCTGGCAGTACTCTCACACTTCATAATCTAATTGGTAAGCTAACAAATTTTGAGCTAAATAACTTTGATAATAGTGTTGTATCATCTATTGATTCTACTTTTATGTCTTCTATGAAGATCAGTAAGTCTAGTAGTAGAAATAATAAGGATGATAATAGTGACAGTAATACTGGTGATGAGATTGACGAGCTAGAAGCTCTTATGGCCATGAGATTACCTAAAGTTAAAGGTATATATAGGGGTAAATTACCTTTAGCATGTTTTAACTGTTAAGAAGTTGGTCATATTATTACTAATTGCCCAAATACGAAAGAAGATGACAGAAACAAAGATTGATCTGGTGAAGGAAGCTATGGGAGAAGAAGCAATAGAAGTTACCGACACTAAAATAGGGATAACTGAGACAACAATGATAAGGGAAAAAGGTATATTACTTTTCTGAAGAGAATGATACCAAGGCCGATACAGATGATGATGTTGAAGTAGTATTTGTTGTGATGAAGGATGATTCTTAGGAAGAAGAAAGGTATGTAGAGACAACACTCATTTCTAAGGTTAATAAAAATGATACATGGATCATTGATAGTGGCTTTACACATCACATGACTGGTGATGAAGATAAATTTGATCATTTAGAGAAATATAATGGAGGATTTGTAAAAATTGGTAATGATACACCATGTATGGTTAGAGGAAAAGGATCTTTACTGATAAATGATAAAATAAGATATGACAATGCTTATTGGGTAGAAGGACTAAATTAAAATTTTATAAGTGTGGCAAAACTTAACAACTCGGGTCACCAAGTAGCTTTTGAGATCAAGAAGGTAAAGATATTTTATGATGGAGAAAATCTTGTTGGAACATGAGCACAAACCAAAGGTTAACTTGTTTTATCTTGACAATGTTGAGTCTTCCCATTTAATGATGAAAGATGAGGATGCATGGTTATGGGATAAAAGGTTATATCATGTAAACTTTGATAACATGATCAAGATAAGTAGAAAGAAAAAGGTTAGAGGTCTACCTAGCCTAGCAAATCTAGATAATGTAATGTTTCATCAATGTCGAAAAGGTAAGATGACAAAATCTAGTTTTAAGAGTAAAGACTATTCAACAAAGAAAATTTTGGAGCTATTTCACACTGATCTATGTGCTCCAATGAGAACATAGAGCTACTATGGAGATAGATATTTCATCCTATTTGTTGATGATTATAGTAGATTGATGACTATAATGTTCTTAAAAGAGAAATCTGAGGCATTTAAGATGTTTAAATGGTATAAAGAAAAAGTAGAGAAAGAAACTGGGAAGGAAATGAAATGCTTAAGATCTGACAGAGGTGGTGAATTAATTTCTAATGAATTTACTAACTATTGTAATGAGCATGGTATAAAAAGATAAGTTTCAGCACTAAGAACACCTCAGCAAAATGGTATTGCTGAAAGGAGGAATAGGTCAATTGTTGATTGTGGAAGAACACAAATGATAGAAAAGAATGTGGATCATACATACTAGAGAGAAGTAGTTAGTACAGTTTTATATGTTCTAAACTAAGTATAATTGAAGGACATAAATAAAACATCCTATGAGTTATGGTTTGGTCACAAACTGACTATAAGTTACTTTAGAATTTTTGGTAGCAAATTTTTTATTCTAAAAGATGAAAGAAATGGAAAGTTTGACTCTAAAGGGGATGAAGGGATATTTCTTGGATATTCCACTAAAAGCAAAGCTTATAAGTGTCTAAATAAAGTTACTACTAAAATGATTAAAAGTACTAATGTTAGGGTTGATGAATTTGATACTAAGAATGGTGAATAAAGTAATAGGGAACTAGAAGACTATGGTAGATTCACTTACATTGAACATCTAGAGTACCTATCAAAGCCATAGACTATGTCAACCGGACATCAGGAAAACAACATTGAGGAACAGGAAAGAGAAACCAATGATCGGGAAGAGGCTATCGAGAAAAAGGAATGAACCTAAACAAGATGAACAACAAAGAAGAGATCAAGTGCTAGAAAGATTTGTCAGAAGACATCATCCTGAGAACCAAATAATTGGTGACAAGCAAGCTGGCATGCTGAAAAGAAGTTAAGACAAGGTACATGCTTAGTTTTTGAGTTTGAACTGAAAAATGTTAAAGTTGCATTGGAGAATGAAGAATGGGTAAATGAAATGAATGAAGAGATAGAATAGATAGAGAAAAACAAGACATGAAATTTAGTACCTAGACCTAAGGATAAGAATGTTATTGGTACTAAATGGATTTTCAAAAATAAGCTGAATGAAAATGGAGAGGTTACAAGGAATAAAGCAAGACTAGTTTGCAAGGGGTATGCATAGGAGGAAGGAATAGATTATGGTGAAACCTTTGCACCTGTTGCTAGACTAGAAGGAGTTCGAATGTTACTAGCCTATGCAACACATAAGAAATTTAAAATTTATCAAATGGATATTAAGTCTTCTTTTCTAAATGGCATAATAGAAGAGGAGGTCTACATAGAACAACCAAAAGGGTTTGTTGATCCAGACAAGAAAGACATGGTATGTAGACTACACAAAGCTTTATATGGTTTAAAGAAAGCACCCAGAGCCTAGTATGAAAGGATGCATACTTATTTGTTAAGTATTGGTTTTTTTAGAACTAGTGAAAACAACAATTTGTATATGAAAGGAGAGTCTGATGACACTATTTTGATTGCTGAAATATTTATGGATGATATTATTTTTGGAGGACAAGATCATATCTATAAATCATTTGTTAATGAGATTAGAAAATAATTTGAAATGTCTATGTTTGGAGAGATTGTGTTCTTTCTAGGCTTGTAGGTTATTCAACAAAATGATGATATTTTAATCACACAATCCAAGTACATAAAGGAAGTATTGAGAACATTTGCCATAAAAGATGCTAAACTAGTTGGAACACCAATGGTCATAGGCTACAAATTTACTAAAGATGATGAAACTACATTGATAAACTAGACCATATACTGATATATGATTGGTAAGTTGATGTATGCAGTACATAGTAGACCAGACATTGCACATGCTATGGGGATTGTTGCTAAATTTTTTGCAAATCCTAGGGAGTCACACATGGTTGCTACAAAAAGAATCTTAAGATACCTAAAGAAAACTAAGGACTATGGATTATGGTATCCTAAGGAAGGCAAGTTTGAACTAAGAGTCTACACCGACGTAGATTAGGATGGAAATATTGATGACATAAAGAGTACCATTGGAGGAGCATTTTTCTTTGGTGAAAGACTTTTTACTATGGACAACTAAGAAACAACCTTGTATTTCTCACTCTACTACCAAAGCAGAGTATGTTGCTGCTACTACAAACTATTCAAATATTGCTTACATCAAGCAAGTGTTGGAAGGGATGAATGAGGTAATCACTGAGCTGATGATTATATATTGTGACAACACAAGTGAAATAAACATTTCTAAGAATCTTGTAATGCACTCAAAGACCAAGTATATTTCTATTAAGTATCACTACTTAAGAGAACAAGTATAGGAGAAGCAAGTTAAATTGGAATATGTTACACCAAAAGAGAAACATGCTGACATATTTACAAAGCCTCTACCAAAGGAAACTTTTGAATACTTGAGGACTAGACTTGGGGTTTGTCTCCTGTCTACCAGTCACTAATGTGATCTGGAGTTTGCATCAACCTAATATTATCATAAGATCACTCATGTTGATGCAACATAGCTCACACTTTGGATTCTATCTAAGGTTGTGAAAGATTTGAGGAACCAGAATAGAGATTTGCATATCAATATATAGAGATACATTGTATGCATCAGATAACAGAGAGTAACTTAGCTACTACAGAGCTGTATATTTTATTTTTCTTCTTTGGCATTATTATCAAAGGGAGAGATAAACAATATGAATCAATATGATAACCAAGGAGATTACTGGAACATCTACCTAAGGGAGAGACAATCTGAGGAGTTGCTAAGATCAATCTATAGAAGAGAGTCTACACTTGCAATGTTGTCATGTAACGTAGTGATTAAACATATTAAGCCAGGGAGAGCTTACAACATTTCTTACATAGTTGTAGAATACTTATTTGGTATGTGTATGGTAGAATTCATATTTCTTGAGTTTCCATCAATGCCAAAGGGAGAGATTGATGAACTAAAACCGATTGAATACCTGATTAATGAACTTCAAAGTGATTAGAGATCACCGAGCAATGAATGGATATGTAAGATAATTAAATTAGTCTTTATGTTGTCATTAATGTCAACTAGTTTCGACATTACTTATCATGTTAGTTGAAAATATCTAAACATTTGTAAAAGAGGAGAGAAAAGATGAAGAACTGAGATATCTACATGGAGGAAGATGGATATGAAAGATAAGGATAAGGAATACTCTTGGTAACTTATTGATGAGTCTATGACTTCATATTCTTGACTTTATTATGTTTAATTAATCTGTTATGAAGTTGGAAGCAAAATGTTACAAACCAGTGTGGTCGGTTAATGAAGCATTCCAGTATACACCGAGCCAGTGTAGTGTATACCGACTGACAGTATCAATCGAGCTTGTGTTTGCCAACACATTTCTTTTTTAACCATGTAAGGACAAAAGAACTAAATGATTAGTTTAGTTGACAGAAATTGATGAGCTACAAAGTGTATGATTTCGAGGTGGAAGATAAAGTTTGTTACAAGATCAATGACTAACAAAATTCAAAGAAGATCTAAAGGATTGAAACAAAATGTGGTACTAACACATTAGCCAAGGAAAGTATAAGTAGGAAAATCAATGAAGGAAATTAAGCGGCAAAATCTTATGGATGAAAAGAAAATGGTTTACTTGTCTATTTAAGAGACATTGATTTCATTGTGAAAAGAATGCCGGAAGAAGTAGACTACAGAGTTATCATGTGAACATTGCTTCATGTTGGCCTGATCAAACTGGTTGAAGGAGAACCAAACTACAGATTTAACTGAGCGTCAAAGAGCTTTTACCGAGGGACAGTAAGTTATTGAATGTTAATGAACTAAATAGAAATATTGATAAGAGGATTTTTATGGGCTTAGAATAGATCTAAACATCTACAAGGTGAAGATGTATTGTAATCAGATCACCTACTATTTTCAGTTTAACCATTGTAAATAGATAAAATCTCTTAACTGAGTGGACTTGAAAGTCTTATATGTCATTCATAGAATGTACATTGTTATCCTGTCAACCCCATAGTGAATGATGGTTGGATGATAACTGTTAATGTTAAATCCTCTAACAAGGTCACACCTTACAGTGTGTTTTTTAACCTTTAACAAGGTTGGCTCTTCACTGAGATCACTTTAGAAGAGTGAAAATATTTAGGGTTACCGATCTCGGGTAGTTTTTCCCTTTATAGGGTTTCCACGTTAAATATTTTGTGTTATGTGTTTATGTGGTGATTGTTTGGATATCATACTTTACATGTTGCATATCTAATTTGGCTAGTAATCTTCATGAGTAATTAATTGGTAATTGGTAAAGACAAGAATAGTTTAGTTTTCTTGTTTACTGAGCTGCAGAATTAGCTGAATTTGTTTTATGTGGTACATTTTGTAATTAGGATTGTGGATAACTGATTCACCCCCCTCTTAGTTATTCTAATAGTAGGATCTTCTCTTGTAACCTCTAAAATAACCACTTCTATCTATGGAAAATCTATTACTTGAATAATTATAGGATCTTCTATCAATAATATTTCCTTTGCAGAATCATCAACATCCATCGCTTTTGTCTCAGTGGCCTCGGTAGCCATGACATTTTGATCTTCTTTAAATGATTCATCAGGATCTTGTTTGATAATATCTTCTATTATGACTTCTTCCTGATTTGTTATTAATCCAACTGGTTTTGATTTATCTTCTTGGACTTGTAATCCTTCAATAGTCGATTGATCTATAGAAAAGATCTTTCTCCAAAGATCATCAATGTCTTTTTGAACTTCTTCCAATTGACCGACCATTATACTTAGTGCTCTTCTCTTTACTGTGATTCTTTTGGAATATTCATTTAGAGTATGTTTTATTCCTCTCTTTATCAGATCTGAGACTGTGATTGAAAGGGATCTTTCCCTCATTTCTTTTTCCATAGTAATAGCATATTTCCATCTTGCATCTATTCTCTTATATAGTTCTTTGTCAAGATTTTGTACTACCTCAACTGGTATAATTCTAAACTTATGTAGTGTATTAATAACAATTTCTTTAATCTTTTTCTTCTCCTCATCAGTCCTTGTGGCATACATTAACTCTTCTACAACTGAGTATCCTCCATATTTTTCCAATGACTTGAGTAGGTCACCAAAACTTCTATTATTTTTTCTCGATGCAACCTTAAATTGTGATAAGTCATCCAACTCAATATCACTCTCTTTTTGCAATTTCAATTTTCTCCTAGGCCTTCTAGTAGCCTTGTTTTCCCTGACATAGGTCTTTGTCTTGATAGGTTATGCTTCTACTTTCTTCTTCCCTCTCAGTGTAGAGGTAAACCTTGTAGATGGCCTTACAATGACCATGCTCAGAGTTTCCTTCTTAAATTTTATCTTCTTAACCTTTGTGATTGAAGGTCAATAACTTCTTCATCTTCAACACTAACAATGCAGCTCAACCTTTCAGATGAAGCACTTATCATTTTACCTATTTTCCTAATTTCTTTGGGTATCAATATACTTTCCTTTATTTTCTCCTTAACCTCTTCATAAGTTCCATACCGAGTTGAACTTCTATCAACCGGTTTCTCCAATAGTCATTTATTTTGGATAGTGGCTTCATTTATGTTCATCTCATAGCCCATTAGTGGTAACCATTATGTTCTAGGTTCCACAACCCTTATTATACAGACATTAGTATCAACTTCAAAATAAAGTTCATCCTTATATTCCTCTAGTAACTAAGGTGGAATTTTGTACCTCTTGTGCATTCTAGACTAAAATTTTCTAAAATAATCATTCATAATTGCATTCAAATTATCACCCATGCCTTGAATGTATTCACTAATTTGATAAAAAAATGGGTTTATCTTCTTTCCATTTAACTTCACTGATTGTAGAAAATGAGTTTTGGAAGTAAAAGAATATACCTACCAATAGTGGACCAAACTTCAATGTATTTGTCTTTTCTTTTTGAATGGTATGAATGTTGTCATCTAATTATTTCAACAAAATATCACACAAGTCAATCTTCATGTCCTTCTTGATAATTTTGTATGCAATGTCTACAAATCCACATAGTACACTATGTATCTGGGATGATTGGAAAATCCTGTATAATATTCAATGCAAACCTTAATTCAGGATCCTCAACTATAGATAATTTTAGGCTTCTTCTATCCCATTTGGCTTTGGTAATCTCACATAGTTTTTTCTTATCTATTTTCTTGTAAGCTCTCGGTCTATCATTGACCAAAAATCATGTTACTATATGTAAAACATCCTTTATTATTTTTACTGATCCATCAAGAAACATAAAACAATTATGTACTCTACTTATTACAATTATCATCCACTCATATTTGAATACCATCGGTACATGCATTGCATGAACCAAACCCTTGGTCTGCAAGTGTGTGTGATCGCTCTTCCAATTTCCATTAACACACAAGTTCTTGAATGATGAGTCAATCTCTGCTTGAAAAATATATTTCTTGTAGTGAATGAAGGTGCAAAAGTCTTCAATCAAAATTAATCTTGGTGGGATCAAGGATAGGGCTCTAGTTTTATCAATTTCTCCAACAATAGAGCGAGGAAGCTTATACTTCAGATTTATGGGGTCTATCTTCTCAACTAAAACTGGTTTCTACAACTTTGGTGCCATTGTGATCTCAAAATACTTCAATAGATGTTAGGGCTCAAAATCAATAATAAATAGAATCTATAAGTTTAGCTCGATAAACACTAGAAATACCTCAAATTATCTTGAAGATGTTCAGAATGCTCAACTGAATGCTTTGAATCACTCTATGATCTCATTTCTTTCAATACTCAATGGTACTCACAAAAGTGTAAAGTAAAAATGAAGTATCATGCTTTCTATTTATAGTTATTCCTTAAGGTTAGGGCTTCCAACGACTATAATATGCATTTAATTATTTTGACCTAACTTTATTTTACCATTAACCGAATTACACTTTGCTTCACCAAATGCAACAAAATAGCTCAAACAATTTACTGATCAACATATTAAATCATAATTTCACAACTTATATCCAAATGCATCTTAGTATGTTGATATGGATCTTTTCACTAAATCTAGGAACTGATTTAAGATAAACTTTAGATTATCATCTCCTATACATACCTTTGACCAATTAAGTGAGGATAGGTGCACCTGATCCAGAGGATGCAGTGCCATTAGATGTTCCCAATTCTGTTCCATCATCTTGAAAATTCCTTCTCCAAGTCTTATTCATTTGTTCTCTGATTTCATCAATGTTTACTTGATTCTTTTCATTCGGTTATTCCTCGGTGGAATCCTTATTTCAGTACCTACATTCCTTACTTAGGTGACCAACTATGTGACAATGAAAACAATCCATTCCAATATTTCTCCATGGATTTTAATTATTCATTCCATGCATCCTAAAATAGTTTGTAACAATGTGACCATATCTTCCACATGTAGTACACATGATTCTTGTATTGTAATCCCATGGTATAGTAGGACCTTGTTGATTGTTGTCAGTATTCTGTAAGTTGGGGATCCATTTTTCATTTCTTCTTTGTGATCTATATTTGTCATCTTTGTGACAGTATCTCTTGTAGTTATTAAAGTAACCTTTAAATATTGGTTTCCTTGGACTGTTCACAACTCTTGATCTATAGTCAAATTCCTTATGACCAAAATTATTGCAGTTGTAACAATGTCCCTTGAACTTAGGAGTATTTTGTGGATTACATCTCTTTCTTCTATAGATATTTGTTTTATGTCCTGGTTTCCCACAATGTTAACATGTAGGCTTCTTAGACTTTGGTTATGTAGTAGCTTTGTCATGGTTGGTTTCTTGTTTAGGAGACTCACCCTTCTCGCTGGTACTATTTGCATTGTAACTGAGTCTAGAGGTGTTATTTGGTGTCCTTTGATTTCTAAAATTTTCATCCAAAATCTTCAAGAATTCTTTATTTATTTTTAGAACTTCATTAATATCTCTTTTAGTTTTTTTTATCATTCTTTAAGTGTTCATTCTCACGGGATCTCAGATCAAAAATCTCTCCAACTTTCCTTGCAACATCCTAATTTTCACTAACTAGTTGGTCTGTCAAGTTGTAGTGAGTTTGTATCAACCTCATTATTTCCCTATCATTTTCATCCAGACTTGTATTCATTTTTCTTCTCTCTTTTTAATCAATTCTTTTATCATCTTGAACTTTTCCCTTTTGTTCCACGATTTCACACATCCTTATCGATTGTGCTTCTTGTTCTCTTTTGAATGTTTTCACTTGATCAATAAGGATCACGTTCTTTTTAGACAATTATGATATGATAGCATTATTTTCATTAGACATACTTCCCTCTGATTTTTCTTCAAGTTCCTCAACTTGATCTTGAGTATCTTTCAGTTGTTGTGTCAATTCCTTCCTTTTGTTGAGATAATTATTTAGTTTCTTTCTTAGTTCTTCAACCTATTTATTTGCCATTTTGATTTCCATTTCCATGTTCTAAATCGCCCTTTAATACTTTTAGCTTTTCATCTTTCCAGATCTTTCCTCTTGATGTGATTAAACTTCTCAATAAGAGACTAAAATTTGATACCAATTGTTGGACTAGGTGTGGAAAGTTAAGTATCGAGAGGGGAGGGGTGAATCAGTACTGCAAAACACTTTTAAAATTATTTGAACATTCTTCACAATTATTTACTTATTCCTTAACATTTGTATACATCACATGAAAATATATAAATCATTCAACACTTAACAAAAATATTTTGGTATAGCATAAATATTTGTTAGAGGGTAAAAACTATGATGGGGATGACACCTACAATACTTCACTATGACAAAATAAAGTATGCTCAGTTAGAGCTACAATTTTTAACTATTTTTGATAGCTTATCCTGTTAAGAGTATTAACCTGGTTAAGAGTTATAAAGATTGATAATTCTACTCTATTAAGAGATTTCACAACTCTAACATAATAATTGCACCTAGTTAAAGGATTTACAATTAAGATTTTCTACGATTTGCTTAGTTAAGAGAATTTACAAAATATGATTACTCTTTTATTAGTATTTCTAAAAGTTCTGTCAAACTGGCATAAAAATATTCTATTCAGACTCTTTGTCCTCTGTAATTTATCACCTCACATTGTCTATCCTTCACAGAAACAACTCAGTTACCCATAGCTCAATTCTAAATCACAATCTCTATTTGTTCTTCACTTCTCTATTACTCGGTGGCTTCACTATTTATCATATTCTTAGTAATATAATTCACACATGAAATCTCCTCTTGCATTCAAATCCTCATAGCCACATACATTGTGATCTTCACACTATGATCTTCTTATATACAATCCTTGAAGTGGTGCTAGAAGTTCTAGAATTGTCCCTTTAAGTGGTAGTATCATTACTTACACTACCAATGCATATTTCATCCATGTTTTTCATTGGCTAATATCACCTTAGAATCATGTGTAATCATTATGTTGTAATCTCCAATGTTTTGTTATATGATCTCCTCAATATTGGTAAACTATTTTCTGCTCGGTGTCAATGTTAAATGTACTTCGAATTCTTCTAGTATCAGCCTATTATGATCGGTAACACATTTTCTTTAACTTGGTAACTGTCTTTTCTTCTCAATTTGGTGCTCGGTATAACTTGCTTCTCGGTGCTTGGTTCGACCTTTCTCAGTGACTGTGCTTGCTTCTTCTTTACCAAAATTCCCTATCTTCTATTTCCTTTACCTAATGACTTCCTTTGCCTTACCAAATTTTCTTTTATGTATTACCAAATGACTTTGAATTATAATATAACTTCTTGAAAACTAATGACAAAAAAATTAACTCTTAGGAGTATCAGAGTCTCCATCCCTATCTCCATATGATTTCCCCTCCTTCTTTTCATCTTGGCCTCTTCTCCTTTGTTTAGTTTCAAATATATTTTTTATATTTTCTTCAAATTCTAGAGAAAATTGAAATGCATCTTGAATCATATAAACTCTTATTATATCCAATTCTTCTTGGATTCTTGGTCTAACCCATTGATGTAATGAGATATTTTCTCTATGTCTTCTTCAGAATGAATTGTTCTTATGAGAATTTTATGAAATTAGGTTGTGTTCTCCCTCACCGTCCTACTTTCTTGTTTTAGACATTTCATTTTCCTCAATAAATACAACTAATTGATTGATTAATTAATTAATCTTTTTATTAATTAATTGATTAATTAAATAATCTTTTTAATTAATTAATTGATTCATTTCTTGTTTTATTAATTAATTGATTAATTAAATAATCCTTTTATTAATTAATTCATTAATTAAATAATATTTTTAATTAATTGATTAATTAATATTATAAGCATGATTGTTGGTTTTCTTGGAAGTTGAGGAGTCCCCTCACTTCTATTTAAACCATTTTTACTATAAACTTATTGTAAGTCCACTGATGATGGGGTGAAATTCCCCAGACACATGTCTGGACAATCTTTTCAATAAAATTTTCCTTTGTTGCTTATTTCTGGATTAATCTGGTGCTGCACGTGATACTTATGTTATTTTTTAATTAAAACCTAAAGTTCTATCTTCACGCTGCCATCAGATTTTTTTCCAGTTTCTTGAAGCTTTGCTATTCGTGCTTAATGGCTTCTCCATTTCGGGTTTCCGTTCTAGTGTTTTGCTATCCGTGCTTAATGGCTTCTCCATTTGGGGTTTTCGTTCTAGTGTTTTGCTGTTGATGGCTTTCGGCTTCGGGTGTTTGGATGACTTGCAGCTTCTGCGGCTTCTACATTTGTTTGTGTCGTCCTCCTCTGCGATCCACACATCTAACAAGATTTTTTTTGTAGGTTGTCATTTTTTGCCTTATGGGCTTTGCGGCTACTCTTTTTTGCTGCTCTCTCTAGCATTTTTCGGCACTTAGTGCCATTGGGTTTTCGGCACTTTGTGCCATTGATTCATGACTCTTTGTGTCATTGGGGCTTCGACACTTTGTGTCGTGGTTTCTCGGCACTCTGTGTTGTTGACTCTTGGCACTTTGTGCTGCTAGGTCTTCGACATTTTGTGTCGTGGATCCTCAGCTCCTCAGATCCCTACTGGCAATGTCGTGGCCTCCCACCACGGGTCTTCCTCCTCAGCCCGGGGTCTTCCGTTCCTCACTGCAATCTGAGGTTTTGCCTCTTCGGCTACCTTTCTGCTATTGCAAGATGCTGCCACCTTGGATCCCCCTTGGTGATCCTCTTCTCTGCACTTGGTCTTCGTGCCTGGCCCCCACCCTCTTCGATGGCCTCCTTAGTTTTTTTGGCACTTGGTGTTTCCTTTCTCAGCCCCCACAAGCAGTTTCAGTGGTTTTTGCTTCCTCTCGGTGGTTTCCAATTTCCCGATTTTGGTTCTGGTTTTGCTACCTTGGCGGTTTCCATGCCCGTGGGTTTTTGTGTTGGATCTTGATGTAGGAGCATCCTGGGTGTAAGAGCAATCTTGCATCACCCAAAAAATATTTATGTTTTTGTATTCAATAAGGGCTATCTTGTGCAAAGTTGCTATTTATGGAAATTGGCTATTTTTAGTAAGTTGGTCTTACGATCTCGGAATGCTCTAATTTTACATGTGGAGGTTCATCTCAGTCATATCAGCCTACAAACAAAGTTTCATGGCTAGATCAAGTCTAGTTTTGAAGATATTGAAGATTTTTGGTATTGGTAGTAGGGTATAGAAACTTTGAACTCAGTTTTGAAGGCTTTAGAGGCCCCGGATGCAGTCAAAAGTTTGGGTGACAGGCACTTTGTGTAGGTCAAGCCTATAGAGCACTTTGTGGCATTTCTAGAATGGGGTTATAATAGCCAATCAGGTCAACGGGTGATGACTTATGGTCTTTGAAAGTTGGGTCACCTGAAATGGCAAAAAATAATTTTTCTTCAAAATTTTTGTTTGGGTTTCATTTTGAGCCGACTTTGATGTAATAAATTGTAAAATAAAATAATTCTAAGTTTGGTCGGCCCTAAGGGCTAAATTTCTAGAACCTTCTTGGGTGGTGGAAATTGCCTATATAAAGAAGACCCGTATTGTTGTCTAAGGCAATTCTCGGTAGTAGATCTGGGTATTGATTCGAGGCTTTGTCCTACAGAATATTGTAAGGGAATGTCCATGTGGCTTTGCATATTGTAATTCTAAAAGTTTGTAATTCCACATTTGTGGAGATAATAAGAATCCAATTTTCTGTTCTTGCATATTATTGTTGTTGTTTCTCTATTTTTGTTAAGTGTTTGTGGTATTAAGGGGAGCACCCTTCATCAAGTGGTATCAGAGTAGGAGTTCTTGAGTGTGTAAACAAATCACCGACTATGAGGCAGTTTGAACCAGGACTGTGGTTAGGGTTTCAGCATGCATCGTAAAAATACCTCCATGAAGAGAACATGGTGAAAGAGCTGGTGCTGTGACACCTGAGGTTAGAGAGCTGGAGAGACAAGTGTGAGCACTACAAGAAGAGATTCGTAGAGGAATAAATCTTAATGTCAGAGATGAAAGCGAGGATGAAGCCAAAGAAGAATATCAAGACGGAGAAGCTGAAATTGTGAACCAAGAGGAAGAAAGACTTTTTCAGGCGATTTCAAAGATTGGGAAAAGACCTAAGATTGAGGTTCCTACATTTTCTAGAAATTTTAACCCAGAGGAATTGATCGACTAGATCAATGAATGTGAGGAATATTTTGAGTATGAAGATGTTGAGGATCTTGATAGGGTCAAATTTGCGAAGGCTTGATTGAAAGGTCATGCGAAGATCTGGTGGCAAGAAATTCAATTGGAGCGAAATAGAAGAGGGAAAGATAAAATCACAAGATGGGATCGGATGGTGGATAAATTGAGGCAATAGTTCATTCCTATTGATTATAAGCTTGACCTACTAAAGAAAATGCAAAGTTTGAAGCAAGCAGGAAGATCTGTTCAGGAGTATACAGAGGAGTTCTATCGACTCCTCATCAGAACAGGCCATGCAGAAGCTGATAAGAAGAAAGTTTCCCGATACCTTAATGGGTTAAGGCCAAGCATTCAGGAGGAGTTGAATCTGGTTTGAATAAACAGTATTGAGGAGGCATACCAGTTTGCCCTAAAAGTAGAGGAAAAGCTGAACAAGAAGTTTGAGAGCAGACAAAATGAAAGAGGTCATGGTGGAAGATCTGGCAGATGGTCATATGGTGGTCGAAATGAAGATTCGAAAAAGAAGGATGAGGCCAGTAGCAGTCAGAATCAGAGAGGAGATAATTCCAATCATTTTTAAGATCAGAGTAATAGAGATCAAAGAGGAAGAGGAAGAGGACAAGGATCTGGAAGAGGAGGCTTCCGTGGAACATGTTTTCACTGTGGAGAAGAAGGTCATAGGGCATTTGAATGTCCTCAGTGCCAAGGTAGAATAGACAGGAGAAATGAAGGCCAGGCCAGAGTTGCACATGTAGATGAAGATGCTAGATCATCAAATTTTGAAGATGCTGAAAGAGGAGAAATGCTAATTAACATAAGAGTCTTGCTGAGTGGTGAGAATGAACCTGAACAAAGGAGGAACCTATTTTGCACTAGATGCAAGTGTCAGGATAAATGTTGTGATGTGATTATCGATAGTGGAAGCACTGACAATTTGGTGTCAGAAGAGATGGTGACAAAGTTGAAGCTCAAGAGACAAAAACACCCACATCCATATCGAATTGCCTGGGTGCAGGATGACCACAAGGTCATGGTCAGTGAATAGTGTCTGGTAAAGTTCAAGATCGGTGGGTACCAAGATGAGGTACTATGTGATATCATCTCTATGGATGCATGTCATATGTTGTTGGGTAGACCATGGTAGTTTGACAGATGTGCTGTACATGATGGTCGTGCGAATATCTATTCCCTGACAAAGGATGGAGTGTGACATAAGCTAAAGCCATTGAAGGAGACCGAAGAAAAGGGATGTGGTAATGCAAGAATAACATTTGTTGATGGAAGAAAATTCTTAGGTGGTATGAGGCATGAGCATGTGTGTTTTACTTTAATTCTAAAAGTTGGTAAAGAAGAAGTAGAGGATGTACCTGTAGAGGTTGCAGATTTGTTGAATGAGTTTCAGGATATTGTATCTGATAATGTACCTGATGGATTACCACTAGTAAGGAAGATCAATCATCAGATGGATTTGATTCCAAGAGCCAGTTTTCCAAACAAGGCAGCACACAAAATGACACCAGCAGAAAGTGAAGAGTTGAACAGACAAGTACATGAGTTATTGCAGAAGGGGTTGATTTGAGAGAGTCTGAGTCCCTGTGCTGTACCAGTAGTATTAGCACCAAAGAATAATGGAGAGTGGAGGATGTGTACAGATTCCAGAGCAATAAACAAGATCACAATCAAGTATAGGTTTCCATTGCCACGAATGGATGATATTATGGATTGTTTGAGTGGAGCTGTGTATTTCTCAAAGATAGATCTGAAGAGTGGAAATCACCAGATTTAGATCAGAGAAGGAGATGAATGGAAGACCACCTTCAAGACAAAGGAAGGACTGTATGAGTGGTTAGTCATGCCTTTTGGGCTAACCAATGCACCGAGCACTTTCATGCGGCTCATGAACGAGGTTCTGAAATTTTTTTTGGGTAAGTTTGTCATTGTTTACCTAGATGATATTTTGATTTTTAGCAAGACATTGGAGGAACATATGATGCATATTCGTATGGTGTTTGAGAAGTTGAGAGATGAGAAATTGTTAATTAATTTGAAGAACTGCAGTTTTGTGAAGAAAGAGTTAGTGTATTTGGGATTTGTAGTTTCAGGAGAAGGTCTAAAAATGGACCCAGAGAAGGTACAGGCTATCCTTGAATGGCCTACTCCAAGGAGTGCTACTGAGGTAAGATCTTTTCATGGTTTGGCTAGCTTTTACAGAAAGTTTATCAAAAATTTTAGCAGTATTTGCGGACTCTTGACTGAAACAATGAGAGGGGATAGAAAAGAGTTTTCAATTGTTGAAACAAAATGTTATAGAACAACCTATTTTAGCACTTCCAGATTTTAATAAGGTGTTGCAAGTAGATTGTGATGCTAGTGGTACTACAATAAGAGTTGTTATGAGCCAAGAAGGTAAACCTGCTGCTTATTTCAGTGAAAAGTTAAATCATGCCAAGAGAAAATATTCTGTCTATGATCAGGAATTTTATGCTATAGTTCAGGCAATAAAGAAGTGGAGACATTATCTGCTTCCTAAGGAGTTTGTTTTGTATACTGATCATCAAGCTTTGCAATATTTGAATAGTCAAAGAAAGTTGAATCAAAGACATTTGAAATGGGTTGAGTTTTTGCAAAGTTATACATTTGTTTTGAAACACAGAAGTGGAAAGTCTAACAGGGTTGCAGATGCTCTTAGCAGAAGGCAACTATTGCTGACAGAGATGCAGATTGAGGTGTTTGGGTTCAAGGAACTCAAGAATTTGTATCCAGAGGATCCTGATTTTGGTGAAGCTTGGAAAGCTTGTACAGAACCTGTTACTCTAGACAAGACGAAATGGCTAGATTTTATCATCCAAGATGATATGCTATTTAGAGGGAGTTAGTTGTGCATTCCACGAAGTTCTATGAGGGAGAATCTCATCAAGGAGAAGAATAGTGGAGGATTGGTTAGACATTTTGGTCATGATAAAACCATTGCTTTGGTTGGTGAAAATTATTATTGGCCACAATTGTAGCAAGATGTGAAGAAGTTTGTACAGAGTTGCAGAGTATGTCAGATGGCGAAAGGAGCGAAGAAGAATACAGGGTTGTATCGGCCATTGCCTATACCAGAGAAGCCTTGGGAGGATATCAGTATGGACTTTGTTCTTGGTTTACCGAGAACTCAGCGGGGACATGATTCAATTTTTGTGGTGGTTGACAAATTTTTGAAGATGACACATTTCATTCCCTACAAGAAGACTAATGATGATGTTCATGTAGTAGAATTGTTTTTCAGAGAAGTGGTGAGACTACATGGTTTTCCAAAGACCATAGTTTCAGATCGAGATACTAAGTTTGTTGGATATTTTTGGTGGACATTGTGGAAGAAGTTGAAGACAAATTTGAAGTTCAGTTCATCAAATCACCCACAGACTGATGGACAGACAGAGGTGGTGAATAGAAGTTTGGGAAATATGCTGAGATGTTTGGTTGGAGATAAGCCAATAGGATGAAATTTGATTTTACCATAGGAAAAGTTTGGATACAATAATTCTGTCAACAGGAGCACTGGTAAATCACCATTCTAGATTGTATATGGAAGTAGTCCAAGAAATGCATCTGAATTGAGAAAGATAGATAAAGGAGAAATAAGTAGTGCTGAAGCTAAGGATTTTGTAGAACACTTGAAGAACATCCATGAGGAGGTGAGGAAGCATATTACCAAGATGAATGCACAGTATAAGGCTAAGGCAAATGAGAAAAGGAGGCATAAGGAATTTTAGGTTGGAGATGAAGTCATGGTTCATTTGCGGAAGGAGCGATTTTTGGTTGGTACATATAACAAGTTGAAAATGAAGAAGTTTGGGCCATGTAAGATACTGAAGAAGCATGATTCAGGAAATGCATATGAGGTAGAATTGCCTAGTGAGCTGAATATTTCACCAGTGTTTGACATTTTAGATTTGACAAAGTATCACGAAGGAGGTGTTGAAGATGTGTTTGCAGCAGCACAGTGGATTATTCCAGCAACTAGTTCAGATATCAAGGAGATTGAAGACATACTGGATAGTCGTGTTGGTAGAAGCACAAGGAATAGGACATATGAAGAGTATTTAGTCAAATGGAAAGGATGACCTGTTGAAGATTCATCATGGCTAACAAAGGAGGAGGTTAACCATCTTGGTTTTCCTCTACACACCTGAGTTGTGACAGGATCACTTCTCAAATTACCCCGGGTGTCTGATGCAGGAGCATCCTGGGTGTAGGAGCAATCTTGCATCACCCAAAAATATTTATGTTTTTGTATTCAATAAGGGCTATCTTGTGCAGAGTTGCTACTTATGGAAACTGGCTATTTTTAGTAAGTTGGTCTTACAATCTCAGAATGCTCTAATTTTACATGTGGAGCTTCATCTCAGTCATATTAGCCTACCAGCAAAGTTTCATGGCTAGATCAGGTCTAGTTTTGAAGATATTGAGGATTTTCGGTATTGGCAGCAAGGTACAGAAACTTTGAACTTAGTTTTGAAGGCTTTAGAGGCCCCAGATGAGGTCAAAAATTTGGGTGATGGTTGCTTTGTGCAAATCAAGCCTGTAGAGCACTTTGTGGCATTTCCAGAATGGGGTTATAATAGCCAATCAGGTCAATGGGTGATGACTTATGGTTTTCAAAAGTTGGGTCACCTGAAATGGTAGAAAATAATTTTTCTTCAAAATTTCTATTTGGGTTTCAAAACTCATTTTGAGCCGACTTTCATGTAATAAATTGTAAAATAAAATAATTCTAAGTTTGGTCGGCCCCTAGGGGCTAAATTTCTAGAACCTTTTCGAGCGGTGGAAATTGCTTATATAAAGAAGGCACGTAGTGTTGTCTAGGGCAGTTCTGGGTAGTAGATCTGGGTATTGATTTGAGGCTTTTTCCTACAGAATATTGTAAGGGAATGCCCATGTGGCTTTGCATATTGTAATTCTGAAAGTTTGTAATTCCACATTTGTGGAGATAATAAGAAGCCAATTTTCTGTTCTTGCATATTATTGTTGTTGTTTCTCTATTTCTGTTAAGTGTTTGTGGTATTAAGGGGAGCACCCTTCATTAGATCTTCATCACTTTGTGTTCAAATTGGTGCCTTCTACTTTGGGAGTTTGGGACCCCTCATGCCTAAGCCATTAACACTGACCACGGGGGCTTCCCTAAACCCTAAACATCTTATTTTTAAGTTCCCAGCACTTTATTGTTAAATTAATTTGGAATTGTCCAATTAATTTGTAATATATTTTTTTGTTCACAAAGTGACTTTTTATTAATTAATTGATTAATTAAATAATCTTTTTAATTAATTGATTAATTAATATTATAAGCATGATTATTGGTTTTCTTGGAAGTTGAGTCCCCTCACTTCTATTTAAACCATTTTAATTGTAAACTTATTGTAAGTCCATTGATGACAGGGTGAAATTCCCCAGAAACATGTCTGGACAATCTTTTCAATAAAATTTTCCTTTCTTGCTTATTTCTGGATTAATCTGGTGCTGCAAGTGATACTTATGTTAATTGTTAATTTTTAATTGTTAATTGTTAATTTTCATCATTTTCTCCTATTTGCAAATATTAGTTTTTCCTCATCTTCCTCTTGCAATCTGTACCTCTTTCCACCAAATTTTAGCATGTCCTTTTTGTTGGTTCCTGAAAATTCCTAGGAGTTTATGCTCTGAGAGCCACCAATACCTCAGACTAGTTTTAAGGAATGGTTAGTTCCAACTATAAGGTAAATATTAATGTTACTAGACCAACTATTGGGACAAGATTCTCCTCTATGTTGGAATTAGGAGAGATAGATACTAAGAGGGGAGGGGTGAATCAGTGCCTTCAAAACTTTCACTTATAAAACCTTTTAGAACTATATCTATAAACTATGATAACCGACCAAAAGAACTTGTATAAAGTTGCATATATCAATCATCTAATTAATTTACTGAAAATAAACAACATAAGGTCAACATGATAAACACATAACAAAAGTATTTTGGTAACACAAAAACCCTTGTAAGAAGGTAAAAAATGTAGTGGGGATGCCACCCACAAATTCTTCACTATTGCAGATAGGAAAGGTTTGCATGTTAGGGCTACAAGTGTTGATCACTTCTGGTGATCTTACCCTATTAGGAGTAACATGTTAGATTAGCTAGATCTACCTAGTTATAGGATTTAACACTAGTTTTGTGTGTACTCAATAAAGAGATTTACATAAGACTGTTAGGTCTACTCGATAAAGAGATTTTATCAAAACTCTATTACAATTGTCAGAAAGTAATAGGCAATTATCTATTAGATAACAACTTAATTGTCTGATACAGATCTATATGTGCTCATAAATATCACCTTGACTGTGATGAATTTTTGCTCTGTTATGCTTGGTAGATTTATTTTGATTCAGCTCAATCCGATTAGCTCGGTACTTTGTTCTGCTTTGCTAACTGATTGTCTTGAAGTCAGGCAATTACTTCAAGTGATCTGTGATTCATATATATCAGTTCAGCAACTGAACTAAAAAAATGGTGTGAACTTATAGAATATATAGTGTTCTATTTTTTCGCTTAAACAAAAATTAGGTTACAAAGATAATCATAACCCTAAGAACTACAGTGCAAAATTAACATAGATCAGCTATTACATATAAGATAAACATTGCATTTAATGAATATCTATTACAATAAATGTTCCTCGATCTTGTAAACCATTTTACGATCTATTGTAACTGCTTACATAGAAGAATGTGCCATTTCAAATTACTATGCCATTTTGTGTGATCCTCGGTAAACACTGTATAGACTGCTTAGTGTATACTATGATGCTCAGTGAAAACTGTATGTCGGTGTTAGTGTCTTCTGGTGCTTGGTAAACTATGTAATGCTCAGTATGAAGAGTTTACCAATGGCTCTGTCTTGCTTCTAGTTACTGACCAACTCAATATAAGTTACTGACTGAATTATTTGATCACTTTTGATACTAAGGACAATCTTCAATGCTCAATAGAGATTAACAATCTCCCCCTTTGGCATTAGTATCAAAACTTTGAATGTATGTAGACAAAATAAATATACTCCTTATATCTCTGCCAATGTATATATATATATATATATATATATATATATATATATATATATATATATATATATATATATATATATATATAACAAAATTTCTAAGTACTATGAAGTACTCCCCCTCGGTACATGCTTCTCGGTAGAATGTAGTATACATAGGAAAAAGTTATAACCTATTTGGCATATACATGAATTCCCCCTTTTTGAAAGTAATGCCAAATACAAAAATATATATGTAGTATACTTACATTTTGTCAAAAATTTGATAGGTTTTCTTCAATGAGGCCAAGAGGTTGTCCCACTCCTCTTTCAAGTTGGTGAGAGAAATATGCTCAAGACTGACTTGTGCATGCATGTCAAATATACTGTCTAACACCGAAAGCTCTGGTGTTGCCACTAATTGCTCATCTTTGACTATGTGTGCCTCAAAAATCTTTAGGTGTGTAATGAGTTCTTTTTGTAACTCTGTAACCTGATCTATGATGTTTTTTTTTTGTCTCCTCAGATCTGCTATCATCCACCAGAGTTCCTGTGCTTGGTGAATATGCTTTAAGAAAGCATCTGGCTTGGTGATAGCTGCTTGTGTACTCAACTTGATTTTTGCTTCTAAACCTTTGATCTTTTCACTAACTTCAACAGTGAAGGTGTCAGAAGTACAAAGCTTTAGGAGAAATTGACAGGTTATCTGTGTAATTGATTTGACCTCGGTAATACTCATAGATAATGTTACCTTTATTTGTGCCACTTCTTGGCTTATCCTTTCTGCCAATTTGTTTTGAATTCTTGACTCTGTCATCTCTTCAAGTCTCTTATCAGCTTCAATATCAGGGGCATTAATCTTATCAACGAGTGTAGCAAGTTGATCAATAATAGGAGTATTCTCATCAATATTTACTTCGAGTACCACCTGTTGGAGAATATCCCATACATCAAATAACACTTCCTTGCATTTATGCTCTTGCTTTAGCTTCTCTTGTGCCACTTTCCTAGAACATAATTCCCTATATTTCATTAAGTCCTTGGGGCTTAGGGTCCTCAGGTCACATTTTGGTATAATAATTACTTCATTAATGGTGATCGACCCTTTTCCTTTCTTCTTCTTCTTATGTACAAGAGGTGACTTCTTCTCAGTAAGAACAATAGCTTTTTCTCCACTCTTCGGAGTATCCTTCCCAATTGATACTGTATCTTCCTTTTTCTGCTCCTTGGTGGATGGTGTAGGAGTCTCAGTTGTAGTATCAGGGGGGTTTACCTTGGTTGACTTTTTTTCTTCAGTTTATTTTGTTTCAGTAGACTATGCCTCTATTGTGTCAGGCTGATTTGTCTCTGTAGGTTGTGTAGGTGCTTGTGTTTCTATTGTTTCTTTATTTGGCTTGGGAAGAGATGCATCGGGTTGTACTTGTGAAAGTATTTTGACTGCCTCTGAAAGTACTGGTAATTCACTTGGTAAAGATGTGAAGACACTTTTAGTGTTTGTTGCTTCATCTCTGTATGGTTCAATAGTCACATATGCATCTTCTTTGTCATCGGGATCACCATTAGTGATGTCCTTAATGAGTACATCTTCATCAATTTTCTTTTGCAAATGGATCTCTACTTGATCTGGTGCATCTTCTGATACTCTTATCTCTTCCTTCTTCTCGTTAATATCAATTAACTTGGTAACCGATATACCGGTGTCTTTTTCTTTCTTTCCCTTATCATCATCAATGTATATACCTTTATCCTTAGAATTTTGTCTCTTCTTAGACAATTTCAGGAATGCTTCTTGTTCAGCTTTCTCTTCTGCTTTCAAAATTGATGTCCATAGAGAATCACATGTGATGTCCATATCACCCACATTCTCATCCATTATTTTCATAGCTCTATTCTTGACTAGAAATCATGCTTGGTACTTTGCCATGTATTCACTTACAGTATTATAGATGAAGTGTGTGATAGTATGACCTAGTGATCTTTGTCTTTTCTTTTTCTCTGTGTCTAGTGTAGTAGCCCATCTTTCATTTATTTTTTCATCTAGTTCCTTCAGTAATTGATATGAAAATTCCATTGGTACTCTCTTGAATTCATGATAGCATGTTCTATCTTCATTTTATCTTCAGTTGATATTTTGTCAAATTTGCCTATGCCTGGATCTACAAGATTTCCATTTTCAATTATATCCTCAATTATCTCATTAATTGTACCAGCCTTGTGTTTGACTACCTTAAATTGATTAGTATCATCTTCTTTATTTGTTTCTTCAATATTTTCTTTTCTTCTTATTATTCTTCTTCTTTTCTTTTGTGCCTCAACTATAGGCTTGTTCTTTCTTTTAGCATATTTCCTCATCGGTGTAGCTTCCCTCAATTTCTTTACTTTTATTTTTTCTTGCTTTGGAGGGGATGAGGCTGTAGTAGATGACCTTCCCATCATGCCTTTTTGTTCTGGTAATTGCTTTTCCTATTCAATAGTGGTAAGAGGAAGTGGTGTTGTATCCTTTTCTTTGTCAGACTCAGTTTCCTCGCTATCATAGGCCTTGTCAGCTAACATCAACTGACCTTTGGTTGTTTCCTTGACCTGTGACTCCTCAGATGAGTCTGATGCATTACCATACCTAGCTTTAAGGTCTTTCTTCATTTTCTTCACCCTACGAGACATTTTACTGATCTCTATATCATTAGATATCCTTGACTTGGCTTCATCATAAGTACCGAACCTAGTGGTAGTGATGTCTATTGGTAATGCCAATAGTGCATTAATGGATTTCAAGGTGAAATCTTTGTTCATTTTGTATCCCATCGGTGCCAACCATTTAATTCTAGGTTCTACAGCCTTGATCATAGAGTGATCTATGCTCACTACAAAGCATATGTCATCTTGAAACTTATCCACTAATTCCCTCATAATTCTGCTTCTTTGATGCATTTGGTTCTTAAACTCTTTGAAATAAGCATCAAATTCCTTGTTCAAATTCTTTCCTAAACTTTTCATCATTTCATTTATTTGTGCAATTATTGGTTTATTGGTTTGCCAATTTATCTCATTGATACCAGGTACATATTTTTGTAAATAGAGGAATGTACAGATAAGCAGTGATCCTTACTTACATGTGTTCAACTTCTTGGACCTCATTATCTTCATATTCTCCTGAACTTGATGTAGTAGAATTTTTGCAAGATCAACCTGGTGATCTTTCTTCATAATCTTATAAGCCATGTCCACCACGTTGCAGGGTACACTGTTTAATAAACTGGATTGAAATATCTTATACCCAATGACATGAGCTACAAATTTTACTATTGGGTCCTTGATTGTTGAAATCTTAAGAGCTCTACTGTCCCATTGTGCTCTCATGTTCTTCTCTATGTTGGGATGAGATGAACTGCGAAAGGCTTTTGCCTTATCGATTATAGGGTAACCGGTAACCTTACTGATAATCTTCTTTGTGATTTCCACAGGTTTGTCCAACCAAAATTTTCCATCATGAAATCTACTTAAAATAATTCTTACCCAATCTGTGCTAAATGACTGCAAAAAGTGTGCGAAATGTGATAATCCCGATTCTTCAATTTTCTTATACTTAGTTTTCAATCTTCCATCTGGTCCACACACTTGTTGGTAAGCAAAAATAGTTTCAAAATCACCTACTTCACCAATCTTGCAATGAATATAGGCCCTTATGTCCTCTATCAGCAAAACCCTATCTAGAATGCTCAAAAATGCGCCCATATTGTCTGTTTGTGATGCAACCTTGGGATGAGGTTTAAATTTAGCCTCCACGAAGTTAGCTCTAACAATTAGCTCAACTTCCTCTTCAATGTTTTGAGTTTTTCTTGCAGTCAATGTCGATGCCCTAAATTGTTTCTAGGGTTTTGGCAAGCAATAGATAATCCGACAATTGACAACAAATGAACTTACTCGTTGTAGTCAAAGAATGTCATCGGTTTGATTTTAAGTTGCTTTGAATCTTTCTGAAAAAAAAATTTCTTTGAACTTTGCTCTATAAAATCTTCGTTCTTCGAAATCACAATGTGACAATAAACTCTATTTTTTGCGTATTTATAAACCCTTTTGATATTCTTGCTCAAACTTATAGTGCATTAAATGCATGACCTAACCTTTAGTACGAAACAATTGTCAGCTCGGTGATGTCTACAATTTTCTCTGCTCGGTTAACATAGGATTTCTTCATCAGTTTGCACTATTGTTGGTTAACCTTGTATAGTGATTACCAATGAATAACCAACTCTTTTTTCTTCTTTTACTGACTATACAACATTTTTTAGCTCATAACACATAAACCATAGTGCATCTTTAGTCATGCAGATTTGGTATTTGCACAACATATATAAGGAACTGTATGTAAGAGGTGATCATTTTGAAATGTCAATTCCATACATACCTTTGTCAACTTAAGTGGAGGTACCGATGTCATGCAATACAGTGGATGAGGTTTCACCAACAGTGTTACTTGACTCAACATTCTCACTAGATGCCTTCTTCCACATAGTGTTCCTTAATCTTGTGAGTTCTTCAATGCTATATCCGCTTTCAAATATATGGTTTTCATCTGGTGCTTAGTCTCTACAATTCTTGCTTAAATGACCGACCTTGTGATAGTACATACATGCCATTCTAGTGTTTGTCTAGTTTCTTGAGTGTCTGACCCAACCTTTTTTGTAACAATTTCCTGCAATATGCCCATATCGACAACATACATCACAATTAGTCCATGTATTATAATCCCATACATATGAGTTACCTTGTCTCTTCGGTTGATATGGCCTGCATTGTGGTTTCTCCTTCGGTGTCCAGAGATGTTTCATTTTTGCCTTATAGTCTCGTGCAGTGTGTCCATGCTTGTTGCAAGTATAGCATATCTTCTCCATAGTTGTATTGTTAGCAATGTCATTCTATTTAGCTCTGCACTCATAAGCTGGATGACCAAATTTTCCACAATAGTAACAATATCCATTGAATTTATGAATGATAGGAGGTTTACCTTGAGCTTTACTTCTACACACATTAGATGTATGTCCCAATTTTCCACAGTGGTAACATGTCATCACTTTCAGTTTCTGACTTTGATTATTGTTGACATTTTCAGCTTGTTGTGATGATTCTCCTTCACCGGTGTAGCCTATACCGACTCTGCTTCCAAATCTCCTTTGATTAGATAGAAAGTCATCAATCTTTTTGGAACTATCCTTAGCTATCTTCATCATTTTGTTGTGTTGCTTTTGCATCTTTATTTCATTTCTTAGCTTTTCATTATCTTCTCTGAGTATTGCAACATCTTCAAGTCTTCTAGATAACTCTCCATTCACTCGGTTTACTTCTTGATTAATAGTCATCATCTGATTTGATATTTGGAAATGACAGTTAGTGAGTCTTTGTATTTCACTTTCTTTAGCTTGAAGTTGTTTTGTTATCAGTCTTCGGTCTTCTATAGCTAGATTTTGATCTTGTTCAGCTTGTCAAGCATTGTTCATGATTTCCACCATTCTTACCATCTGATTTTCTTGACCGATTTGAAGTGCTCTCACTTGTTCAGATATATGTTGATTCTTTTCAGATAAATCAAAGATTATGCTTTCGGATCCATCAGAGATGCTTCCAGAGCTTGATCCAATGTGATCAAATATATCATCAATAGGTTCTTCATGATAACCGATTTCACTTTTTAGGATTGCAAGGTTCTTCCTCTCAATCAATAATTTCTTCAGTTCCTCCTTAGCTTGTTTATATTGTTCCACAAACATTTGCATTTGTATCATCTAATTCTCAATAGTCTCATCAAGCTTGTATCTCTCCATGACTTAGATCTTTTACCCTTTAGTGGTTAAATTGTTCAGCAAGAGAACTAAGCTCTGATACCAATTGTTGGAATTAGGAGAGATAGATACCGAGAGGGGAGGGGTGAATTAGGGCCTTCAAAACTTTCACTTATAAAACCTTTCAGAACTATATCTATAAACTGTGATAACCAACCAAAAGAACTTGTATAAAGTTGCATGTATCAATCATCTAATTAATTTACTGAAAGTAAACAACATAAGATCAACATGATAAACACTTAACATAAGTATTTTGGTAATGCAGAAACCCTTGTAAGAAGGTAAAAACTACGGTGGGGATGACACCCACAAATTCTTCACTACTGTAGATAGGAAAGGTTTGCCTGTTAGGGCTACAACTATTGATCACTTCTGGTGATCTTACCCTATTAGGAGTAACATGTCAGATTAGCTAGATCTATCTAGTTATAGGATTTAACAACACTAATGTAGTGTGTACTCAGTTAAGATATTTACATAAGACTATTAAGTGTACTCAGTAAAGAGATTTTATCAAAACTCTATTACAATTGTCAAAAAGTAATAGGCAATTATCTATTAGATAACAACTCAATTGTCTGATACAGATCTATATGTGCTCATAAATATCACCTTGACTATGATGAATTTCTACTTTGTTCTACTCGGTAGCTTTATTCTGATTCAGCTCAATCTGATTAGCTCGGTACTTTGTTCTGCTCTACTAACTGATTGTCTTGAAGTTAGGCAATTACTTCAAGTGATCTGTGATTCATATATATTAGTTCAACAACCCAACTAAAAAAATAGTGTGAACTTACAGAATATATAGTGTCCTATTTTTTCACTTAATAAAAAATTAGGTTACAAAGATAATCATAACCCTAAGATCTGCGGTGCAAAATTAACCTAGATCAGCTATTACATATAAGATAAACATTGCATTTAATGAATATCTATTACAATAAATGTTCCTCAATCTTGTAAACCATTTTATGATCTATTGTAACCACTTGCATAGTAGAATGTGCCATTTTAGATTACTATGTCGTTTCATGTCAGTCTCTTCTGGTGCTCGGTAAACTATGTAATGCTCGGTATGAAGAGTTTACCGATGGCTCTATCTTGCTTCTAGTTACCGACTAACTCAATATAAGTTACCGACTGAACTGTTTGATCACTTTTGATACTAAGGACAATCTTCAATGCTCAATAGAGATTGACACTCTACACTTCTGGTTCTTCCAAACCAAGGTGGGTATACCTAATCCCTCTTTACACACAACATAATACAATTCTTTTTTTGGATTCTACAAAGAAGATGATGATAAAAGAATTCTAAATGATAAACAATCATTCATTGATCCTCCATTATCATGTAAGATATACAACAACAACCATAATATGGTTAGAGTTCAATATGGTATTTGTTTAAAATGAAAGAATGTAACCTTACTTCACCAAACATACATGAGTATAGAAAATACTTGCTTCTAATGAGTGCATTATCCTCTGGGTAATATCCTAATGCATAAGCAGAATATAGGAACCAACTTCTGTCAAAGATTCAAAGCCATAAATACAACCACCCAAACCCTCACTACTTACAAATATCCCTGTGTAAACCCTAAGACTCTATGCCCTATCCAAAGTCTATTAATTTGATCCTAGATCAAAGCTAAGGAATAACAACATATACATAGATACTCCGTGCAATGAATTAGAAAATTCAAAACTCAAAAAATCAACACAATGGAGAGATAAGAATCTAGATACCTATATTGAGTATGAAGAATCATGCTTTGTATACACTTTTCTTCAAATATTTACCACTCCAATATGGATAAAGACTTTAAAGCTTTCTGTTTCTATAACAATTAATGCCTACTTACATTTTGCTATAATCTTGAAAGAAAAATAATATGCAACAAATTTCTCTTTTAATTTACCTCCCACTTATAAATGATCTTGGAAATCCTTTTATAGAATAAGGATTGCAACAAGCTTCAAATCATTTAGGAATATGACAAAAAGGTGTCATATCAAAGAAGAAAAAAGACCATAAGTACAAATAACTAATTTTTTGCAACTTTACAATGATATCCTTTGATTTGTTCGCCAAGCTCTTGTAAAAATTCCAAAATTAGTTCAGCTCCTGCCGAGTGGTGTCTTTGTCTTCATCATTTCTTTGCACAAAAATTTCCTTTTGTAAAATTTGTTCCTTTCAAGAAATTGGGGAAGTGCCACCTATTGTAGCATCAGTGGGGAATTATTGTTTCTTTATTTCTTCCGAGGTATATTTATCTTCCCAAGATTTGAACATTTCATCATTTGGCCAATGAAAAACAGCAACAGGTGTATTTTGCATTGCAAAATATACCAGTCAGTTTTAACTTGTTGAACCTCTTTTCCCAGGAACCCC
Organism: Chamaecyparis obtusa; assembly: GCA_027943335.1. Lineage (NCBI taxonomy): Eukaryota > Viridiplantae > Streptophyta > Pinopsida > Cupressales > Cupressaceae > Chamaecyparis > Chamaecyparis obtusa. The sequence continues at coordinate 119,647 of BSBK01008640.1, read as the reverse complement.
AAATGTGACCTAGCATTGTCAATAGACTCAACTATTTGGAAAAAAATAATATTTCTATCCATATTCAAAATACTACTCATCCTTATTGATAGTTCATCATTCATTTGTTCGAGCCATTTCATTTTGTTCCTTAAATTACCATTTTTTCTGAAAATGCTTGGAAACAATTCAAAACAAAACTTAGAATATTCATTTTTTAATACCAATGATTTCCTTTGAATATTCTCTCCCCTAACTGCAAACTCCAACAAGCCCTTAAGAAACTTTTGAGTACTCTTTATTGTTGAATTAGCATCTTGTTCAACCTTTGACAAAGAATAAAAGAATTTTAGTTTATTCTACCTCAAAATCCACTTGTCCAAAATTGCTTCCATAGTAGCCTTTTCCCCCTCAAAAGAATTCAAAATTTATATCAACTTCTCTCCTCTCAAAAAGATACTCCTTGGCTCAATGCCCTCAATGAATTGCAAAATTGTATCTCTGAGGTTCTTCTCATATTTCATGTCAACTACTAATTTTCCTTTTCTGAATTATTCTCTTTCATCTTTCAATTCCTTTCCCCTCTATTAGTGCTCTTCTTTCTTCCTCCAACATTTCCCTTTCAATAAATAATTCTTCTTGAGTGATAGGAGGAAAATGGGAAGGTGGGAATTTAAAAATGGTTCTTGAGGAGGTAGGCCTAGTAGGAGAAGAAGCAATCTGTAATTGTATAGGCACTTCAGCTTGTAATTGCCCTCCTAATTGTCTTTTCAATTAAACAATTATCCTATCCTTTTCACATACCTCTCTAATCTTCTCATTGTAATCCTTAAGGACTACCTGCAACTTGAGGTTGAGCTCCTTCTTCTCCTTTTATTCCTTTTTTCCACTCTCATACTAAGCTTGGTAGTCTCCAATTCTAATTTTGAGGCCTCAACTCTTGAGGTCTTACTAGCCATTTTTACTAGTAGACTGCGAAAATGATCACTCTTGACAATCTTCTTGCCCCTATTTCATTATTCCTCCCTCAAAGAACACATAACCAGAGCTTGGTGATCATCACTGAAAGTGACTCTCTTGATGGCTTGCTCAGCTTCCTCTCTAGTTTCATGCACTAGTTTGGTCTGCATCCTGACTACATAAAAAATAATTGCATCAACAATGTCCCATTCTGGGAGGATAAGTATCCCTACATTTTTTATTAGTTATCTTCCTTGCTACGGGGTACCTTTATCAAACCTTTCAAGAATTTCTTTATTTTCCACATCTTCAATAGTAGCAAGATCCTTCTCTGGATGTTCTTCCTACCTCTTCTCATAGGTCTTCTTAAACTGACTTATGTGAGTTCGTGAAAGGAACTATACAAAAGCTACAGCCTTAACAAAGGCATCATCAGCAAGGAAGTTATCACATATCTACTTAGTCATAGGATCTATCTCTTTTCCTACAAACTTTGTAACTATTAAATCCATCTTCACCCCTTTGGGTTTCTCAGGCACTCCTTCAATTTGCTCATAGGTATTTGCAAATTTCACCAAGACTCCCCATTTGTACAAGTTTCTCAAAAAATTATTCTTCATCTATGTGTAGTGGACATTGGAAAGGTGAATATACATTCTCACCCAATTGTGCTTCTTCTTACAATCTTTTCCTTTTAGGGGAGGGTAGAGATTCTAAATCTACATCAATAGGCCTCTTTCCTCTTGAGATGGAAGGACCCTTAGCTTGTGAATGTGTTGGAATTTCCCTTGATGATGATGGGATATCTATTGACCTCTGAAATTCTTGATGTATGGCCTCCTTAGGCATAACCAATGTATAGTCTGATTTCTTATGTAATATATATTGGCCAGGGGGAACAATCTTAGCAAACACTGGCCTACTAAGAACAAGCTTAGCCTTTTTAGGATCAACTGCCATTACCATATCCTTATTCTAATTTATGGTCTACATGAGAACTTCAAAAAAGCTAACCAATGATTCAATATTTTTCTCAAAAGGATGAAAATCCTTTAGTGGTGGGTATGTGCAGGATCATGGTATGTCAAACTATGCACTTAAGTGGCAATGAAAATTCAGAAAATCAGGTTTGGTTAAGTTGACATAAAAAATTATACAAGTTATAAATATTATATCAAAAATATGTAAGAAGAGAATTTGTAGAAAATTGAATTTAGTTTCTATGATACTAGGCCTTTTTTGAAAAATAATTAATTTATATGTTGAAAAAATCAAATTTCAATGTAGTAGTATGAAAATTTCAGGAAAAAATAAGTAGGTGTATGTCTGACCACCTTAAACACAATCAAATAATAATTTATTTTTGCAAGATTCTAGATATAAGTAGTAGACCCATGTCCAAATGTGATACATATTTTTTTGTAATTTATTTCCAAGTAAATAATTAATTATGATTTTTCTTCTACAACTTTTCTAGTATACAAAAAATCTCGTGTCTGACCATGTTAACTTAGTCTAAACTTTATCAAATTAATTTTTTTTTAAATTTTTCTTGTAGTAGGAAAATCATAGAATGTGACACATGTTTTAGATTTCAAAAATGTTATACAGTTTGAAAGTTATAGCTATTTTTCAATAAGTTTATCAATCAAGACTAGAAAGATAACAAGTAGGTGTATGTCTGACCACGTTAAACAAAATCAAATGATAATATTTTATTACAAGATTCTAGCTAAAAGTAGTAGGCTCATGTTCAGATGTGATGCATATTTTTTGTGTTTTTTTTTTCCATGTAAATAACTAATTATGATTTTTCTACTACAAATTTTCTTGAATATAAAAAATCTTGTGTCTGACCACCTTAACTTAGTCTAAACTTCATCAAATTGAAAGAATTGTTTATTATTATTGTATTAGGTGAAGCATAGAATGTGGTGTATATTTTAGATTTCAAAAATGTGATATTGTTTGAAATTTATAGTTGTTTTTCAAAGAGTCTATCAATCAGGATTTCTTTTTCACATCACCAGTTTTTGGCATACCATCATCCTGCACATACCCTGGTCATACTTCCTATTAAAGTTTTGCACAAAATCAAGAGTCTTCTTATAAACAAGCCATTTTTCTTTTCTTACTTCTTGTTCTTGCAAATTGAAAACATTCTTGATAATATCCTTAGGGTAATGGAACTAGTATTCCATAGAAACACACCTTGTTCTCTTTCTAAACATCTCACTTATAAAACCCTTAGGGTCAAAAACTCTTGAAATTGAGGTGGCAAGCTTGTAGGGCTATAGAACTTTATCCAAATGTGTCCACCCTCCTTTTTTAATCATAAATTTTTGAGCAATGGTGATAGTTGGAAAGATTGAGCCTCTACCCTTATTAGTTAATGTAAGGTCTTCAAGACCACCAATCTACCTAAGAATTTCCGTAATACCAATCTTCAAGGGCATTTGATAAGGAAACACATGGGTGTGTTTGAATTCATAAAATCTAAACATAGTTGACACTGGATACAGGATGATGTCTCCCTAATTATGGACAATCTTAATATCTTTAGAATATTGCTTGGGCCTAATTAAATATAACAAGATCTTTGGGATCCTTGGATTGTCAATAAAAAGAATAGCCCTAAGCCTAAATAGAAAACATCTATCAAAAGTAGCATAGATGGCATCCTCTCTATCCCATGACATGTCTAGACCCCACAGCTAAAATGGAAAGTCTTTACCATCTGTAACCTTAAAAAATCCATGATCTTAGTAAAATAACTAGACCCCTTGTACAAAAGCATGTGCATCAACAGTGAGTACCAACAGAAAGACCTGTCTACCTTGGAATTTTGGATGCCCACTAGGCCATCATGGAAAAATTCAGCTACATAATAAGAAAAATCCAAAGAAAAACCAATAGAAGGATGAAGAATCTGAACCATCACAAACACAAGTTGAACTCACATCTTAGGCTCTTGGTCTTTACCGAGGATTTGGCACAAGGACCAATACAAACCCTTAGCCTTCATGTTGAAAAAATCTAATTTTATATGCTTTGGAGAATTAGGTCCTACAACTATCAACCCTCCAATCTTGTTGAAATATTCCCTTAAGGGACCACTTCTTAAATAATTTCTTTGTGCATTGTACACTTGTTTGAACATATCCAAATCAATCTTCTCTAGGGAATCAAAAGGTTTCATTAGGTTGAAAACCTCACAGACTCCAGTAGTAGTGATTCTTAGCGGAGAGCCAACATTGACACCCTTAATTGTTCTAGTTACATTATCATAATTCTTAGCTACTTGCATTAAAAAGTCAACATCCATAAACACATCAGGCACAACCAACCTCCTAGCATAAAACATCCATATATTGCTACCAATAGTAGAAGCATTTTTCTATACATACCCTACTTTGAACAACGCCAAACTAGACATACAAATCTTAGCATCATGCATCCAATTGTTGTTGTCAAATAAACTATCAACCACTCTCAAATGAGGGTTTCTAGGAACAATTACTTTAACTTTAGATGAATCATTGGTGGACTTATCTAATTATTCTAAGAAGTCATCACATACGACTCTCTCCTGGTAATCCACCTTTCCTTTGAACTCTCTTCATGGTGCCATTTTAAAACTAGGGTTTAATCAGTAACTTAACCAAAATTATACAAAATACCCTCTTCTCAAAACCCTAACAATAATATTTGCAGATGAAAGATGGAAGAAACAAAATAGTTCTTAGAATCACTCACCCATTTGGAAATGTGCTAGGAAACAACTAATAATTGCACCGCAACTCTAAAAATTGCTTTGAAATCCCTTTTTGCATTTAATTCTAAAAATGGAGCATCGACTTATATACTATGCAAGCAAAAGGAATTAAATCTTGACAACCAAGCCACACGTTCCAACCCTTACTTCTTTGAGAACTCAAAAATTTGTAGTTCAATAGGGATAAAGCATTTCACACCAAAAATTGAAGTTTAAAAAATGACCTTTGATCTTGAATTAAAACACATCAGATGGTAGGTGTGATCCAGTAATTGGTAAGTGTCGATAAACTTAGGTTTAAGGCATTATTCCAATCGTAGGATTAAAATAGATCTGATAGTACCTTAATTACTTAATAGCTAGGCCCAGGAAAAAATGCACTGTTGGATGAAACATAATCAGATGACAAATTTAAGCTTCAAAGGCTCGGTCCTACTGACAACTAGGAGAGGTAATGAGCAATCATGATGTCGCAATGGATAAAGAACCTACATCTTGAGAATAGTGGTATCGCACCCACCATCAGATCAAACTTGATTTGACGGTCATGATATAAACCGCTTAATCTCTTTTCTTTCTTTGCCACTATATCCCCATTGTTAGATTAGAATAAAGCTAATGGTATCCAAGGTATCAGGTAAGAATTAATGAAAAAGTGGATTCAAATGGGACAAGGAAAACCAAACTTTGTAATTTTCAAACCTTTTAAAAAATAAATTAACACACAAGTCTAATTCCCAACATAAGTGACCCAAAAAGGTAATGAAAAATTAGACCTTTTTAACAAAGACTTAGGGTTTTAAGACACAATGAACATTTAGGGCTAGAAACAAGACCTCACCTAGGGCTTATGAAACAAAAAGAACCAGTTTCTTTGAATAATGAGGGCATGGACAAATTTTTCTCTGGTAGCCATGATTAGACACAAAAGACCCCTTTGCTGAACCATGAAGAAATTAAAACACATAGCCTTGAGCTGAGAATATAAACCGTACTAACACTTTTAGGTTGGTTTTAGAAAACCTCACTTTTTCTAGGTCTTCTATTTCATCATCCTTGAAGTACTCTTCCATATCATATATCCAGTCTATTCAATTTTCTAGATCAAGGTTCCCATTGAAGAAAGGAACTTCCACCTTTGGCCTTTTCTAGATCTTTTCCAATTCTTTAACAAGAGGATCATTTAGAGCTTCCATTTCTACTTCATCTTCAACATTTTATTCTTCTTCTGAATTTTCTCCAGTCCCATCATCTTCACTTTCAGGTGCTTTCCTCTTAGAAAACCCTATTTTTTTCCTTCTTATATGGCTTCAACTTGCCTACCAAGGGCTTTCAAATTATCAATATAGGTAATATTTTGAGGATTTATTTCTCCACTTCTAGCTCCAAATCTACCCCAACCATGTGGGGATAATCTTGCATCTATTTTCACAACACCCACAAGCTTGATCCTAGTGCAAACAACCTCCCTTCAGTGAATTTGTCTACACACTCAAAAAATTCTAGCTCTAATACCACTAATGCAATGAGGTTTCCACCTATATAAAAATACAACAACCAACACTCTAAACATATACAAATTCTCTATATAATAGCCAATTAGATAGATTGAAACATTATGTTAGGCTGATTTTCTGTCATAGCAAAATGCTTGAAAATGGCCTATTTCCTATGCAAGCTTTGTTTTTGCCTCCTGCCCTGTGTGCTTCATGTTGTCACCTGGCTCTGGTCCAAACTGCATCCCCAAATTTGCAAAATCCTGAAAGATATTCAAGTTCTCAGGTCCGCGGGAAGCAATCTTTAAAATCTGCCACAGTGTTGAAAACCCACAGTGTTTCCAAAAAGTTCATGATGTTTTTGGTCTGTGTGTTTTTGACCTGCATTGTTTTCAACCCTGTGCTTCCTGTTTTGTGCACTTATCCTTTGGCTTCGAAAACTCTATGTGTTTTCAGTCTTCCACCGTGTCAAAAACATTATGTGTTTTTGACCTCGCACTAGTTCCCTATTTGCTAGTTGTTCCTTAACTGGGCATGTGCGATGATAGGTGGGCTCGGGCCTTCAAAGATCTTCTTTGATTGGCTATCACATGGCCGGATGTTAGAATTTTTTGACATGCGATCATGTGACCACTTGCCACCTGTCCGTGTGGTCCCGGCTCTTTGCTTTGCTCAGCTGCCTGGCGGTTTGCTCTTCATTCGATGACTTGGTGACTGGCGGTTATCCTTGGTCTCCCCATTCTGGCAGTCTAGTGGCTGGCATCTTGCGACCTGGTGACTGTGTAGTCGTGCAATCTCCTGATTCTGGCAATTAAGTGGCTAGCATCCAATGACTCAGCGACGGTTAGTCACATAGTCGCTGAATGCTTGGTCGTTAGTGGTGCGGCCGGTGTTTCCAGTGACATGGGCATTCCTGATTGGCTGGTAGGTGGTGACTTGGCTTTTATCAGTGGACCCATTTGCAGTGGGTGGTGATGTGGCAGCCTGTGATTGGCTGTCGCATGGTTGCATAGCCCAATTTTTGGCTATGCGATCATGCGACCACTTGCCATGTGTCCATGATGATGACTTGGCTTGTTAGATGTGCCCGTGTTGAAAGTTTTAATCTAACGGTCAGCGTATGATCGCAAGGAATATTCCAAGCCTTTGCGATCATGCGCCATCCATCATATTTTATTCCATTTTCCAGGGTGTGCTAAGGTGCATGGTTTTCATTGGCCGGTAGGTGCTGAGGTGGCATCGTAGTTGCAAAGTTAATGGCAGAGTGGAAAAAAGTTTAGCGGCCCAATAGGTTTGCTTCTTGTTGTGGGTTCGCGGGATGATTTGGTGGCAGCGCTATTCTTTTCATGAACTGGTGAATTCTTTTGTCACTAGTTTTCCAGATGATTCAATGTGGGCTTTTTCAGGCACGTGCATTCATGTGTTCGCGGAGTCTAACTGCAGTTAGGCTTTTCATTCCACAACTGGGCTTTTGCTTTGTCGCCAATTCATGGAATTTTAACCCGAGGTGCTTGATGAGTTAGAGGATCTGAAGCCCGGGAGGATGAAGACATCTAATGGCTAGGACTTAATTATTGATATCCGATCGAATCATGGCCGTCATTGTGCTACTGGCGCCAAGAAGTAACCGTTGGTTTTCAAATTCAAATTTTCTGAGATGTTTCCAGTGCTAGTAAGGACTCGAATTGATGGCAGAGAGGGTCGGAGTTGGTGAATTTAAATTTCTCCACCATTCTAGTGTGGTCCAGGGTGCCATGTGGGTTTGCAGGGATTTGTGTTGTGTGGAGGAGGACAGTTTTGTTGGCTCGAGGTGTGATTTTAGGGTGATTGTTTTGACTTGCTCTCTTGGCAGATCTATGACCTTCTATGCACTATTCTGAGAATTATCATGATTGGAGATCATTTGTGATCTATTTCTCTGAGGTTTCTTGGTTTCCTGCCCCTGTAATAAATTATGATATAATTTTCAGTTGGTTGGGTAGTTGAAACTCTTACCCTAGCTATTCGTAGCTTCTTGCATTCTCTCTGAGAATTCCAAGGCAGCTAGTGGTATATGTAGTCAAGTTTTTAACTATGTAAGGGTTCTAAATTTTGTCAGTTCCAGTGAAGGGTTCTATTTTGTAGATTTCTCCTTCTCTCTACATATAGGGTGTTCCTCTTTCTCCATTGTTGGTTTAGAGAATATGATACATATTGTAAGCAGATCTGTCTTATGTATGAGATTGCAGCATACTTGTTCTTGTATCAGATTGTCTCCATTTGAATTTTGAATGATTAATCATACATCAAGGGTGTTTGATTTGTCTGTTTGCATTGCCTAAGTGTTTGCAAGTGGAGTTGTCTTCACAGGGATAACTGGTTCAGAGTTAGTGTTCAGATATGTATGGGCTAGGGTATCAAAGATGCATCATGCTTGTCTTCCAGTGGATGCTGGTTAATGTATTGCATGTTCCTAGGTCTTTCTTTAGATAGGTGATAGCATATCTGGGTGCAGAGGTGGTTAGATAATGTATGATCTGGTCAGGGTGAGTGTGTTGTGTTCTTGTTTCATAGTTGTCTCTTGCAATAGGGTATTTGACTCTATGGCCCATTGGAAAAGGCACTGGTCTATTAGAGACTTAGGGTATCTCAGGGGTCCCTTCAAATCCATTCAAATCATTTCATTTCAGTCCCACCCTTTCCCTTTCTGTTGTTAGGATAGGTCTCTAGTTTTCATACTCACTCCATGCAAATAGGGCTATTGCATGAGATATTAGCTTCATTGAGGTATAGGATACCTAGGAGTTTGAGAGCCATTCCACATTAATCTGTCTGCAGGCCTTTGGTTTTGTCATGAGGTGTCTTGAACGTGCAGACAAGGTAATACCCACCTGAGTGAATGTGGAGCTTGAAGTAGAAGGAGGATGTTCTTTATCCTCATCAATTGGTTTGTTTTTCTTGTCAAGCTTGAGTGCCTAATCTGAGTCTAAGCCCAACTATTTGATTCAAGCTTGGTCCTGCAAGGAAAAGAACGAACACATTAGATTATGCAAACAAGCTCATTTAAATTCTTATTGAAAACAAAATCAATTTTGCAAAATAATGAGCCAAGTTTATTGGCCTCTCAATACACATCTCATATGGTCCATTCTTAGACCTACAACATGATTTTTTTTAGCTCAAGATAACTTCAATGCCCAAAACCCTTTCCATACCCCCCAAAAAAGATAAAAAACTTATCCCAAAAACAAGCCCACTCTTCTCTAACCACCTCTAAAACCAAAAGAAAAATGAAAAAAAAATAACCCCCTCCCTAAAACATTGCTATGAAAGTCTGAATAAAACCCTCCTTCCCCACTCCTATAGTACTTACCCAATCCCATTCTCTATTATGAAATGTATGGCTTAATAGCATTGAATTATTTGTAGGTCTCCCTCCACGTGGATTCCCTACATCAAGGACTCATCTCATAATAGAAACTTCCAATCTCATCTTTTCTAGTGGGTGATGATTCCTACAAAATAGAACTAGGTCATTGCCAACTCAACATTATCAGGGTACATGTCATCAGAGTTCAAATTTGTGATGTTTTCATAAAATCTTCTCCTCAAATGTGTGCCCAAGTGACAAGTGGTACTTATTGAGCTATCCTCATGTTGAATGTAGGAATAACCTCCGATATAAGTCCTACAAAGTGATGTGAAATCTTAATATTCATCAAATATAATCCAAATAATAAATGCAAGGACTCAAACGTTAAGACATCTTAATCTCAACAAATCTTATCCCCTAATAGTCTATAAGATACTTATTATCAACTCGATGAATTTTTTAATGCAATAATATCTAACTCAAACAAAAGGATAAAATTAGTCAAGAAAATTGAACATAATTTTTTAAAGATGGGAGAATATAAAGTGATCAACCAAGTTTTTTGTCCCACAAAAGACATAACATGAGTCTATTATATAATGTGTGTGTGTGTGTGTGTGTGTGAGAGAGAGAGAGAGAGAGAGAGAGAGGGGGTAGAGAAGGGAGAGAGGAAAGAGAAAATTAAGAGATAAAGAAGTTGAGATAAAAGGAGGGGGGAGGACAAGGGAGAGAGAAGGATATCATTTTTCCTTTACACAAACACATATGTATTTTTTTCTAATTTGGCATTTCCAATACTTAGGGTTGGATTTTCTATAAGCATCCACCCCAAAGGGTTGGACCTATATATCGACACTCGCGTATTTTTTTACAAAAAAAAATGCAGAGTAACATTGAGCTCTCTTTTACTTTCTAACTATATATTTTTTATGTTTCAATTATGTTAAGGTTTTGTTTTTCAATTTTTTTCCTTGTTTCTGAAATTTTATCAAAAATCCACTTATGGAATTTTCCCTATACTTATTAATCAAAATTTGAAACAAACTACATTATTAGAAACTATACTATTTTATATACATGGTCATTTTTTATTTTTTTATTTTATTTTTTAAATAAGGGGACACGTGCACAAATTTTTATTTTTCAAGATGTGCCCACTTTGAAAATTAGTTAAAAAAATCATATATACATAAAAAATTAGCATAAACTAAATGTTGTTAGCTATTTTTTCATTAAAGTAAGTTTCTAAAAATACTATAAAAAAAAAACATTTTGGGGCCACACACTAAATACTATGTTATATATTTTTTATAGAAATAGAAGTTTGTGTGTTGCCCCTATTTGAACCCCTTATCTCCACCATTTTCCAAAAATAGTAATTCATAAAATAAAAATCTAGAACATTATATTCATCAAAACTCTGGCTCCAATTACTTTCTGAGAGATAAATGATGCTCTATGAACGCATAAGTCTAGCTCAAGTTTTTTTCTCATAGAAATAAAAATAGAGTTTTTTAGAAAGAGGCTTTTAAATGATTGGGATAGCTCATAGAGATAGTGCAAGGTTAGTTTCAAATGAATAACATAATATTTTCATGGCTCTATTTACTAAAAAATCAAATTATCAATTTCACAATTTTGTGGATTATAGGAATAAAAACATACGAGGTTATATACTTGAATCTAATAAAAATATTATTGTGTCATTTGAATAAATTTACTAATTTCACTCTATAATACTACATACAAGATAATCTCCATGCCTATGGTGAAAAGAGTAAAATTAATCTGGTGCTAGAATAATTGTACAATAATAAAGTGTTGGGATAGGAAAGATAAAGTACTGAGAGGGGAGGGGTGAATTAGTACCCTTAAATTTTTTTACTGAATAAACAATCTACAATAGTAGTGCATATCTAACTAACTGATTCCATTGTATGCAACATACATTCAAATATCTTTGCAAATGTATTGTGTATGAAAAAAAACAAAAAATGTAATCACATGACACTAGTATTTTGGTTATGCAGAAACCCTTGTTAGAAGGTAAAAACTATGGTGGGGATGACACCCATATATTCTTCACTAGTGCTATAAATAAAGTATGCCAGTTAAGGCTACAAGTGTGATCACTTCTGGTGATCTTATCCTATTATGAGTAACTTTAGATCGATTAGATCTACCTTGTGAAAATATTTTACCAACACCAAATAAGTGTACACATGGTTAAGAGATTTAAAACAGATAGTTAAGTCTACTCTGTTAAGAGATTTTCAATCCTGCTATAATGGTTAGAAGATAACAGTAAATATATGTAAATGACAACTTCAACTTGTTTGAATCAGATCTATGATATACTGGATAAATATCACCTTGATGTGTAATATACTGCTCTTTGTTATGCTTGGTAACCTTGTATATTTCTTAACAAAAATAAAATAATATCTCTAATAACTGCTCTGTCATGTAAACCTTTACTGAAATCTGATGGCTTGCTAGGAGGCTACTTCTTCATGATCTCCTTGTCATGCTGTTATATCAAAATGACATCAATTACAATTATAAAGCAAATTGCTTTGATCTAATTAGGTTTACAACATCTTAGAAAACCTAAGATCTATAGAGTACAAAAATAACCTAGATCTAACTATTACATAGGAATCATCACAACAATTCATGATTACATCCATAATAAATGTGCCTTGATCATCATAATACATTTCTAGATCCATGTAAACCATTTTCATAGATAGATGTGTCATTACTGATTACTATGTTGTTTCCTGAACAACTTGGCAAACACTAGATTCTTAATTCAGTGAATAACCTAATGCTTGGTGTGTAGAATGCTCGGTGTTTACTAACTCGGAGCTTGGTATACTTTGATGCTTGGTAAACATACTCTGTTAGACCTGTATACAATTAGCTTTTGGTTCTTCCTTGTGAATTCTTGGTATGAAGGCTTTGTAGGTTCAACCGACTAGCTCTTATAGCTCCTTATTACATCTTTTACCGACTGATCACCTTAGATTACCAATTGATATGGTTGATACCAATGACAATATATAATGCTAAAATAAAGATAATAATCTCCCCCTTTAGCATTAGTATCAAAACAATAATGTATATGTTCTGAATCTCTAATTTTTTTTTGCTAACTCCGTATATACATATACATATACATATACTAACTCTTCTACAAAATTCCCCCTTGGTGCATGCTCCTGGTATATAGTCTAGTACATTGGTATATATACTTGATTTACCCCTTTTTTGAAAGTAATGCCAAAAACAAAAAAAGTGTACTTACAACTTATAAAAAAATGTTCTTATGGGTTTCCTTCAATGAATCTAAGAGGTTTTCCCATTCCTCTTTCAAGTTGGTAAGAGCAAGGTGCTCAAGACTAACTTGTGCATGCATATCAAATATATTTTCTAACATTGATATATCTAGTGTAGTTACCAACACTTTTGCCTTCTCAATATTTTGTTCCATGATTTTGAGGTGAGGAAGCAATTCAGCTTGTAGCTCAGTGACTTGGTCACTTATGTTTCTTGCTACTTCCATAGGTTTTCTCTCAACCACCTTAATTCTTGTACATTTCAGATATTCTTATGGAAAGAATTTGGCTCAGTTTGAGAAGCATTTTCACTGACTAAGATTCTACATCTATCTTTTTAATCTTTTCACTGACCTCGATGGTGAAAGTTTCCACAGTGCATAGATTAAACAAAATTTGTATAATTTTTTGAGTTAGCTCAGTTAGAACCTCAAAAAGCTTTACCTTATTAATTGCCACTTCTTGGCTCATCTTCTCTACAAGTTTGTCTTGTTTTTTTTCTTCTACCCTTTCTTCTATCATTTTCTTGGCATCGATGTCCAGGACATTGATATCACTTGTGAGAGTGGCAAGTTGGTCCAAAATAGGTGTGTCTTCATTAATCTAGACATTAGGTACAACTTGGTGTAGAATGTCTTTTACATCCTCTAGAATCTTCTTGCTCTTACTCTCCTCCCCAAGCTTTTCTTGTGCCTCTTTTCTTGTACATAACTCTCCATATTTCCTTAATTCTTCTAGATCTAAGGTTCTTGGGTCACATTTGGGAATAATGATTACTTCATCTAGGGTGACTAGTCCTTTTCCATATTTTTTATTCTTCTTCTTAGACTCTTGTGGAGAATTCTTAACAAATGGAACTAGAGCTTTTACCTCTACAATTGTCTTTTCTTTCTCGGTCTATACTCTTTCTTCCTTTGTCTACTCCTTAGTGACCTGAGTCTCAGTTGGTACAGCTGGAGCCTTTGATGTAGTGTCTATGGGGGTCATCTTGGTAGGATTAGGATCTTCATGTGTCTTTGTGTCAACCTCCTTTTATTTTGACTCTATAGTATTTTTTTTTCTTGCTTCTTGTTCTCCAGTTGTATCCTTTCATTTCTCAAGGATTGAGCCTTCAGGTTCCTTTTGTGTCAATATATCAACTACTTGAACTAGTATAGGAAGGTCACCCAATATTATACTTACTGCTGGTTTGGTAGGTTATTTTCTTCTTGTTGAGCTCCAACAATTGTGACATCCTCATCATCCTTGACGTCATCAGGGTCTCCATTAGTAATGTCCTCTATGAGTACATCATTTGATCCATCATAAATTCCCTATATAATCACCTACTCGGGTGCATCCTTCTATACACCTATGTGCTCAGTGGCATCAATAGTAGTCTCAGGTACCTCAGTGACTCATAAATCAATGGGGTCCTTTTCCTTTTCCAAATATGCATCATCTACATGGATGCCTTTCTCTTTTCTTTGAGATTTATTTTGGGGTATAATGGCTAGAGCCAATTTATCTTCTTCAGCTTGTGCATGGAGAATAGAAGTCCATAGAAACTAACTATTATCATCAACTTATGCCATATTTTCATTAAGTATTTATAGACCTGGACTCTTCACTAGAAATATTTTAGAATATTTCTTCATCAATTCATGAATCTCGGGGCCTCTCAATGTTGGCATCACCAAAACTAGGGTCTGTTCTCTCATTGTCTTTTATGTTCTCAAGGCATAAGTCTATATGGCTGATATCTTGTCATATATAATTTTTGGTACATATTTAGAAAACTCAATTGGTACCTGTTTGAGCTTGACCATAATCTGAATTATTTCTTCTTCAATTTTATTTTAGTCCTCAATTGACAAGTGGTCAAATTGACTTATTTTTGGGTCACTAAGACCTCAAAAGTCTATTATAGATTTTGCAACCTCATCTATAGATTGATACTTATTAACAACAACTTTAAATTGATTTGCATCATCTTATTCACATCAATGTCATATTTTCTTCTTATTAACTTCTTTCTTTTCTTTGGGGCCTCAAAGGTAGCAGTAGTACAACTTTTCTTTTGATATGTTTTCGTTGGTCTAGGTCTAGATATTTTTACTGTACTTTTCTTTGGTGGAGGTGAAGCTATAGTAGTTGAAATTGTTCGTGCTCTAGCTTGTGTTACTTCCCACTTGTTCTTAGGTGTGGGCTTAACCGGTGTAGGATCTACATCCTTGTCTGACTCGGTTGCCTCATCATCATGTGCCTTGTCGGTGAGAAGTAACTAACCCTTGGTTTCTGCTTCAACCAAAATGTCCTTAGATGCTTCAACATCATCTCCAAATTTCTTTACCAAATTGCTCATCATTTTTCTTGATTTCTTGGTTATTTTCCCAATGACTAGGTCTATTTTTATCCTAGTTTTAGCTTCTTCATATGTGCCAAACCTAGTAGTTTTTAGATCCTTAGGCTCACCCAATAAATCCTTGATTTACCTTGAGGCTTGGTAAATATTCATTTCATAACCCATAGGGGCAAACCATTTTGTCCTAAGCTCAACTTCCTTTATCAATGTGTGATCCATGTCTACTAGGAAACAAATGTCATGTTCATATTATTCTACTAGTTTCCTCAGTATTCTACTCCTGACATTCATCTTATCCTTGAATTGTTCAAAATATGTATCTACAATGCGAACAAAATTATCTCCCAAACTCTTTATCAAATCAGTGATTTGAAGTGTTATAGGATTGTCAGTAGTCCAGTCAACATTACCGACTGAAGCGAAAAAGTTTTGCACATAAAAGAATATGAAAAGTAATAGAGATCCAAAATTATAAGTGTTGTATTTTTCCAATTGTATAGTCTTCATATTCTCCTTTATTTGTCTCAGCAGCAGCTCGACAAGATCCAACAGAGATCCTTTTTTCACCATTTTGAATATAATGTCAACTGCACCACATGGTACACTATTTGGTTTTCTTGACTAGAAAATCTTATAGCCAATTACATAGGCACAAAACCGTGTTTTAGGATCTATGATTGTGTTCACTCTCAATCCTCTTTCTTCCCATTCTACTCTAGTAGCTTTCTCTAGCTTGGCTCTCGGTGCACTCTTCAATGCTTTGGCTTTTTTGGTGGTAGGGTATCCATTTACTACACGTATAATGTCTTTTGTGATCTTTATGGGCTCATCAAACCATATTTTACCATCATGAAACTGACTAAAAAAAATCCTTATCCATTTGTTCATGAAATCCTTTAGAAAATGCAGGGCATTAGTCAAACCCTTGACTTCTAAATGCTCGTCATCACTCTTCAATTTTCCATTAACACTCAGCTCTTGATATATATAAATGAGCTCAAAATTACCAATTTCTCTGATTTTGTAGTGAATATAGGAACGCATGTCTTCAACCAAAAAAAACCTAGGTGGTATGCTGAAAAGCTCCAATTTTATCAATTTATGAAGCAACTTCTAGATGAAGTTTGTACTTCATCTCATCGCAAGTAGAAGAAACAATTAATCTCACTTCCTCCTTATCGACATTCTTGGATTTGTTAACCTTTGATGTGGATTCCATTGTTCCTCGTTTATGGTTTTGGTAATTATCAAATGAACAACTTGGTAATGATAGCACTTGTAATAATAATGAACACACTTAGAATTAGTCAAATATTTTCTTGAATGCTCTAAAAAATATTTTTCTTAAATTCACAGTTTGAAAAAATAAGCTAAGTTCACCATGTATTTATAGCATTTTCAAATTCACACTTAAACATTTTGCAATAAATGATCGACCTAATATAACTCAATGAAAACTGTCACACTCAGTGTATACCATGAAATACTATAAGCTCAGTTAACACATGAAATGTTCACTCTGTTAATAGTGACACTCGGTTAACCTTATTGATGCTTACCGACTAGTGACTTTTCACTCAGTCTAGCATATACCGACTATAAACACTTGAAGCTCAAAACTTTGTAAAACCATAGTGCATCTTGATTCATGCAGATTTTGTATGAGAACACATAATATAAGGAACTATATGATAAATATGATCAATTAGGATTATCAATTCCATAGATACCTTTTTATCTTAGGTGGTGGCGATGTCACCCAATCCAATGGGCAAGGTTTCATCGACTGTATTACTTGACTCAGTATTATCTTCTAATGATTTTATCCACATAATGTTTCTTACTCTCATGATATCTTCAATTGTATTACCACTCTCAAGGATTTGTGTCTCTGGTGCTCGGTCTCTGCAATCTTTACTTAAGTGACTGACTTTTTGACAGTGTAAGCCTACCATACTAGTACTTGTCTAGATATGAGATTTGCCTCTCCAATTCTTCCTCATGTAGTTAGCTATAATATATCCATATCTTCCACATGTTGTACAACTAACCCATGTGTTATAATCCCAAGTATAAGCATTGCGTTGTCTTCTCGGTTGATAGGTCTTGATTTATCCTTTCGGTGTCTAGACTTGCTTTATCTTTGTTCTGAATTCTTGTGAGGTATGACTGTGCATGTTGCAAGTGTGAAAATGTTTCTCCATGTAGGGTTTGTTAGGATTCCTATTCCACTTAGATCTTCACTCATGTTCTTGATGTCCATACTTGTTACAACTATAACAATGACCATTAAACTTAGGAGTGGTTTTAGGATTACCTTTTCCTTTACTCCTGAAAACATTTGATGTGTGGCATAGTTTACCATAGTGATAGCATGATATTTTCTTAGGTCTTTGATTCTTTTAGGTGTTTCCATGTTCATCTTGCTTAGATGATTCTCCTTTCTCAGTATAGCCTAATCTAGTAGTTCTTCCAGGTCCTCTTTGACTGATCAGAAAATCATCAATTTTTTTGGAACTATCTTCAGCTTTCTTCATCATTTCATTGTGATGTTGTTGCATCTTCACTTTTTGTTTTAGTCTCTCATTATATTTTCTAAGCTCATGAATGTCTTCAATTTTTCTTGTTAACTCACTATTCACTTGCTTGATCTCCTGATTGACAACAATCATCTAATTAGATATTTCAAAATGATTCTTGGTAAGTCTCAGTATCTTAGATTCCTTCTCTTGTAGTTTCTTAGTCATTTTCCTTTTGTCTTCAACAACAAAGTTTCTCTCAACTTTTTCTTGCCTAGCATTGTTCATGATGTTAATCATTCTTACCATTTGTGTTTCTTGATCGATCTGTAGAGTTTAAATTGTTCAGTGAGATGGACATTTTTCTCAAAAAAAAAAGAAATTGCTCCTTCAAATATGTTAGATATACTACTTGAACTGGATCCAAAATTCTAAAATGGATCATCAATATCTTCTTCGTGATAATCAGTTTCACATTTCCGAATAGCCATATCTTTTCTTTGAACTAGTAGCTTCTTCAACTCATCCTTTTCTTGCTTGTATTGCTCAATGAAGATTTGCATCTGAATCTTTTGATTATCAATTGTGTCCAACTTACATATTTCCATCCTAAGATCTTTCCTCTACAATGATTAAAATTTCAAATAAGAGATCTATCTTTGCTGCCAATTATTGGGATAGGAAAGATAAAGTACTGAGAGGGGAGGGGTGAATCAGTACCCTCAAAAACTTTTACTGAATAAACAATTTGCAATAGTAGTGTCTATCTAACTAAACTCTAATTTCATTATATGTAACATACATTCAAATAGCTTTACAAATGTAATGTGTATGAGAAAAAAAATAAACCAAACATAAAATGTAATCACATGACCCGAGTATTTTGGTTACGCAGAAACCCTTGGTAGAAGGTAAAAACTATGGTGGGGATGACACCCATAAATTCTTCACTACTAGAGTAAATAAAGTATGCCAGTTAAGGCTACACATGTGATCACTTTTGGTGATCTTACCTTGTTAGGAGTAACTTTAGATAATTAGATCTACCTTGTAAAGGATTTTAGCAACACCAAATAAGTGTGCACTCTGTTAAGAGATTTACAACAGACTGTTAAGTCTACTCTGTTAAGATATTTTCAATCCTTCTATAATGGTCAAAAGATAAAAGTAAATATCTATAAATGACAAATTCAGCTTGTTTGAATAAGATCTATGATATACTGGATAAATATCACCTTGATGTATAATATACTACTCTCTATTCTTCTTGGTAGTTGTGTATGTTTCTGACCAAAACTAAAAAAATATCTCTGATAACTGCTCTATCATGTAAACCTTGTCTGAAATCTAATGTCTTGTTAGGTGACTACTTCTTCATGATCTCCTTGTCATGTCGTTATATCGAAATGACATCAATTACAATTATAAAGAAAATTGCTTTGACCTAATTATGTTTACAACATCTTAGAAAACCTACGATCTATAGTGTACAAAAACAACCTACATCTAACTATTGCATAGGAATCATCAAAACAATTAATGATTACATCCATAATAAATGTGCTTCAATCTTGGTAATATGTTTCTAGATCCATGTAAACTGTTTGCATAGATAGATGTTCCATTAATGATTACTATGTCATTTCCTAAACAACTCGATAAATACTGCATTCTCAGTTCGGTGAATACCCTAATGCTTAGTGTGTAGAATGCTTGGTGTTTACTGAATTGGTGCTTAGTATACTCTGATGCTTGATAAACATACTCTATTAGACCTGTATACAATTATCATTTGATTCTTCCTTGTGACTACTGGGTATGAAGGATTTGTAGGTTCAACTGACTAGCTCTTATAGCTCCTTATTACATCTTTTACCAACTGATCAGCTTAGATTATTGATTGATCTAGTTGATACTAATGACAACATCTAATGCTCAAATAGAGACAACATAAAGTGGCTTCATCCTTGAAATATCAATAATGAATAAAATTAAAATAGCTCATGATATAAATGACTCCATATTCAATACAAAAATTGGGAAAGCATGTTGGTTAAACAAGACATATGACTAAATGAACTAGTGTTTCTTGACATGAAAGTAATGAAGGGAAATTCAATTTTATACAAAATGTATTGATTAGACCTTTAAATATCTTCCCATCATAAGACCTTTAAATATCTTCCCATCATAAGATACTCAATAATGGTAATGTGAAGTGATCATTAAATTTCTTAATTATCCTAAGGACTTAGAAAATGAGACTCTGTCTCTCCATTCTTATTTATATCGATAGTAAAATTTGTGCTCTTCTTATCTATTTATCTTTCACTACATCATATGATAAGCTATTTGCATAATAATCACAACATGAATTCCTATATTTATCCAATTAGATATTTATTTGGTAACTACATCAACACTTGTAGCCATTATTTCCAAGGTTGTGGCAAAGGGATGCATGATGCTAGTGTTTGGAAGTCTTTAGTCTAGAAACTAACTGCTTGAAATGGTGGATTTTTCTATTCTAGAAAACCTAAAAAAATGGTCTTGGATGTTTTCTGGGGGTTTTCTCAGAGGACCCAAAGAGTTGGTCATCCTAGGATTTTCCTCAAGGTTTCACAAGGTTTAAACATAACATTTTGAGCATTTGATATCAAATTAGAAAAATAATATGATAAATAATAAATTTTAATTAAAAATAATTAAAATACACAAAAAAATAATGAATATCTACCTTTGATACATCATGACATGGTAATTTGTATTGAAAATTAAGAAATCCTGATCAAGTTTTCCCTCCCATTCATGAGCGTTTTAATGTCGTCAAGTGAGTGTCATAGGTGAAAATGACCCAATCGACCCTTTTAAAAAAATAGAAAAAAACTTATAATTAGTAAAACACAATCAAGTTGTTTTGTTTTATAAAAGCTACTTGTATTTTTATGATTACTTTTATGAGTATGGGGATTTGATTCAAAGACCTACACTTTAAGGCTTGGATTTTCCAAGCCATAAAATTTTAAAGATTTTTGAGTTTTCATATAGCTCAAATGTGTTACTTGCATTTTTCGGTTGTTTTAGGCGAGTGGCCAATTTTTTGTTCACCATTTTGGTGCACATGCCCATATATTTGTGTTCTATTTCAACTATAATAATATTGGTCTTCTATTCTAACTATTAAAATTTTAAAAGATATAAAAATAATAATCTTTGTATATATCAATCTTATTAAATGATATGTACAAATGATCTTTTATTTTGATTGTACAGTGAGTATCATATTAAAAGGATTACAAAATAAAAACCACTTTTGTTAAAAATATTTGATTGGAAGGCTTTGCAACGAGGTCAAGGTTCGAGGATGGTTGGTGAAGGTTTTCCTTGCACAAGTTTAGATAGCCTCCACCAAGGGGAAACCTATTTTTCCCTTGTACTTTACCCTTACTATGGATGTGAGCACAAATGGGGATTATTTGGATGAGTCTTCTTCAAACCCTTCCTCTAGTAGAAAGAAATGTTCCTGTAAGCAATGAATTATGAGGTTTGAGTGAGGACATGAGAAAAGATATTTCTAGATCCAGAGGGAAAGAACACACATAGACAAGAGATGGAGGAACACTTGGTAAGAGTCTGTATTCTTCCACCTTGTTCATCACTCCTAACTATGCTATGTTTGTAGAGATTTGTAAGGAGAGTGATAGGTTTTAAAGAATATTTCTATTTTTCTAGCTATATTGGACCATAATCAATTTCCTCCTAAATATTATATTAAACATTGGTTGCACTTTGTGTTGGGGAAGAAATTGGGGGCTTCAATGCTCCTTTTGTAGGATGATGCAAAAAAAGGATTTTTATTATTTTCTTTAATAATGGTAAAATTCATGAGGAAGTACTTAAAAAATAGTTTTGGACTATAGGAAATGGTTTTTTTAGGGCGATTGGTTGGACCCCAAGGCTAACTCCTAAGAAGTTATGGAACTTTTTTTCCCTAGATGGATATCTATTAAAAATGTTTTGTCGGTTATGTAGAAACTACTTCCAAAAACCATAGAATCAGTTAGTAACGTTCTTAGAATAGATTAATCATTATCTCTAATCTCACATCTAGATGCTAGGATGCTTATTTCTATTAGACCTACTATTGATTTTCCAAATTAAATTTCTTTTGAATTTGACAATGAGCAAATTATGTGTCTAGTGGAATTTCTTGGGGGGCCTAACACTTTCTTTCTTTTAAGAAGGGAAAGGTACTTGATAAAGAATTACCCCATTCTTTAAAAAAAAATGAGACCCTATCCCATTTCTAATGGTCCAAACCATAGCATTATCCCAGACCCTAATGTGAATAATGTGGTTGAAATATCTCCCCATAGAAGTGTGGCTAGGGTCTCCACCCCTATGGTTGAAAAACTCCTTGTCAATGTGTTATCAATTCCATTGCCTAAGGTTGATTTGGAGGCCAAGTTCGATAAGCTTATGGGTGAGTTTCAAAAGGCCTCAAACCCTCTACCCCCATCTAATGCTGAAATATCTCAAAATTCTTCTGGTTCTGGTGCTATAGAAAATTAAAAAAGCATAAGAAAAAAGAATGGACAAAAACATGCCACTAAGAAAATAAAAAAATTCTCTAATGTGAGGGAAAGAGTTGAAGCAAAAATCTATACATAAAAGTTTAATATAAGGCTCAAAAGTTTCATTAATAAGGTAATTGTAACCTATCTAATAACTTCCTGGTGGGGGATGAGGCCATGAAGGTAGCTAGTGGACCTAAGGACCAGGTCCCCACCTTTGGTATGGTCACCATTGAGAATGTTGATGCCCCTAATATTTTGCAAGGGGACTAAAGAATAAGCCTAAATATACCTTCTACAAAGGATCTACATAATCTTTAAATCATTGAGGCATGCAGAAGTTCTTGTGCTAAGCCTAATAGTCATGCCCAAGTTGAGGATAAAAGTGTTTTTCCCGTAGCTAGATATGTGTGTTTTTTCCAAGCAATAGAGGGTGTGAGGTAGGGTGCCAAGATGAGTCTAATTAGATAAACGGGGGTTCCTACACTATTGATCCATATTGTGATAAATATGTGAAGGAATTTATAATTGAAGTCACAAAGGTTGATGTGATTGAGAGGGATAAGGGGAAATATGACTGCAGAAGGGATAACATGAACTCTATTGATGTTGAGAGGGTGTTTATGTTTAAGAAGAAGAGAGAGATACCTAAGGCCCCCATATCCAATCCATTTTGTAGAAAGAGGACCAAGGAAAGATTTCCTAAATGATTTTAGTCCTTCAAAGTGTGTATGGACATGAAATCTTGAATATGGGGATGTAGTTAAAATGTGTAACTCAAAATATCAGGGGATTAGAATCTATAGACAAGAAGTACGTGATCAAAATATTTTTAAGGTTTTCTTGAATATAGATGTTCTCATATTTTAGGAATTGAAATTTGACAAATTTTCTCTATTCATTAATTTGAAATGTATTTGGAAAGAGGTTATCTATTTTAAAACCAACAATTGTAAGGTTAAAGGGGGTTCTACCATTTTGATAAGATTGAAATGGGTGAACCATATTGTTAGAGAAGGAGCCTCTCCTTGCAAAAGAGTGGTTTGGGTTATAATTAGGATTAATGATAAATATATTGGATTGTACTTATTATATGCCTCGACTGACTCTCAGGAGAAGACATGGTTGTGGAAATGGATGGCTCTATTGGAGAATGTTTTTTGGATTGTAGGACGAGATTTAATATGGTTTAAAGTCATTGGTGCAAGAGCACCCTCATGATCTAATATTTCTACAGAAAGAAAATGTTTGATTTTTACTTTTTGGAGGTTTTTTAATGTTTGTAAGGTCATGTTTGACTATTCATGATTATTTTGGATAATTCTGTTAAGTTTTGAATCATTTGGACAAGAATTGTGAAAGTTACTCTAAAGCTTGATAAAAACCTTTAAAATGTTTGTTAAAAGTTGTTGATAGGTAGTTTTAGGATAGTTGGGGGGAATATTTTGATTTAAAAAAATCGTAAATGATGACTCCAAATCAAATCGGGGGTTAGCGATGGTTGGGCATTTTTGGAGATTGTGAAGAAGAAGGAACCCTAATCTTTCTATTTTATTTCTAAATTCTTCTCATGTTGAAGATTGTCCTCTTGGTTTGTATGAATTATATATTTCATCTAATAATGTGAAATTGATTAGATAAGTTATATATGTGAATATAATTTCATTTCATTTTGGTCTCATCAAATGACTAGTTTTTCATGCAACAATGTGAAATAAATGAATGGTAGAGATTATTGAGGTACAATAATGGTTTGAAACTAACTATGAAAGATTAATAAATGAGTCTAGTTTAATTTACTTTTTGTTTGATATAATTTCATTACATTTTGAATGAGTTATGACATTTTTGGTGAGAGCAGGTTTGTGATAAAACTAGGGTTTCCGACAAGCATGTAAAAACTATATATTTTTATTGTGCCATCCAAAAAGGCTCAAAATTGGTGAAAGTATTATTTAAATTTATAAATAAGGATACTAAAAAATAATTTAATTATTTGATCATTTGGGAAAGAAATGGAGGTTTTTGGGTGTCTTTTAATAGTAAATAATTTTATAGCCCTTAATGAAATGAGGGTTTGACCTAATACTGCATTATTGATTTGTTTAAAGTAATGATGATTTATATGCCATCAATGTTCATTGTGAGAGGAAATGATCAGACCAATATTTTATGTCCTTTATCAAGTTTTTATAACATGTCAATGGGCCAAAGAAGTAATGTATCTAAGTGGTGTAAAAATGGAATGTACCTTGAATATATTTATGTAGAAGTTGTCTCTTGATTGATTCTTATTTCATCCTCTACATCAATCCTGCAAACAAAGTTGGGGGAGTCAACTTTGAGTGGAAAGGGGATGAGATATTTTACTGGTGTAGGTTTCTTGATAAATTAAATATGGATGATCCTCTAACTAGTAAGAAAGAGGAATCCCACAACCTTTGGTAGACCTGGTGTAATTATCAATAGGGATCCAAGAGGATATACAGTCCACTTGATAGGTTTTATGGACATAAGGATGTGTTTTAGTTCTTGAGGGATAATAATGAGAGATGTGCCAAGGTTATCCCTTACCCATTATCCAATCTTCACCCAATGTAAGCTATTATCTCTCTGATAGACAACTCTTTGGCCCCTAGGAAAAAGGGGGATCAGTTTTCCTTGAATGTCACACTTCTATTGGATAAGGATGTGATGCAATAATTGGGAATTATCAGACTATTTAATAGATACAATACTCTCTTCATTGACCCTAGAGATAGATGGAATCAAAATTTTTCCACTTAGAATGGGTTATTCTAAATAGTTGGTAGAAAAAAAAACAAAAAAACATGAGGGTATGTGCAAGATCATGAGGGGCCAAACTATGCCCTTAAGTGGTAATGAAAAATCAGCAAATCACGGTTAGTCAACTTGACATGAAAATTTCAACTAGCTACGAACCTAATATCAAAAAGTTTTAAGAATAGAATCTATAGAAAATTGAATGTAGTTTCTAAACTACTAGGCCTTTTTTGAGAAAAAGTTAGTATGATTGGTGAAAAGTATAGATTTCAAAGTAGCATCACAAAAATTTTAGGAAAAAAATAAGAAGTAGGTGTATGTCTGACCACCTTAATCATAATCAAATGATAATATTTTATTATAAGATTTTATATATAAGTAGTAGACTCATGCTCGGATGTGATGCATATTTTTTTGTAATTTTATTCCAAAAAAAAATAAAATTATGAATTTTTTGCTACAACATTTTCAGAATAAAAAAGTTCTCGTGTTTGACCACCTTAACTCATTCAAAACTTTACAAAATTCAAATTTTTTTTTCCCTTATAGTAGGAAAAGTATAGAATGTGACACATTTTTTGGATTTCAAAAATGTTATACCATCTGAAAGTTATAGTCATTTTTCAATCAGTATATAAATCAACACTTTAGAGGTAGCTCAATTAGAAAATAACTAATAATTACTTATCGAATTCAAAATTTGACAGCAATTATATTGATAGAAAGTTGATAATCTCCTTAAGATACCCTTTTTATTTTATCAAATTTGGGTGAAAAAAAAGTCATCAGCTACATTGTCAAAATTTTGAACTGACATCACCACTTTTTTGCCCCTCATGATCTTGCACATACCCATGAGTAGAGTTGAAACTGACTTACATAATGAACCCTACAGAGATGAAATAATGTTATGTTTAGATCTTGAAAACCTAGAAGCCAATGACGCTTCCTCTAATGAAAAGAATGCACTAAGAAAAAACTAGAATGCCAGGATTATGGGAATGAAAACTATAGCCAAGATTAACTGGCTGGAACATGGAGAAAGAGGCTTTGAGTTGTTCTTTAAAATTATCAAAAAATGAAGCTAAGGAAAACATTGAATCTATATAGGAGGAAGATAGGATGATCTCTAATCAATTGGAGATTCTAGATGCCTTAAAAATGTTCTATAAAAAACTATTTTCCTCTGAAGATAATGATCAATAGAATAAGAGGGACAAAGAGATGGTGAGAAATATAATTCCAAAGAAGATGGAAGATTATGATGCATTATCCTAAACAAGGACATCTCGGTGGCAGAGGTTAAAGTATCCACCCTTTCCTTGAGAAATAATAAAGCTCTAGGGCCTGATGGCCTACCATTGGAGTTATACAAGAAGAAATTGGATTGGATGAGAGAGGAATTGCATGAAGTTTATATGGAAGCACTTAGTAAAGTTTCACTAGGAGGAGAGATTAATAAGGGCTTGATCAAACTCATCCCCAAAGACGAAGATAGATCACTCATTAAGAAATGGTTCCCTATTACACTTTTGAATGTTTTTTACAAAATACTAGCCAAGTTGGTAGCCAAAAGACTAGATGATATTCTCCCAAAGGTAGTTAATCCTACAAAATCTAGTTTTATAAAAGGAAGATATATCTGAGAAAATATTTTTTCCTATTGGGAGGCCATGGATTGGGAAAATGAATGAAAATAGCCCTCAACCATGCTGCTAGTGGATTTTGAAAAAGCTTATGATCAGCTTAAATGGGAATTTATTTATATGATGCAAGAAGGCTTGGGCTTCCAGGGGAAGATTTTCCACATGCTTAGGACATTAAAGAAATATGAAAATTCCATGGTGGATGTGAATGGATTCGAATCTGAAACTTTTATGCTATCTAGGTCCATTAGACAAGGATGCCCCCTAGCTCCAGCATTGTTTGTCTTAGTTATTGTTGTCCTACATTATCTGATGAGGGATAAGAGTATTTACCCCTATTAGAAGAATCACCCTTCCCAACAATGAGGGGCTAATAAACATGCACTTTTTTTATGAAACAACCTTTCTAACTCAACTCGAGGATGAAAATATGGAGGATTTGATCAAGAAATTAGATGGGTTTTATAATTATTCAGGGAGAAAGGTTTCACTTCCCAAGTCCATTATATTGGGATGCAATGCTCAACCCCCCTCATGGTTCTTTAAGTATCCCTTAATGTGGGGTGCCTTAGATCACCTAGTCAAATATTTAGGGATCCTCTTTTCAATCAACCGTAATCTGAAGGAAATGTGGGCATGGATTCATGATAAGATAGACAAAAATATTAGGAAGTGAAACAAGAAATACTTGTCATTAGGTCAGAGAGTACAATTTTGTTAGAATATCCTTTCTTCTTATAATGTCTACTTCTCCTATGCCTAGTTATTCTCTCAATATCAATTCAATAATGTTTAGAAGAAAAATTGAGGAATTTTTGTGGTCAGATGGTAAGACTAAGAGGAAGAAGCATATCATTAGGTGATGTTGGTGGGTCATGAGTAATAAAGTAGGGGGGTGGGCTAAAGGATTTTAAAACAAAAGGCATTGCTTAGGCCACCATATGGGTATTTAAACCCTTGTAAGGTTATGAGCCATATAATGTCCTAGTTAGACATATCATTGCAAGGGAAGTCCTAAAATAGATCCCTACATTGAAAGGACTACCTATGTGTGACCTTCTTGCTGGAGACTTTCCTATTAGACCAACATGGTCATTGGTTTGTAAGGCACTTTGGAAAGCATTGTATTGTGTTAGAAAGCATATTACATAGAAAGGTATTGTGGATATGAATAATAGGTTGTATGGAGAAAGATCTCTTTGGTGGAACTTAGTGAAAAAAGATAATCATCTTACTCTATTACAAGAGTGCTCTACTAGGGCTTGGGCCAATAAAGGTATCAGAGTGTTCAATGATATTATTACCAAAAGGTAGTTGATATCTTGGAGTGAATATCTAGCATATTTAGCATTCCTCCTTCACAATAGATAACCTACTCAATTATCAAGGATGCCTATTCTTTTATACCCTTCCCTATTTCTTTTATATCCATCCCAAATAGATTTTCTAGCTTCTCTTGGCCTAATGGTATTGTGCTTCCTAGATTGTGAAATCCAAAAATGCTTACCCTATAGATTGTTAATAATTGTGAGATCTTAGATCATGTTTCCAGCATATGGAACCTTAAACCTAACCCCTCCGAATGATGCCCTTCCTTTTGAAACATTTGGGAGAGAATATTTGAACCTACAAAGATATTCATTGTTTGGAGTCTTATTTTGTGCAAACTTCCTATTCTTACTTCCTATTCCCAAGACAGGTGGAGAGCTCAATACCTATAGTTTGTAAATAACTACTTAAAAATTATTTAACATATTTTATTTATTATTTATTGGAAAAGGAAATATGGTTTATGCTTGAATTTTACATTCAAAATAATATAGTTTATGACATGTTGTAGTCTAGCAAGTCATTGGGCTTGAAGGATATTAATGCCTTTTTATCTATTCTCTTAATTAAAGTTTTAAATGGATTATTTTGAAAGATAAGATTGATGAGCTATTTGGTGGGAGACATGGGATTCTTATTGATTCTCTATAGAGACTCTTGTCTATGATGTTGTTTTACAAGTCACAGTGATTATGAATCTACATGGAAGAAAATTTGAGAGGTTACTAAGAAATGGCATGCGTGGGATTTTGTTTGGGATGTCTTGGATGGATTTATATGGGCTAGGACCACATAAGAGAGAGATCCCTCTGAGGTTGCATTAGAAAACTTCATTGTGGAGATGGAAGAGTAGCACAGGGTAGAGAGGAGAAAGAGAACCCTCCAAGAAGAAGAGGTAGTTGAACCAGTATAGGAGGCACCACTTGTAGTTGTATATCCACAAGAACCTCTTCATGTTGCAAAACCTATTGTTGAGGTCATCCCCATAATTGTACCTAGAGTAGAAATTGAAGTCCTCAAATGGACTGAAGGGCCTTTGGGGTGGGTTTCATGGTTTAAGGTCCCCCTCAATGAGCACTAAATTATGTAATATTTAATCCCTTTGATTATTTTTTATAAATTCTCAATGATCTACATGACTGAAATGAGAATTCTATATAGTGATGTTGGAGAACAATGTGCTCCCCTTGGTATCTTTTTTTGGGGATGTAGGTTATACATTGTATGTTGATCCTCTTATAATTAATATAAAAAAAAAGTATTTGATTGATCAAATATTTTTAGAAATCTTTACTTTTAGTTTTATAAAATTAATCACAACAACTAAGAGGCACTAGCCATCTAATCAATTAAATTTGTAATTAAAATTTATATTATGAAATTGAAAAAATAGAATTGAGAGAGTGTGGTATTTCAAATATGTCTAGTATATGAACATTTTTTATAAAATATTTATTTATCATTACACAAAAAGAAAATCACTTTTAAAAATCTATTAAATAGAGTCCACATATATTGGTTAAGTAAAAAGGAGTATTAATTTTTTAAGTGCAAATTTATTATTAAAAAAATTATATAGTAGCTATATAATTTTTTAATGATCTTAATTTTTTAAAAAGTATTACACATCATGAGGATCTACCTTGTGGTGTAGTGATTTGTTGGTTGCACCATTAATGGTGCAACCAAGGTTCAAATCCCTGCTTGGCCCAAATAGTGATCATGCTGATTTAGGAAGTAGTAGGTCCTAATCCCACTATTTACCTACCAAAAAATGTACTACACATCATAATTGTTTAACTTTATTACATACACAAAAGACACACATATGAAAATTGGAATAGATTATATAATACAAATAGTTATAATAAAAATCTTGATGAAGGTTGTTAGGCCTCTTTTCTGTCATTGCAAAATCTTGTGACGTTGGCCTGTTCTGTGCAATGTTTTTGTTTTGTTGTCCTGCCATGCCTGCAATCTCAGTCTTGACTTGCGATGAAAATCCACTTGGTTTTATGGTGTGCGCTCCTGCCTTGTGTTCTTTGTGTGTCACCTTGCTTCAGTCCAAGTTGCATCTGCTAATGTGCAAAACCCAGTAAGATTTTCTAGTTTCAAGGTCCGCAGGAAGCATTTTTAAAGTTTTCCCTCAGTGTTGAAAACCCATAGTGTTTTTGAAAACCTGTGATGTTTTCGGCTTCCTTACTATCTTTCGGTCTATTGAAAATTCCTATGTGTTTTCGATCTTTTGCCGAAAACTTGCGTTGTTTTTGACCCTTTGCCTTCAAGCTTTGTGCACTTGTCTTATGGTGCTGAAAACTTTGTGTGTTTTCGATGTTCCCTCAACTGCGCAAGCCCAACATGAATGGTGTGTCCAAGCTCTTCCTGATTGGCTGTCGCATGGCCGCATGTCAGACTTTTCTGACATGTGATCATGTGACCGCTTGCCACCTGGCCATGTGGGTCCCAGTTCTTATTCGGCTGCCTGGCGGTTTGCTTTTCTTTAGTGCGCAGGTGTGATGGATGGTGGGGCCCAATCTTTGTAGGGTGTTAGTCGCACTTTCTCCAAGTCTCCAGGTGGTTACATCTTCTATCCAGTGACTTGGCAACTATGTAGTCGCATGGTCTCTTCATTCTTAGCGGTTAGTGGCTGACATCTCATGACTTGGCAGACGGTTAGTCGCATAGTCGCTGAGTGCTTGGCGGTTTGTCTCTTCTTATGCTTCCAGCATAATTAAAGTTCAAACAGGATCGATGGTTGCTGCAAGTTTGCATGGTGAAGATGCACGAGGTTTATTTCTTGCACTTTCACGACAACCATCCGATGCTCTGAAAGGATGAGGCTTCTTTGGTGTGGTCCCGAAGGTGGACATGTGGCAGCTTGTGATTGGCTATCGCATGGTCACATAGCCCAGTTTTTGGCTATGCAATCATGCAACTGATTGACATGTGTCCATGGCAGTGTGTTGGCATTTTGGTAGGTGGACTCATTGGCTTTTGTTACGGAGATGGTGATGAGTTGGTTTATGTCAAAGGGGCCCGCAGTGAAAGGCTTTTAATCAATGATCGGCGTATAATCTCAAGGAATATTCTTGGCCTTTGAGATCATGTGCCATCTATTGATTTTATTCCATCTTGCCAGGTTGTTTGTTGTCCGTAGTGGGTCCAGTGTGACATGTCTGTGCAGGTGGGGGTTTCTTATTGGTTGACCTGGATGTGCTCAAAAGTGGGGCCATTGTCAGAGGGGTCTATGACAAGGATGGATCCTATGGCCAGCCTAAGTTCTCATGGGATTTGTCAGAGCCATGAGATCTTGTGCTAGCCATTCATTTTCAAAAGCTCATGGAAGGTGGGTCCTATGTCAGTATGACCAGGTGTGGATCAGTGAATGGTTTAGTGACATGTGGCTTTGGGCGGGCCCGGTTGGAGTCTAGTGTTTGGCAGTCCAGATAAAAGGTGGCGGTGCCGATATATTTCTGTCTTGTTGCACATTCGTGAGAAAATTTGGACATTCACTAGTTTGTCTGGCAATTATGCAAAGGGTGGTCACGAGGTCGCTAAGTTCTATAGCGGAGGTAGGATGTTTTCCATAAACTGGCGAAATGCTTTTGTCGCCAGTTCACCAGATGACTTAAAGTGGGCTATTTTAACACGTGCAGTCATGTGTTCGCGGAGTCTAACTGGAGTTAAGTTTTTCATTCCATGACTAAGAAATTCTTTATCGCCAGTTCGCTGAATGAAACCCGAGGTGCCTAGATGAGTTAGAGTTGCGAAGCCCGAGAAAGATAAAGATCTAACGGCAGGGATATAAAGTTGATCTCTATTTGAATCGTGATTGTTGATGAGCTGGGCACCATAGAAGCGGCCATTAGTATTCAAATTCAAATTTTCTAAGGGTTTGCAATGACAAGAAGGACTAGTTTTAAATGTTTTAGCAGTCTGATTGGATTTATTTGGTGTTGCGGTGTGGTCCAGCGGCTATGTGGCTTAATTGCAGAAGTTGGTTTGGTACTTGGTGAAGGACAGTCTTGGCTTGAGGTGTTTTTGCAATAAATTTTGTAACCATTTCCAATAGGTTGGGTGGTTGAGACCCTAACCCTAGCTGTCTGAAGCTTGTTGCATCTGATCTTGAGGATCCCAAGGTAGCTAGTGGTATAAGTTAGAGAATTTTGGATTTTGCAGGGGTTCCAAAATCTTGTGCTTTTGGTCCCTAGTTTTTTACTGTAATATATTGATAGAAGTCTAGTTTTGTGATTTTTCTCATCTTGGTGTCATTCTAATTGTATGCTGATTCTAGATTTTGTAATGAAAACATCATTGAATCCCAATCTTGTATCTTGTGTATGTCTTCTTGCTTGTCTCTGAGCTCATATATGTTAATATCACAAAGTGTGTTAATGTATGGTAAACAAAGAGTATTTTGAATTCATCTCTGAGTTTCTAACAAAGTTAGGATTAAAGCCTTTTAGGTGAATTCAGTGAGTTTACAGCCAGGTATAGAATTTGATGTCCTTGTGCTTGAGGGAAAGGGGTAATAGGCAAAGCATTTACTCTGGTTTCCATTGTGTTTGTTTTGAGGTATTCAGTTAAGGTATACAATTAGGTGATTCTGAGCCTTGGGATAAGGCACTGGTCTTTCCTCTTGAGGTATGCATGGTTAACAACCACAAACACAAACATCATTTGATAAACCTTTAACAATTCTATATGAGATATAGTGGAATATTGTTTTAGACTCCTTTAGAGAAGTGAGTCAAGGGTACACCCACCTGAGCACTGAAGCTCAAAGTGTAGAAGGATCCTTTTATCCTTGTCAGTTGGCCCTCTTCCTTGTGGACTTTGGAGTGGTGATAGAGTCAGGATTTTATTTATATTATCCATCAAAGTGTAAATCTACAAGTTGAAGATCAAAGGGAATAATCCACAACCAACAAAGGTAATTGTACAACTATCCATTTACACATAAGTTTCTACATAAGCTACACATTAAGTAAAACAAGGAAGCGAAATATATTATTCAAAATATTGTTGAGTTCAATCCCTATAGGTTAAAATTAATCATCAAATTCAATATTTCTTAAAATATTCCTTCTAATGTGTTCTTCATATGTCTTGATTTCTTCATGCTCCATATTTCTTATTCTTATTTTTCCTATTCCATACGAATTTTGGTGTTTATGCCCAATTAATGATATAAAAAATAAATATAAATTTTTCTCTCTTTTCATATTATTTATTCATTATCCTTATTTATTTAAATAGGAAGATCTTGTTATTTTTACTTTTTCCTAAATTTTGTCTGCCAAGTATATTTCTCTTGGTAAACATCCCTTTCATCCCTACCATCCATGTTGGACAAGTTTATGTTAAAATCAGGTGTAGGAAAACAAGCTAGAAAGACAATAGATCATACTCGTCTCCTTCTCTAAGCTAAAATAGACATTATGATTTTAGATTGAGCATTCTAAAACTTTGATCCAACTAATGTTGTCACTTGACTTACTATCTATGATACAATCCTTCATAGCTACAATTTTCTAAATTTACTAATTGTTATTCTCACACTCACGAATTGTAACTAGAATTTTTTGACCTATTATTTATGAAAATTATATGAATGACCTTTTATGCATTAAAGGACTCCCAAACAAGTCAAAATGGGAAGATGAAACCATTTTTTTATTGTTATTATACTTCTCTATTATTCTATGGAATTAAATAATAATGTGTACAAATTTTTATTTTGTTATCAATTCTAAAATATTTATCATCAACACATATAGAACTATATTTGACCACGTATAATAAAATAAGGACAAGAAATTGTGGTTAATCAAAATATTAGAAAATTAAAATTTGAAAAATATCTAAGGGTTTAATGAGTTATTCAAATTTTAGCCTTTATTAAGATTGATCCATGAATCCCTTTTAGACAAATATGCCTTGATTTTTTTAATCATTTTTTAAGACTATAATATACTTATTTTAATTTATTCTACATTCAAAAGACTGAAGTGTTAATAACATCTTTATCTTTGCTTACATTAACATGGATCTTAGGTGTTTTGGGATAATTCTCTAGATAATGACATAGATGTGTTATAAGTTTATGAAAAAGGATTAGACATAAAAGAAATGAGATCTAGAGAACAAAACTTTGTTTAATTGATTGACACATTCTATAAATGGCATATTCTCAAGAGAGATGTATGGGTTTTTATTTAATTATATTTAATATACATTATATATCTGCATACTTGTCATATGCATGTTTATAATTTTCATGATAATAAAGGCAAAGGCTATTATGGAAATTGAACTAGTTGGCCTTCCATATGTTGTGTTTCATCTTTTGACCATTTCCAATAGGTTGGGTGGTTGAGACCCTAACCCTAGCTATCTGAAGCTTTTTGCATCTGATCTTGAGGATCCCAAGGTAGCTAGTGGTATAAGTTAGAGAATTTTGGATTTTGCAAGGGTTCCAAAATCTTGTGCTTTTGGTCCTTGGTTTTTGACTGTAATATACTGATAGAAGTCTGGTTTTGTGATTTTTCTCATCTTGGTGTCATTCTAATTGTATGTTGATTCTAGATTTGTTAATGAAAACATCATTGAATCCCAATCTTGTATCTTGTGTATGTCTTCTTGCTTGTCTCTGAGCTCATATATGTTAATATCACAAAGTGTGTTAATGTATGGTAAACAAAGAGTATTTTGAATTCATCTCTGAGTTTCTAACAAAGTTAGGATTAAAGCCTTTTAGGTGAATTCAGTGAGTTTACAGCCAGGTATAGAATTTGATGTCCTTGTGCTTGAGGGAAAGGGGTAATAGGCAAAGCACTTACTCTGGTTTCCATTGTGTTTGATTTGAGGTATTCAGTTGAGGTATACAATTAGGTGATTCTGAGCCCTGGGATAAGGCACTGGTCTTTCCTCTTGAGGTATGCATGGTTAACAACCACAAACACAAACATCATTTGATAAACCTTTAATAATTCTATATGAGATATAGTGGAATATTGTTTTAGACTCCTTTAGAGAAGTGAGTCAAGGGTAGACTTGCCTGAGCACTGAAGCTCAAAGTGTAGAAGGATCCTTTGATCCTTGTCAATTGGCCCTCTTCCTTGTGGACTTTGGAGTGGTGATAGAGTCAGGATTTTATTTATATTATCCATCAAAGTGTAAATCTGCAAGTTGAAGATCAAAGGGAATAATCCACAACCAACAAAATGGCAACTCTACTGGGGAGAACATAAGGAAAACCTATTAAAGAGCTCTGGTTGCTGCTATATTGAAGTAGTCAAAATATTTTGACCAGATTGGTTTGGCCCATCCGAGTCACCAACAAAATGGCGACTCCGCTGGGGACAACTATAAAGATATGCATTTGTTAAGAGTCAGTGATTCTACTGGGGAGAATCTAAAGAGAAAGGTTATATTCTGTTCTTGTTTTCCTGAGTGTTTTGAAGATTTCCCATCTAGGTGGGTGGCAACTCAAAGCTTTGAACCAGTGCAACATATTGAAGAAGCATGGATAGGAGGAGAAATACTAGGTCATATGTTAGAAAGAATCTGGAGGTCACTCTGGAGAAATTACCTAGATAGGGAAACAAGAGCTAGATTAGAAGGAATGGTGAGTCTACCAGTACTCCCATGAGAGAACAAAGAAATGCTAGAGCCAGAAGACCACATGTATCCTCAAATGAGGATGGTTCAAAAGACATAGTTTCTAGATCAAAAGGTGGTCACTCTGAAGAGAGATTTTATGATACCCCTGAGGCTGCATTTCAGGACAAAGGTCCATTATCTGTAGGTCAAAATGAAGAAAATAGAGATATGGGTTTAGAGGTTGACTTGGATTTTGAAGAAGATCAATTTAGAAGAGAACCCATGAGACATAGGTAGGTCCATTTCCCATATCAAAATCTTCCTAATGTGGATGTGTCATCTGGTTCTGATGACATTATGGTTGATCCTGATGACTTGAATGCACTAAGGTTGCAGTTGGCAGAGCAGGATGCCATACATAAAAGATTACAAGAAGAGAGAGAGGCTGAAAAGGTAAATGCTTTGATAGAGAGGTGGTCTCTTATTAGAAAAATAAATTAAATGAAGGAGAGAAACAAAATTCTTGCTTCTACTCCTAAAACATTGTAGCATGATATGTTTGGTGATCTTGATGCCTTGAGGAGTGAGCAAGAATGCTTACTGTAGGATCATGAATTTGAAAATGAGGGCCCTGTGGTTAGACAAGGGAAAAGCTATGTCCCTTTGCCTAAAGATAAAGATGGGCACAGGATTACCAGGCCTACTGTTATCATAAATGAGAAAGGAAAGTAGAAGATGGTGGGTGACCAAGAAAGCAAACCAGTGACAATACCAGGGATCCCACCACCTGATTCAAATAAGGACATTGAAATGGAGAGAAGGAGAAAAGAAGATTAGGACCTTGCAAGAGAACTAGAGAGAGCTGAGGTTGACGCTGCCATTGTAGAAAAGAAAAGGAATATCCAATTTTTGTGGGCTTCTTTAGCTAATGCTCTTGGCCCATCTGCTACTGAACTAGGTATGCCATCTATGACTACTACTTTTCCACTTAGTAATGCTACTAGTTATTTTCCTTCTTCATCTGCTAGGATAGGTGCAGGTCCTAGGCAGCAGTCAAATGCACAGATAAATGTAGATGCTAATGTTGATCCTAGGGTTAACATTAGTTCGAGCTTTCAAAGAAGACCTATGCAATTAGAAGGCTATAGGCAAATAAGTTTTGATGGAATTCCTGGCTATCCAAATGCTTTTCCAAGTGATATTAGAGATAAGGTACCTAAGTTTGCTGGTAATAATGCTATAAGTTGTGAGGAGCATCTTAGGTTATTTGTTGATATGCTTAATGACTATGAGGTAGAGCATGAGGATGTTGTCATGAAATTGTTTGTTCAATCTCTAATGGAGGATGCTAGAGATTGGTTTAAAAGGCTTCCTGATAGATGTATTGATACTTGGGACTCTTTTGAGAAATTTTTCAAAGAGCAGTATGGTGATAGGCCTAATGCTAGCTTCATGTTGAATGAATTCAATACCATAAGGAAAAATCAGAATGAGTCTGCAGCTGAGTTGAACATGAGATTTCAGAAAGTTATGGACAAGTTGTTCCAAGTCATGCAGTTGGATGACAATGTCTATCTGACT
Organism: Chamaecyparis obtusa; assembly: GCA_027943335.1. NCBI lineage: Eukaryota > Viridiplantae > Streptophyta > Pinopsida > Cupressales > Cupressaceae > Chamaecyparis > Chamaecyparis obtusa. The sequence continues at coordinate 82,362 of BSBK01008640.1, read as the reverse complement.
ACATACTTCAATGCATTTGATGGGAAGATGGGATATTTATTGAGGGATAAAGAACCAAGAACTCTTAGGGATGCTTTTAGGATTGCTTTCAATATTGAGAACAACATGAAAATATTAGGAAAATTGGGTGGAAAGAGAGATGACCCAAAGTTGTTTGGGGACAGGAAATATAAAAAAGAAAATGATAGGAATGTTGGATCTAGGAGGCAGGAAGAAGATAAGTTGGATAAGGTGCTTAATGCATTGAAGGATTTGAAGGCACCTACAAATAGGAACATCAGTGCTCCTACCAATGAGAGGCCTCGGTTCAACAACAATTTTAGTAAGCAGAATAGACTGCAGAATTACCCCTACAACACCCAATGGAAGGATGGCAAGCCTATTGTCCCTGCTGCAAGAGGAAACAATGACAGAGGTGTCCCTGAACCTCTACATAAAGCTTCAATAAATGTCATGGAGAATGTACCTTGGTGTGTTGCATGCTAGTCCCCTCATTCTGTAGAGCATTGTGTGGTTGCACAATCTATGGCTGCAAATCAATATTGTGGTGATGAGGAGATAGAACAAGAAGAAGAACAAGATGATGTTGGTTGCAACATGGCTTCTTCATGTCTAGGATATGAAGATGATTATGATTTTGATGAAGAGGTAGATGTGAATGTGAAGAGACATAATTAGGTCCTTTTTCATCAAGAGGTAGATGTGAATGTGAAGAGACATTTAATTTTAGTTCTACACAATTTATATGTGCTAACATGTGGGATTGAAAGTGTAGATGCAAATGAGGTTGTTGACCAATTTATTTTCAATATTAATGCTTTTACAAATTTGAGATTTTCCAGAGCTATTCAAAGCATTTGCAGGGTGCCCCAGAGGATTTACAAGGAGCCTCTTAGGTGGGGCTCCAGTGTGAATACACAGCTAGTGTGGATGCGGTTTCTTGCCTTCTGCCTGGTAAAGGATTAGGGTTTGAGGGTGCCCTAGAAATTGGGGCTGGCAAGGGTTCTTTATCAGCGAACAAGGGTTTGACTAAATGGGTAGATGTCACTTTTGAGGAGGAAGACTTAGCTTGGCTTCAGTCTTCTGACCATGTTCCTCAGTGGGTACTCCTGCAAGGGAAATGGAGGGATCAAGAAGCTCCCACCTCCTCTCCACAGATCTGTCATTCGCAAGGCTTTTAGCGGTAGGATTTTTCTGGGCATCCTTAGCTACTAGCTATGTTTGAAGGCATTCTTGGCCCCCATCCTTTTGTAGCAATAGACCGTTATAGACCACCTTTTCATGGGAAGGCTTTACATCACCCCTTTCAGTGTCGTCAGTATCATCAGAGACCCTTTTCACCTTAGCCCATTTTTTATATTTGTCATCCCCCATCTCTGACTCTACCTCCAGCTTATTTCTCCTCTAATTCTAGCTATCCCCCTTTTGTTTCTCCCCCGAATCATATCCTTGTTGCTCATCCCACCTTTCTTTCTATGTCTAACAATATACCCATCTTTCACAGAGGTCCCTTCAATCCAAATCCTCGCGTCCATGAGAATGTTCTCAATCTGCCCTTCCATTAGCAGTTTTCTCAGCCCCCATAGAAGGAGATTTTCCAGTAGCCACCTGTGAACCCTCAGATTACCATTTCATTTGACATGATCACCTCCAAGGTGGACTTCTTGCGATCTTCAGCACTCATAGGTAAGTTGCAATCACCTGTGGATTTTAAGTCGCTTCTTTCTTGGGAAAATCATGCATGGATAGGGCTCAAAGAGATATTTCAATATGAGAAAGATTCTTGCTTCTTTGTTGCAATATTTAATTCTCAAGAGCATAAATCTATTGTTCATAAGTTTAAAGGCTAGTTCTACATGGGGATTGGTATCACCACATTGGCATGGACTCCTCATTTTGAACCCAATGCTTCTTTGCAATTATTTCACCTGCGTTGGATATCTTTCCCGAATCTTCCCCTTGAATATAGAGACCCTCATCTTGTTGAAGTTCTAGCTAATAGACTGGGAATTTTTATCAAGCATGATCTAGAGCCTTTCATCAATCTCCATCTTCCTATTAGTGTTTGTCTTCTCATGAGGGATAAGGATCCCCTCCCATCAATTCTCTCTATTCAGTCTAAGTTTGGAATTTGGGTTAAACAGATCAAGCCTCTTGACCCTTGTTCTATTGTCTCTAAGGATAATTCTCTAGGCCATTTTGTTTACCAGTGCCAATAGACTCCCGTAACTTCTCATGATATCTATTACCACTTTGTGTCTAACCCTTTTCTCTGCCCATTTGTTAGCTTCGATTCATCTGTGGTACCCTCCACTCAGTAATTGATCCTGCATGCTTGTCAGGTGACTCCCCCTCCCAGTTCGTTGATTATCTCATTGCTTGCTACTAATTTGGGAATGCACTCTTCTTTGTGCATGCCTTCATTGGCCCATTTTATCATCTCTGATTTACCTACCCCAACTTCATATTTTCTTTCCTTTATTGCCAAGCCCCGCTTCTTGCAGACCCCTTGCGGTATTAGTATTAGCCTATCTCCTTCCCCCAGTATGGTTACTCTTTTTTCTCCACCTCCATCCATCACCTTTGTTAAGTTGAAACCTGCACCCCCTCCTCCCTTGCATCCTCCTTGGCTGGCTGGTGCTTCTTTTTCCTGGGTTGATCGCCCATTATTATGTCCCCCCGATCCTTTGCTGGGGGAGGAAGACATTATTCAAAATTTAATTTTTAATAGTCTTCCTTTTGTTCCGATACCATCTTCCTTGTCTTGTCCACATTCTTATCAGGAGATCTGACTAATGTCTAATAAGATTCTTATATTGGAGGCCTCTCAAATTATTGATGAAATTGCAGTTGAAGAAGGAATTATTCTGGGCTTGTCTGACAAATATAATCCTTCTCCTGAAGCTGATGCCAATTTCTCTATTTCGGTGGATCTTGGCCCCTTCCCTATTTTGGATAACTTCAATTATTCATAGAATCTTTCATTACATAAGTTTTCTTCCATTCGATCCCCCTTGCTAGCTGATTTAGTTCTAGTTACCAATACTCCTAGGAAGAGGGGTAGGAGTCCCTTAGCCTCTAAAATTAAAGATGAGATTGATGCGGGTATTCAGTCGACTCTATTGGATTCATTTTCACCCATAATTCATACCAGGAGAGCAGTGTGCTCTCTTGGCCCCCAATGAAGATTCTCTCATGGAATGTTAGGGGCTTAAATACCCCTGACAAGAGATGAAGGGTCAAATAATATATTGACTCTTCAAAAGAAGACATTGTTCTTATTCAAGAATCCAAATTCTCTCAGTCATCATTTGATAAGATTATTCGTAAGTGGTCTCTCTGGGACTTAGCTTGCATCCCTTCATCTAAGGCATCAGGTGGTCTCATTGTCCTCTGGCACCAGAAAAGTATTCATGCTAAAATTTTGGCTATCAATCCTAATTGGATGCTCATTAAAGTCACCTGGTTTGATGTTCAATTTCATCTATTCAATGTGTATGGTCCGGCTTCTCCCAATGACAAGCTTCTACTATGGGAATCTCTTTCTGATCAACTAGGGAAGATTGGTGATTCACCCTGTATGCTAGGTGGAGACTTTAACGCCATTGCCTCCCTTGATGAAAAATCAGGTGGGAACCCTACAACACAAAGGGTGGTAGATGAATTCTTAGCCTTCATCCAGAGTAATGCTTTGTGCAATATACCTTTATTGAATGGAAATTTCACCTGGTCTAATCATAGATCTAACACCCCCATCTCATCTACATTAGATAGGTCTCTCATCTCCTCTAACTTTAAGATGTTAAATGTCTCTTTTGCTTCAGACATACTCTCCTCGTCAAAGTCTGATCACTTTCCCATAGCGTTGGATATTAATACAGTACCTTCTGCTAAGAAGAGTTCCTCATTTAAATTTGAAAGCATGTGCTTCATACACCCTCATTTTTTGTCTCTTCTTCATTAGTGGTGGGTTAGTGCACCCTTTTGTAAAGGTACCAAAATGTATCAGTTCTCTAACAAACTCAAATTTGTGAGGTCTAAAATTACCATATGGAACAAGGAAGTTTTTAAAAATATTTTCCATGAGAAGTCGCGGGTAGAGTAGGAACTTGCTTAGATTTCGGACCACATTATTAAGAATGGTCCAAATGAAGAGTTAGCAGAGAAACAAAGATCTCTTCAATCTCATTGGGCTATCCTCTGTTCTAGAGAAGAAATCTACTAGTGTCAGAAGTCTAGAGAACTCTAGCTGAAAGCGGGTGATAGGAACACTAAGTTTTTTCATGCTTCTACTAAAATTAGGAAAGCAACATAATCTATATTCTCCATTAAAAGTGCATCCTCTACCCAAGTCCTATCCTCTCAACAAAAAATTAGTAGTGAAGGGGTTAAATTTTTTAAAAATCTTTTGGCTCCAAACCTTCAATAGTCTGACAATAATTCTGACATGGAAGCTCTCCTCCAGCATATTCTATCTATTGTGTCACACCAAAGCAATATTAATCTAATGAGGCCTTTTACTCTTGAGGAGATTCATTCTGTTGTATTTTCTATGCCTCTTGATAAGGCCCCTAGCCCAAATGGGTTCACTATGACATTCTTTCAAAAGTGCTAGTATGTACTTAGCTTTGACCTTCTTATGGCCATTGAAGAATCCCATAAGTGGGGTTATATACTCAATGAATTTAATAGGACCAAACTTTCCCTTATCCCCAAGTGTCAATCCCCTCAAACATTTGTGGATTTCAGGCCTATTGCTCTCTGTAATTCAGTTTACAAAATCTTCACTAAAGCAATCTATCTCAGGCTCAAACCACTCATTCCCTGCTTAATTGCTCCACAACAAGGAGGCTTTGTCCCTAGTCGGGACACTATAGATGGTGCCCTTGTTGCTATGGAAGTTCTCCATTTGATTGAATCTTCTCAGAGTCCCTCTTTCATCTTGAAGCTAGACATGATGAAAGATTACAACAAGGTATGTTGGACGTTCCTGCTTAGGGTCCTTGCAAAGTTTGGCTTCTCCTCAGACTGGTGCAAGTGGATTAGGCATTGCTTAGCTTGTGCATCTTTTTCAATGCTTGTTAATAGATCCCCCTCCATCTATTTCTATGCTACCCAAGGAGTCCGTCAAGGAGACCCTATTTCCCCCTTCCTTTTCATCATCTTGGCAAAAGCACTCAGTAGGTCCATTCTAGCTCAAAATGCTCTTTCTAAATGGAAAGACATATGTGTTCCTAATTTGGCTCTCTCCAGCACCCATAACTTCTTTGTTGATGACACACTCCTCTTTGGTAGGTCCACTATACATGAGGCCAAATGTGTAAAAAGGATATTAAATTTATATACTTCAGGTTCTGGTCAAGTAATCAATCCTCTTAAATCTAAAATTTTCATCCTCTTTACCCCAGATGCTGTCCAGGATAGAATTGCAAATATTGTTGGCTTCCCTATTAGTGACCTACCATCTACGTATTTAGGTAGAATCCTTTTAATTAAAACCATCCTTCTTGCAATACCTAACTACTATATATTTGTTCTCCAAGCGTCTGTCTCTATAATTAACCAAATTGAGAAAATCATCTGAGGTTTTCTTTGGTCGTACAATATGACTAATGCTAGGAAAGTCCCTCTTCTCTCCTTGTAGAAACTCTCTTATAGCAAACTGTCCAGAGGAGTAGGACTTCAGAATTTGTCTCTTAGGAATAAGGTTTTTGGAGGGAAGCTTGTCTGGAACATGTATTTTAGACCTCATTCTCTCTAGTGCCAAATCATGGACTCAAAATACCTTGATTCTCCCTCCCCCTATGTATCTTCACTATTTCGAACCCCCTTGCTAGCTTTCCCTCATGGAACTTCATGATGGCTTCTAGAGATGTTGTAACTAAATACCTCTCTTGATAGATTCATGATGGCCTACAGGTTCTTTTTTGGAAAGACTCTTGGAATGAATTGCCACCATTATGCAAGTCTGCTTCTCTGTCTGAAGCTATGAGGGTTTCCTCTCTTCACTCGAGAGATTTTCTATCATATTATGTGGATTTTGTAGACATCATCTCTCACAAGGTTTCATGGAAGAACCCTCCTGCCCTACCTTTATCTAGTAGTCTTGCAAAGGAATTTGTGATGCTCCTTTCCAAGAGGCTATTCTTTCTATCTGAAGGAAAGGACAAGATATTATGCTGCCCTTATAAGCAGGGAGGCTACTTTGTTAAGTCAGGATATGAGGCCCTTCCTCAATCTGATGTGCAACATTCATCACAATGTACCTTTAAATTTTATTGGGACAATAGCATTCTTCCTAAAGCTGGTGTTTTCTCCTCTATGGCCATTCAATATAGAGTTCTGACTAGTGACAGGCTCTCCAAGTTGCATATAGCAGATCCCTTTCCTTGCATCTTTTCTGGGAGTATAGAGGAATCAACTGACCATCTTTTTGTTCATTTCTCCTTCTCCCATCAATGCTGGGGTTATGTGATGAATAAATTATCTATTTCTTTCCCTCTTCCTAGGTCTATTTGGGAGCTCTTCCAATCTTGGCCTTCTCTATTTTCTCCCTCTATTTTTGCCTATCTATGGAGAGTTATTCCCTCCTCGATCATTTGGTCCATTTGGTAGGAATGAAATAAGCGTATCTTCAGAAAAGAGGTCTTTGATCTTAATGTTGTTATCTCCTCAATTGAAAGGCTCGTTTTAGAACAAGTTAATAGTAGGACTTCTAGCCATTTTAATCCTAATTCAGTCTTCTCTTCATGGGATAGTCATGTGTTGAACTCATGGAAGTTTATTTCCCTCCCCTTGTGTCTGGTGTTTCCCAGGATCAGGAAAGACCCCATTATAAGATCCTCTATCAAATGGATCCCTCCTATCTCCCTTTCTATCAAACTAAATTTTGATGGTTTGTCTAGAGGTAATCCTAGGCAGTCTAGGATTGGAGCCTGTCTTAGAAATTATGAAGGAAAAATCTTGGCATACTTGGCTTCCCCTATTAGCTTTGGCACTAATAATATGGCTGAGGCCATTGCACTACTTGAAGGTTTGATCCCTACAAATAAATTATCTATTTCTAATCTACACATAGAAGGTGATTCAATGGTTATTATTAATGCGTCCATTCATAGATCTATTGACAACTGGCAACTGAAGTATATTATTCATCAAGTATGGGATCTCATTGACTCTCTGAGTTTTTTTTCTATCTCCCATACTTTCAAAGAAGGTAAAATATTGGTAGATATATTAGCAAACTATGGTTGCAACAATGTTTTCTTGGATTCCAATTCTACAGTTTGCATAATTGACTGCTTTCCCTCTATCATGGAAATTGTTCGTAATGAATCTTTATGATAGTTGCTAACCTTTTTCCCTTTCACCATGGTACATGGGTATTTCAATTTAGTATGTTTCATTTTATACTTACCTTTTCATGCAGGTTTGATGTAATATTGGAAATTATCAGGCAATTGACAGTTCTATTTGAATACTTTTCAATGAAAGTCTGTTATTGCATACCTATTTGCATCAGGGGCATACAATTTTTCCTCCACCACAATTAGTGAAGTGGTGGCCACTAATTGGAATAGAAAGATTATTATCTTCTACTATCTGCAAGTATGTACCTAATGCTATATTGGCAAGCACACTGTGCCATTTTTAGCATCTGTTTGGGCACATTTTACAACACTCTATGCTACCTCCACCTATCAGTGGGTAAGGGGTGATAAGGGGGTCAAGAGAGTTTCCATATCATGAGTATGAATTTTATTATACTATGACATATCAAGTGCCACCTTATCATTCCGTTACCTTTGTGGGCATACCTTATTGTCTCTCATCCTAATTCCACTTTGTAGCATGAAAGGGGCGACAGGGTGGCCAATAGTGTTGCTATAGCATAAGTATGTATCTAATTATGTTGACGGATGTTAACTACCATCATGTCATCCATTTTGTTAGGAAGTGTTAAGATAGATTGTATTTTTTTACTTTGGCATTGTGTTTGAGTTCCATCAGGAATAAGAAATACAATATAGCTTATCATTAATGGACATGGCAATCAGTGAATGTGACATGGCCAACTAGGTACTGGCTCTTTGTGCAATCTATTATGATTGTCTTGCTCTTTTGCAAATTAATGATTATTCCGTTGCATTGGGATTTTCTTCAGTGCTCACCTGTGTTTTCCCTTCAAAGCATTTGATTTGATGACATTTTCATTTCTCTTCATTTTCTCCTACACATTTGGCATTGTGCATTACTTTTCCTACTTCTATCCTTCTATCTCAATTCCCATCACCTGGCCTGTGTGTCAGTCATATTTTATAGCCTCATCTTGTGTTTTGTTGTCGTTTGCACACTTTGAACTTTATGAGTTGTATGTCTCGGTCAGAAATTTCGTGTGATTTATTAAGCAATCTTCATAAGATTTCATCTCTTCAATATGAGTGAATGTCATCATTTAGTGAGTTGACTTCTGCAGTTTGTCCTTGGATTTATTTATTACCCTTTTAAGTCATTTCCACTTCATTTCTTCCTCACTGCTTATCTCCTCACCTTCGATAGTCTTTGCTCTTTTGTTTCTTCCTTTCACCCTAGGTTTGGTTCTTGTCTGTTTATCAGCTATGTCAGCTCGACCTAGTTTTTTGGTGGGTACTAGCTCTATTGTTGAATGTTGCATCACCTATGCTTCTTTACATATGGAGTATTACCCTAGAAACTACAGGATTCTTCTTGAAGTAGAGATCTGGGAGGAGCCTTTTCTTGGTCCCATTAGGGATGATATGCTTTCTGTTATGTTTAACTATGACTGGCCACATATTTGTCATGGCATCAGAAGGATTATTGGTCATGAGACCCTTTCTCCATCTAGTCGAAGGATTATATTCCCCTCACAAATTCTCTCTATTTTTTTCTCCAATTTAGTGGATCTTACGCAGTCGCTGGCTTGTTTGGACAGTATAGCAATTCGTTATATGAAGCTCATCTTTCTGCAGAACTATAAGCTTTGGGTTGCTTTACACAAATATGACCTGTGGGGTGGGGCTACTCTGGTTGGTGGGATATGTCACCACCATGCTCTATTGAGAGAGCATCCTATTTTCATGATCTATGAAAGTATCAAAAGGGCTTTGGAGTTGTAATCATTCTGCCTTGTTAAAATTGCACTCCAGCAATTTGGGGGTTTCCTTTCCAAAGAATGTATTAGTGCTATACACCAATTGGTCTTTGCAATGTTGGATCTTTTGGAGGTGGATTCCTCTCCTCTGGTGGCTCCTCCTCTGCAATCCACTTTTATTCCTAACTCAAACCTGGGATTGGGTTCTGGAGAGTCTTCACATGCCATGTAAACAATGGTTATTTCCTCTCCACAGTAATTTGGTGCAGGTATTTTTGGTTTCTTTATCAGGTTTTGGTTGATACAGTGCCATCAGTGTCAGTAGTTTTCTTTCTTGCAAATTACTGTTGCATCAACAGCCGGGCCTTCATTGTGCATATAATATTTAGTATTTTTCCACTTCAGTAATTACTTAGATTCATTTTCACTACTGCATTAGGCTCTTGCCCTCACTGTATATATTTATATTTGGCATTTTTGACAAGTCTTGTCCAGATAAGGAGGAGTAATGTAATAACTTTTGCTATACTTGTATACAGTGGATTTAGCAGTGCAAGCGTAAAAATGTTGATTGCGTTTACGTTTGGTTGTAAGGTGGCTCTGTTGCCAAAGATAATTCATAATGAGCTATCATTTTTGTAATTTTCTGTGATAATTCCCTTTGTTGTAAGGTGGCATCTCTGCAGTGAATTAAGCCCGTAGTGACCAACCAATTTTGGTTTTGTAAAATGCATCCCAACGGTGAATTAAGCCCGTAGTGACCCACCAATTTTGATTTACTATTTGTATGATGGGTTATGAACGGAGTTTTTTTTTTCCCTGGTTCGTTTCTCTGGGAGCTCCGTATTTAAAAACCATGTTGTAAATAATATATATATAGATATATATATATATATAAATATATATATTATATATATATATATATATATATATATATCTATATCTATATATATATCTATATCTATATCTATATCTATATCTATAGATATATATATATATATATAGATATATATATATATATATATATATATATATATATATATATATATATATATATATATATATATATAGATATCTAGATATATCTATATATATATATATATATATATATATATATATATATATATATATATATATATATATATATATATATATATATATATATATATATATATATATATATATATATATATATATAGATATATATATATATATATATATATATATATATATATATATCTATATATATATATATATATATATATATATATATATATATATATATATATATATATATATATATATATATATATAAAGTGGTAATCCCACCTTTTTCAAAAAAAACAAAAACAAAAGAATAGATAGTTTTATACAAGGAAGAGATGAAGATGGGAGAACATATAAGAAGAAAGTATTGATTGCCAAATAAGTTTCACTTTTGGGTTTTGTAACTTATCAATATTTTTGTGATTCGTTCAATATCTACCTAAAAGCAATTTTTGAGTTTTGATTGTAGAGTAAAGTAATGTTTTAAGAGATTAATTTATTGTCTTAAAATTTTATGAGTACGAATGTTGTTTTTTGAAATAAATAAAAATTTGTAATCTTATTTGAGTTTTTGGATGAAGTTGAAAATTGAGATAATTTGTTAAAATTATTTCAATTTGACTTCATCAAGGACCCAAAACTAGAACTCTACCAATGCAAAAGCAAGAACAAAAGTCTGATCTAAGTAACCCCACATGACTTGACCATCCAAATGGCCCTTGCTTAGAGTGTGTTGATTAAGCCCTATCATCAATTTTCCATGTAGAACAATTTTCCTAGGTTGACCGAATAAGTGGCTACAAATGTATGTTGAATATAAACTAGAACATGTGAAATGCCATATTTGAAATATATTATATGTAGGAATTTTAATGGAATTTCACAACCTTTTAAAATCCTCTTGTTAATTATCTAAGGTGGCCACAAGTGACCATGATGGCTAGGGTTGAGCATTATGTCTTGTGGTTTTTGGCTTAGGGAATGTTACAAATAACCAAGATTTAACAGTAGTAATCTTTGCATTAACTACACATAATTTTTTTTCCTCAGTCATTCCTATTTGTCCCTCTCACCACTCGAACAATGGAGAATTATTTCATGCTATTATTTAAGTAAATAAAAACCATAAAAAATCTCATGATAATCATCACAAATTTCAAGCTCCTTAATCATTCTATGTAGTGTCGTTTTATCTCCAAGCTAAATGGAAATATTTGAACTTGTCAATGATGAAAAGGGGCCTAAAATGAAAGATAAGTTTGGCTTTGTACATCCTAGACAAAATAGTATTTCATCATAATGCATTACAACACATCTTGTTAAGGAATTCTTATGATAAAAATAAAAATAATTGTAATTGTAATGAGAACTAAAATCTTAGAATAGTATCTATGTAGAATTAATGTCTATTGTCAAAAATCTCACAGCAATTGTAAAATTTTTGAGGCCCCTTAATCATTCTATATAGTAGCCATTTATCTCCAAGCCACATGGAAAGACTTATTCCGTATTATTCTACTCAATATAAGTTTTTAATAAATAAAAAACATTCATTCAATATATGAAACAATAACAATTTAGATTTTTCTCAAATTGATATCTTTATTCCAACACAAAGAGAAAATTTTAGTTTTAATATATAGAAAAATGATTCGTGCCCTACAAAAAAAGTGTGGCTAATTTAGATATATTTTTAAATTAATAATAAATAAAATATGTTAGAAAATATTGATGAATGCCTCATATATCATGTTAAAATTTAAGATGAAGAAACTATGAAATATTTCAAATGTAGCTTAACTGATACATTACAAGAAATTATTACTTGCTAAAAATAGTAGAAATTGTTGATATCATTAAGGTAGTTTGATTATTCACCTTAGATAGTGAGACAAGTTATTTTCAAGATGAATTTATGACCAAGAAAGACAAAAGGAGTGACTTGTGCAGAGAGATCAGGGAATGTCAGTGATAGGAGAGCCAACTGGAGAGATAAGGGGATGGGAAATACAAGTTGTTAGATTTTGAGAGTTAAGGAGAGGCAAAGGGGGGATGTGGAAATCAAGCAATGGGGAGATAAGTAGACATGGAGGGATAATGAGGTTCTTGATCAACCATATATAGTAGCCATATTGGTCATTTTTCCACTTTTGAGCCATATATGACAGGCTGAAAATTTATTGGACCATATAGATTGACAAGTTAAATTTTCATAAAACTGTCAATATGACACTTAAATTTATTAATAAATCGTCAAATTTTGTTATAGGTAATGTAGTATTTTATTCAATAAAATAAATATATATTCGTTTATATATAATATATGATATATATTTATGACAAATATTTCTATTTTATTTATATATAATTTATTTATTTAGGGTATTTTTAAAATATAATTTATAAAGTTTAGAAATTTTTTTTAGCAATTTAAAATATTAACTTATGCAATATATAAACTTAGAAACTTTCTTAATTAATTTGACATATACTACTAATTTATAATTTTGTTTTCTAATTTTATATTATTTTATCACATTTGAGATTTTTGTAAATATTAGTAATTTATACTAATGATGCAGGAGCATCCTAGGTGTAAGAGCAATCTTGCATCACCCAAAAATATTTCTGTTTTTGTATTCAATAAGGGCTATCTTGTGCAGAGTTGCTATTTGTGGAAACTTGCTATTTTTAGTAAGTTGGTCTTGCGATCTCGGAATGTCTGATTTTACATATGGAGGTTCATCTCAGTCATATCAGCCTACCAACAAAGTTTCATGGCTAGATCAGGTGTAGTTTTGAAGATATTGAAGTGATGAAGGGTGCTCCCCTTAATACCACAACCACATAAGAGAAATAGAGAAACAACAACAATAATATGCAAGAACAGAAAATTGGCTTCTTATTATCTCCACAAATGTGGAATTACAAACTTTCAGAATTACAATATGCAAAGCCACATGGGCATTCCCTTACAATATTCTGTAGGACAAAGCCTCGAATCAATACCTAGATCTACTACCCAGAACTATTCTGAACTCCTAAGACAATAATACAGCCTTCCTTATATAGGCAATTTTCCACCGCCTGGGAAGGTTCCAGAATTTTAGCCAATAAGGCCGACCAAACTTAGAATTATTTTATTTTACATTTTATTACATCATAGTCAGCTCAAGATAACCTTTGAAACCCGAACAGAAATTTTGAAGAAAATTATTTTCTGCCATTTCGGGTGGCCCAACTTCCGAAGACCATAAGTCATCACCAGTTGACCCGATCGGCTATTATAACCCCATTTCGGAAATGCCACGAAGTGCTCTACAGGCATGATCCATGGAAGCACCTGTCACCCAAACTTTTGACCTCATCCTGGGCCTCTAAAGCCTTCAAAACTGAGTTCAAAGTTTCTGTACACTGCTACCAATACCGAAAATCTTCAATATCTTCCAATATACACTTGATCTGGCAATGAAACTTTACTGGCAGACTTATATGACCAAAATGAACCTCCAAGAAAGAAATCAGATCATTCTGAGCACATACGAAAATTACCAAAAATAGTAACTTTCCATAAATAGCAGCTCTGCACAAAATAGCCCTTATTGAATACAAAAACAGAAATATTTTTGGGTGATGCAAGATTTCTCTTACACCCAGGATGCTCCTGCATCATGTCTCTAGAGATACTAAAAAAACCTTCTAGGGTGCCGTTGATAAGAATCAAGATTTTAGGGGTGGAAATATAGTTGAAAATAAGGTTAATCCATTGTTTGGAGAAGCCAAAGGCTTCCAAGCATTTGTAGAGGAATCTCCAATCTACTTTTCCATAGGCTTTTTGGATGTCAATTTTAATAAGCATACTCAGATCCTTAGTTAATTGAGTGGTGTGTACTAGTTCTTAGGCTATAATGATACCATCTAGGATATATCAATTGGCAACGAAACCTATCTGTTCTTCTGAGATAATAATGGGAAGGAGAGTTTTGAGTCTATTGGCCAAACATTTTGATAGAATCTTATAGATGGTGTTGCATAGAGATATAGGTCGAAAGTCCCCTGGATCCATGCATTCATTTTTCTTGGGGATGAGTGTAAAGAAAGTATTATTAATTTCAATTAATATGGAGCCCAAGTTTCTTGTTGCTTCTACTACTTGCCAAACTTCATTACCCATAAAATGCCAGCATTTTTGAAAAAAGCCTTCCTGGAACCCATCAGGGCCAGGTGCTTTATCTGGATGAAGCTGAAATACTGCTATTTTGACTTCTTCCAGAGATAGTTTTCTATTAATCATCTTATTATTTGCATCTGAGATCAATTTTGGGATAGCCTTTATCATTTCATTTTGTGCTATGAGGTCAACAGCTTCTGTATTATTGAGAAGGGATTGATAGAATTGTGTAAATAAGGCTGAAATGTGGTTTGGGTCTTCAACGAGTTGTCCCTTTCCATCCTCAATTTTTGAGATTCTATTAATTCTTCTTTTAAAGTTAGTGGTATTATGAAAAATTTTTGTGTTACTGTCTCCTTCCTTCAGCCATGATTCTCTGGATTTTTATTTCCAGAAAATTTCTTCTTTAAGTAGAATCGCATTATATTTAGACATAAGCTCTTTTTCTTTGAGGTAGCTAGCTTCATTCATACCTTGAGCTATTACTAGATTATTGAGATTTCCTAATTCTTGTTCAATTTGAATTTTGTCTTCAAACATATTATTAAAATTGTTCTTGTTCCATTCTAGAACTTTATTTTTGATAATTTTAAGTTTTTCCACTAAACTGTACATTTTAGATCCTTCTATCAAAATTTGATTCCACCATTGTTCCAAGAGGCAAATAAATTCCTGATTTTGAAACCACATAAATTCAAATTTAAAGGGGTTTCTGGATGGTTTACAACTTTTTGTTATAGAAAGCTTAATTGGATAGTGGTCAAACCCTGCCTCTAGGAGAATTTCAACATTTAATAACTGATTGAAGTTTTCAAAGTCCCCACTGATCAGAAATCTATCAAGTTTTTCTGCAATATGGCTAAAACCTGATCTTCTATTGTTTCATGTATATATACTGTTGCTAGTGTTAATATTGATTAAATGATTATCCATAACCCATTGACTGAAATCTTTCTATGCTTGTGAAATATATTGTGATCCTCCAAATTTTTCTTTGATATCTAAGATGGCATTAAAGTCTCCTCCTATTATGTGAATTTCTTCTTTGTTAGATTGCAATATGAGTTGAATTTCCTGCCAAACTTTCCTTTTCTCTTCATTCTGTATAAGCCCATATATGTTGATTAGCTTAAATTTTAAGTTGGATTTAAAGCTATTAATTCCCAAAACCATCCAATTACTATTTTTGGACGAGATTTGGGCTGAGACTTTCTGAGGATCCCATATAGCAGCTAGACCTCTGGAAGATCCTTTTGATATTACAAATTTTGATTTCCAAATTCCTAATTTGTTACTAAACTTGACTCTTTCTTCCTTACTAAGTTTAGTTTCCTGTAATACTATAATTTATGATTCAAAGTTTTTAAGGTATCTTTTTATTAGTCTTTGTTTGTTAGAGGCATTTAATCCCTTAACATTCCATGTTGCAACTTTCATTGTTCATGGGGAGGGCACTTCCCCTTCCCATTGTTCAGAATGTCAACAATCTTCTGCGGGTTACCCGCATTGCCAACTAAGGTTCTTAATTCAATAGAGGATTTCCTTCCTCCTTTTTTTTAAATTTTGTTAATGTTAGGGAAACTGAAACCTTCCTTATTTATAACAATTCCAAGCTGTTTGTCCTCATTTTTTATCCCAAATAGGCCATTAATAGAGTCTTTATTATCCTTTGAGTTTTCATTATATAAAGAACCATTGACAATTTTATCAGTTTGAACTATGTTCTTTTCACCCTCCTCTATAATAACAAGGGAATCTTCTTGATCTATGACCTCTTGTCCATATATTTCTACTAAATTATCTAAATTACTAGATAGGTCCTTGTTTAGGATTTCCATTTCTATGGGAATTGAGAAGGTTGGTTCAACCTCCTCTTGATGTAACATCCTTGTTGCCTCTTTATCATTTTCTTCCTTTCTAATTAACAAAATCTTTTCTTTCAAAAGCTCTTTCTGTAATAACAATTCTTCTTTGTCACAGATCTCGACAATGAAAACATCCATCAACTCATTTGTCACAACTTCTCCTAAATAATCAGTGATTATCTTAACTTCCTGATTACATATATCTTCTTCAGATCCTTGATCTGATACTAACTGATTAACTTCTTTCATACTATGATCAAACTGAGGAGCCTTCTCAGTGGCATACAGAGTCTGTGTGGGGGAGGTATTGATTACATTAACTTCCTCATTTTGAAGACATTGTTCTTTATCATAGATGTAAGATAGTAATTCCATATTTAGATTGACCTTATTACTATTAGTCTATTTATCCATTTCAGATCCAACATTCCGATTTGAAGATATTACATCCTAGTTATCCGGAGAACAAGTATCATCAGTATTAATCATACATTTAGTTTCTTTATCCAATGGAGTAAGTTTAAGGGATGGAAAGTGCGTAACTGTACTCTTTTCCCTTGAATTTGTAAGAGTAAATCCACCCTTATCATTATAGAAGTTTACCTCAATATTTAAACCATTCTAATTATACAGGGAGGTGTTTTCAACAACCGTATGATAAGCATCCTCTCTGATATCATTATTAGCTTCAATGTAATCTTCTATAATGATGGGGTTGACTATTATTGAGTTAGAATTGAAACATAAATGTATAGATGGAACATATTTCTGATGAAAATTCATCTTAACAATAATGATCTTTTTAGATTGAATATGTTTATTTTCAACTATTATAATGAAGCTTCCAATCCTATTGCCTATATTACTAATAATTTCCTGGCTAGACAATTCCAATGGTAAATTTCTAAGAGAGATAGATTTTTCAACCTTGAAGTCTTCGAGATTAATTGGATTGAAGAGGGGAACCCAATTAAACATGGAGAAGGAAATTTGCCTAAACTTAAGACATGTATCTTTCATAATAATATTTTTAAGTTTAATACTCTTACAATCTAAGAATATGATTTATCCATAAGAATTGTAATACTTACCTCACTGGGTAATTGAGATATCAATTCTTCTGTAATGTCAGAAATAGAAGCTCCTGTTCCATTCCACCTGCAGATAATACCTGTTTCTACAAAATACTCATGTTTCTATTTAATGCATTCATTATCTAAATAGAGCATATCAAAATTCTAACCATAATTTCCTCTAACTTTAAAGTGAGCTTTATTGTAATAGCAACTACGCCTGTGGGGGGGTGAATAAACTACCTTGAGTTTCCCATTAAGAGAAATATTTAAATCACAGTCTGACATACCCATCTTTGACTGTGGCTTATATAAAGGATTCTGCTCCTTCCATCTTCAATGGGGAGGATAGTAAACCTTAGAATCCTTATAATTGCAGATGGGTTTCTAATTAAGACCAACTTGCATATTATTCTGCACATACTTCTTAGGATTAGATATTATTGTTTTATCAACATTTTTGGATTTTTTCGCATGTGAAACTAGGGTTTTTCCAAGGTAAGGGTAGGGTTTTTTTCCATCGGGGTGTGATTGAACACCATCCGAATGTGTCTGTACCCTAGAGCAACCCTTACCTTTCAAAACCCCACTTCTTTTATGTGGGGGCGTATATAATCTAGACCTTGACATAAATTGCTCTTTATTTAGCGGTTCAAAGGAATTTTGCAAATCTATATCATTAACACAGAGACCTAATGGGATAGTTCTTACCATTTTTTTACCCTTGACCATATGCCATTCAGACTTTTTAACTTTCACACACCCAGGAGACACTTGAGCTTTTTTTAATCCACCTTCCTCCAATGCAGAATGGGGTTCATAGTAGTTATACACTGAAAAATTCTTGGATTCATAAGCCCTAGCAGTCCCGGGGTTGAAGAATTTAGTTGCTGCATATTTAGTTCTAGAAAATACTTCAATTTGCTGATATAGAGAATGAACACTAAAAATAATAGGTGCCAAAACCTTGCTCCAAGCCAGATTCCTATTAAGGGCTGAAGTCTCTGTATTGGAGCAAGATTCCTCTGACCCAAACCCTTTGTTTTGAAGAACTGAAGCTATTTTGCCTTCGATTTCTGCAGATGAACTTGTCTCTTTCTATTTTCTGATGAAATCCTTGAGATGTTCATACGTAGGTCTACCAGAGCGCATATCCGGCTTCCTGTATTCACTATGTTTATGACCGTATAGATAACAATTGAAGCAATAACCAGTAAATACATTGTTAATCTTTTCAGCAAAAATAGGGTTCGCGGCTGCAGAAGGGTCTGAGACTACATTTCGCTTCATCACTGCAATTTCCTTTTGGTGATAACGAAGGCCTAATTTGATTTGTCATTGTTTTGATGCTAACCTTCACTACTTCCTTATTTTTTGCATTTTCGCAAAAAATTTCCATATCATTAATCATTACTTGCTCTTTCAAACTCTTCAATACTTGCTTATTGATGGTGGAAGATTAATGATGGTTCTTCTAGAGGTTTTCAGATTAGCTTAAATTTGATTCTTCTTACATCTTACCTTCCCATGTTGGCTGTGAATGTCACAGATCTGATCTTTTGTTGCCACATCCATTATTAATATTTCTCTACCTTCCAGAGGTTGATGCATTGATCCTTCCTTGTGCTACATTTCCTCATGGCTCTATATTTTATAAATAATATTTATATTGCCTTTGAAACATATATACCTCCTTGTATTTTTGAAAGTATACATGGCTTTTAGAAGACTTATGTTTTTTTTTGGAAACATGATTAATATCATGTGATACAATATATTTTCATCGACTACAAGGCTTGGTCACAATTTAATTAAATTAATATCTCATGCATTATATTTTTAAATATATTCCTTATAGTTATGATGGTTGTTTAAGTTTATTATTTATTTGTGTTAGGTTCCTTTAACTTATATTGATAATCTTTATTTTATTATGAAATAACTTATTGATATTTTTCTTATTTCAAACTACCTATATCATTTATGATGATGATGATGATGATGACGACGACGATGAAAACAATGATGATGATGATGATGATGACGACGACGATGAAAACAATGATGATGATGATGATGATGATGATGATTGTTGTTGTTGTTGTTGTTGTTGTTGTTGTTGTTGTTGTTGTTGTTGTTGTTGTTGTTGTTGTTGTTGTTGTTTTTGTTGTTGTTTTTGTTGTTGTTTTTGTTATTATTATTGTTGATATTATTAATTTTATCATCGTCATCTTTCATTATTATTTATATTTGTTATTATTTGACAACTATTTAAGGTCATAACCTAATATTATAATTATCTATTTATCAAGTCATTTAACGAATGCTAGAATTTTTTTTAAAAATATTGGAAGCCTACAAAAATAATTATCATCTAAGAAGATGGACATATAGAAGAACCCATAAAATCCATTATTAAATTATAATAATGTACGATAAATATTGAAAATGAACTTTAATTAAAAATCTAGATACAAAAGAGGACAATATAATTCATCACGAAATAAACAAAATAATTCATCTAGGAATAATTAAATATCCTCAAGAAATAAAATAAATGACATATAATAGAAAAAGACCACACTTTAGTTCATTTGTCAAATAATTTTAAAGGTTAGCATATGGAGGGTTGTGACATCCTCCCCACCCCTTAAAATGCATCGTCTTGATGCATGAGAATTACATAATAACATTTGAAATCATAAAATCATGTTTTTCTTATCAAAACTGAACTTAGACTACAAAAATCAAATTATGTGCTAACATGATTCAATTTATCATAACGTTTATCAAAATAGCATTTATCAAATTTAACATTGTCAATTACAATGCTAACAAAATTTCAATCACTCATAGAGTTTTTCAAAATAACATCTATCAAAATTAAAATTGTTTATAGCTAGCTTCAAAATTCAAAATAAATACGGATAATTTTTCTCCATCTTTGCAATATCCTCCCAAGTCGCATTCTCTATCGAATAATGATTCCATTGTACCTTACATTGGTCCACCATTCGATTGCGCAACTAGTAATGTCACCTCTCTATTATGTGACATAGGTGGATTGAACTATGGATCGTGGCACTTCCACCTGCAAGGCATTCCAGTTTAGAATATGTTTAGGATCAAGTTTTTATCTTTTTAGCAAGGATACATGGAACACATCATGAATATGGATCAATACCTGAGGTATAGCTAAATAATAGGTGACTGGGTTGATCTCCTCCAAAACTTTGAAAGGCCCAAAAAAGCGTGGAGCCAACTTGGACTTTCTCCCAAAAGATATAGAGCTCTTATTAAGTTGAACTCTAAGAAAAACCTTCTCCATAATCCAGAAACTTCTTGGAGTCCTATTTCTATCGACGTAGCTTTTATGCTAGTCTGCAACTTCTTTCATTCTTTGCCTAATTAGTTGCACTTGATTATCCATGTCTTGCATCATTTTAGGACCGATTACCACTCTATTCTCTAGCTTATCCCAACTTAATGATGTCCAACATTTCCTTTCATAGAGTGCTTCAAATGGAGCATTGCCAATAGTAGCTTGAAAATAATTATTATAATAAAATTCTACTAATGGTAGATACTCTTCCCATTTGGTCTTTTTATCCATAGAGTACATACAAAGAAAGTCTTCTAAAACCTAGTTTGTTCTCTCAGTTTGTTTGTCAGTTTCTGGATAATAGGTTGTGTTGAGGTTTAACTGTGTACCTAAGGAAGCTTGCAAGGTGGTCCAAAACCTTGATGTAAATTTGGTATCCATGTTTGAGATAATCTTTTCAGGTATACCATGGAGCCTAAAAATTTCCTTAATAGACTTTCGAGCTATAGCTAGAGCATCATCTGTCAAATTCCCTGGAATAAAATAGGATGCCTTGGTAAGCTTATCTACTATAACCAAAATACAACTATACATGCGATATGTCATAGGTAATCCCTAGAAAAATTCCATGCTTATAACTTTCCATTTGTACTATGGTACAGTATGTGGATAAAGTAAACTTGCAGGATGTATGTTCTCTTCTTTTATCCCTTGACATTCAAGGCATTTGGCTATTGTGGTTAATATGTCCTTCTTCATGTCAGGCTTGTAATATAACTTCTTAAGATTAAAATACATATTATTTACTCCAAGATGTCCTAAATAAGGGGTACTATGGGATTCAGTTAGGAAAGTTTCTCTTAATTCTTTAAGATCAGGAGAAAATATCCAACCTTGGTATTTCATTAGTCCATTAGGTTCAATGACATATCCTCTGTACTTGGGTTCAATAGAAGAATCTCCAAGTGCGCCCTTAACTTGTGTGAACCATGGATCTTTAACATGTTCCAATAAGATTTTTTGTTTTAAATCTACTTGTAAGGTAGAAATTTCCATGATATGCCTTCTTCTACTAAGGGCATCATCTACCCTATTTTCTTTCCCTTTAATGTACTCAATCTGAAAGCTGTATTCACTCAAGAATTCAAGCCACCTCCTTTGCCTTGCATTTAAGTGAGGTGAAGTAAAAATATATTTCAATCCTTGATGGTCTATTTTTAACTCAAAGGGTTTTACCAATAAGAAATGTCTCCATTTCTGTAAGGCATGTACTATGGCTTCCAATTCTAGATCATGTGGAGCATAGTTAACTTCATGAATTTTTAACTTCTTAGACTCATAAGGAACTATTCCTTCATCTTACAAGAGGAATCCTCCCAAACCTTCTATGGATGCATCTGTAACTATGGTGAAGTGACCATTAGGGTCAGGTACCTTTAGAGTAGGGAACAATGTTAGCTTCTCTTTTAAAACTTGGAATGCCCTATCACATTCCTCTATCCAAATTAACTTGTTTTTCCTTCGCAAGGTAGTAATAGGATTGTCTATCCTTGAGAAGTATTTAACAAATTTTCTATAATATCCTACTAATCCCATGAAGCTCCTTACTTTAGATACATTTTTAGGTGTTAGCCATTCTATTATGTCTTTAATTTTATTTGGATCTATGAATATACCTTTAGCTAAAATGATCTTCCCTAGAGATAATTAATCTTCTTCTCAATGAAAGAATACTTGTACAACTTTCTATATAATTTATGCTTACGGATTCTTTGTATTTCTATTTGGAGATGAGTTAAGTGTTCCTCTTCATTTTTAGAGTAAATCAGGATATCATCTAGAGATACTATCACAAATATATGTAGATAGTCATGAAATACACTATTCATTAACTTCAAAAAAGTAGTTGGTACATTAGTTAATGAAAAAGGTGCTACGGTAAACTCATAGTGACCATATCTAGTCCAAAATGTTGTCTTTGGTATATAGTCATCCTTTATCCTTAACTGATGGTATTTTGATCAGACATCAATCTTGGAGAACACTATTTCTCCCTTCATCTGGTCAGACAAGTCATCAATCCAAGGTAATGGATACTAGTTTCTAATGGTTACCTTATTCAACATTCTATAGTCAATGCATAGTCTCAAGGTTCCATCTTTCTTTTTAACAAATATAATTGGGGTGCCCCAAGGGGAGACACTAGGTTAGACTAATTCCTTCTCTAATAGTTATTGCAATTGTATTTTTAGTTCTTGAAGTTCAATAGTGTTCATCCTATAAGGATTTTTTGATACAAGAGTTGTTCCTTGCATCAACTCTATTGAAAAGTCAAACTCCCTCTTCAGTGACATTCGTGGTAGTTCCTCTAGGAATACATCCCAAAATTTGAGAAGAAAGGGGCTATTCTTAAAAGTTGGAGTTTCTTTTTCTTCCTTCTGATTTAAATCTACCATAAAGATTTGGTTTCCCTGTTTATGTCTTACCTTCTTTAATTTCATGGTAGAAATAGTTCCTATGGTTATAGGTTTGTATACCCCATAGATTTCATCTCTATGTCCATCCTCATCTATACATTATACTATTTTGTGAAGGAAATCAATAATAGCCTTATGCTTAGTTAACCAATTGATCCCTAGTATACCATCATATATCCCCAAAGGGGCAACATACAAGTCTACTCTAGTTCTTAATTTAGGAAACTCAACAAGAGCATTCTCGAGATATTTTTTTAACTATCCTTGTAGCTTTGTCACCATACTGGAGTATCCATGATGTATCCATTTCCTTTGTTGGTAAAGACATTTTCTTAATTAACTCTGGTGAAATAAATTTTTCTAATGAACCAATATCTATTAAAATAGAAATAGATCTACCAACTTGAGCGTACATATTGCTTCCAAGGGGTGTTTTGATGCCTTGTTTGTTGATTCCTTAAAATAGCATAAATATGAAATTGTTGAGGAAGTTGTCTAGAACCTTATCTCTGTCCCCTCGAACAGTCAGGCATAATGGTTTTCCTTGCACAAGAAACATCCTCTAGTAGGTCCTTTAGAAGTCTGAGGTTGTGTGTTCCAACTAGTTCTTGGTGTATTTCTGTTGGAACTATTTCCTTGATTCTAGAGTTTTCTAATTGTTCTGGGGGGGCTCTTCTCCTGTTATTACCTTGTTCCTGAGAATCTCTATGTTCCACCTTCCTTTTAAAAGAGGGTCTTCTATATTGAAAGGTTTTATTGGCTATAGACAAAGACTAGAGCTTATTTTCTTGTTTACAAGCTCTTTCCAAAACTTGGTTCATGCTCCTTAGGATAAATATGTCCACCTTGGCTCCAATCTCAGTGTTTAAGCCTAGAATAAATTTTCTTTCTTGAGCCCTTTCATATTTTTGGTAAATAGGGACAAACTTCATTAGCTTGGAAAAATGGTCCCAATATTACTATACTGATAAATGTTCTTGTTTTAAATTCATGAGCTCAACTATTTTCTCATCATAATATAGCTGTGGAAGCCACCTCTCATGAAAGTGTTCCACAAACTATTCTGTTGGTGTCCAAAATGACGCTTATGCTCATGAGGCTGCCAATATACCCTCAGATGGATCTTAGGAATGGTTAGCTCCAAAATTGCTATGAGGTCTTAGGGTAACTGGAGCAACTATAGGGACAAGACTGCCCTCTTCTACTTCTGGCTCTCCCAAACCAAGGCGAGTGCACCTAACCCAGCATAAAATATACTTCACACACCAACGACTGGGTTCATATAATAGATGACTAGATAGTAAGAGGGTACTAAAGGATAACCACACATTCATTGATTCCTCTTTACTATGGGGTAGGACCTTATACAACCAAATACTGAAAATCTAAAGGATTTTTCTTAATCTTATATGTTTGAATCATAACAATCTAAGTCAGGATATGTCAACAAGGAAATACTCATCTAGGCCAGTGCCTCATCCATTGGGCAAGTTTTCTTAAATAGATCACATACACACACCAGAATTATATCTGAGATTCAAAGCCATAAACACATCTATAATCTCCTTTACTACTTATATGAAATCCTCACATAGACAAGAGATAGACCTATGTCTCATCTAAAGCATAATTTAATCTAATCCTTGATTAGAACTGAAGAATGAAGACACATACACAAACAAGTATGTAGTCAACTAGAAAGTTCAAAATCTATCTGCAATGACACAAATGAGAGATAAGGATCATATATTTGCATTTGTGTGCTAAAATGTTGTCACACTTCTATGAATCCTTACATGCAAGAAAACTCAAGAATGAGCCCTCAAAAATCGATCCATAGCTCTCTATGCATGGAGTTGCAAGATTTGTAAAATTGCTCTCAACTAGAGCTATAAACTAGTGACCTTGCTAGTCAACCACACAGTGAGAGATTCCAAATGAATGCAATGCTCTGCAAATCTATATGAGAACACAAATTAATCTTATGAGAATGAAGATGCAATTAAGCTATGAAAATGGAAATGAAAGAGTTACAAACCCTCTAATTAAACTATGTGAGATTAATCTAAAATATGAAAGGAAATGATACCATGATAATGCAACTATGATGCAAGCTAGGATGTGATGTAGATGCAAGATGAATGCCAATGATGCTCCAAATCTTGAAAACTTGATGCAAGAATATCTCCAAAAACTTCAATGACTTAGAAAACTTGTAACATAATAATTCAAGTATGTATGGTGTGTGCAAATGAGGAAGAGAGCTCTTCTTTTATAGGAAATGAAAAGGAATGGACCGTTGTGATTAAGAGGCAAAAGACTTAATCAATGGTGGAGAAAAAAAGAAGCTTGATCCTTGTGCACAAATATCCTCCAATAAGAAAATTAGAAGCATTTACTTTATGTTGAGCATTTACTTTATGTTGAGCATTTAATTTATGTCCATGTGAGGCAAAAGTACTTTTCTTTTATTTTTTATTTTATTTTTCTTTATAAATAAGAATTAAATGATTTATTTGTGCAACATAGGATAAGAAGAAAAGTGGAGATTTTTTATTTAAATAAAAGGGGAGGAAATTCCTTTTAATTAAATAAAGGCTTAGGATAAAGTGATTTTATTATTTAATTAAAAGAGATTTTTAATTAATTAAAAGGGAGCATGTTCTCTTAATTAAATAAGATTTTTATTTTTATTCCTTTTAAATTAATTAAGGCTCAAACCTTAGGAAATATTGAATTGATTATGATTTGATCAAGGAAATTGATATATTTGAAAAATGTTGATTTTTGAAAATATTGATTCAAGGATTTGATAAATTGCACAAATGGGGCCCAAAGTCTAGGCGACCATTTTAGGGTGCATACATTTGCCCCTCTTTGACTAATGTGTGATCGATTTGGGAGCACATGTAGTCAAAGAAGAATTGAAATGTGAGATCGATTTGGGATCACAAAACAACTCAGATGTGTGTTCATTTTGGGAACACATCAGGACAAAGATAAGCAAAAAGTTGAAAGACAAGACCAACACCGTCGTTGCTAGGTGCAAATAAAGCCTTAGAAAAAACTATCACCGTCACTACTAGGCAATAATCAAGTCTGAAAAATAGGAGATAAAAATTGAAAGATAAAATCACCACCATTGCTGCTAGGTGATAATCAAGTCTAAAAATAAGAATCTCAAGCTAAGCTGAATGATAAAGCTAAATCAAATATTAAAGCTAATAGGTACTACCCCCTCGGAATTGAAATCGAAATCAGATAGAGGAGAACAACAAATTGATAAACCTGATCAAGTCCCAATAAATCATAATTGAAGGATGGAGCATGATATGATAACCATCAAACAGTGAAGATATGCCCCAGGTTAACTAGGTTTGACTAGGAAAGATATAGGATAAAGATTAAGTCAAACCTCAGAGAGAGGAAGCGAAAGGGGTGAATGAAAGACTAGAAGTTTGAAAGACATGGAATGGAAGAAATTCCATCAAAAATTGAAGAATTGTGCCTCAAATAGTCAGTCAATGCAACTCAGATTTTGGTTTTGAGTCCGAAATAGATAGAAAATGATGTGACATGAAAGACCAAAAATGAAAGATATGATCAAGAAGAATCAGAAAATGAGCACAATTGACCAACTAGTCTGTAGATGATAAAAAGGAGAGCTCTCTCCATATGCAAGATGCAAAAAATAAATTATGATGAACTTAAGAATGCAAGCTACTATGAAAGTGGTTGACTTGCAAGGTCACAACGCCTATAGACATCTAATTATCATCATTGAGCATTATTGGTAGCGTCGTAAGATCATACAATGCACACAAGCATAAATATGTGGATATGAATATGATCTTTATCAGATAGAAATGCGAAAATCCCACCTAGGCATCAGAGACATGTAGGTCCAGATGACTAATGCAGTGAGATCACCTAAGTTTGATATGGTGAGATTATGCTTGTATCAAGACACATGAAAGTTAGGATAGCTAGAAGCATGCACTCGCAAAACAGTCAAGGATAATACCTTGTTAATCCATAGTGTCAAGTAAGACCAGCATAAATGCTCATGATAGTTAGGATCAACAAAATAAACCCATAAGTAGATAAAGAAATAAAACATGTTCTCATACCCTCAGTCTTCTAGCTATGCATCATCGAAAACTTCTCAGGGAGAGACCACTCATCAAAGAAATCTTCATAGACAGCACACAAAGAAAAATTAAAGTAAACATATCTCAACAAGTTGATTATTTAAGTGCGTGTGTGTTGGTCATAGAGTCAGAATCTAGTTATCACATCTGCAAATGAGAAATATTGCATCATACTTAGACTATTGGGTAAGACATCTAATAAGTGTTAAGAAACACTAGACGCAAGGGTAGTGTTGAAAAACATAGTTTGGGGTGGTGTTGAAAAACACCTGTTGGGAAATGCCCCAAGAGACAAACGCACCTAAAGGACCTATGCTAATAGTTATGCCCCTTAGACAAAGACAAAGACCAATTCTAGACCAAGGAAAATAAGGTCAAGGCATGATGGAAAGTGGCTAAGTGTCCAGGATGCATGCTAAAAAATAGGGGTGCAAAGGCCTCAAGTAGCATTTGTTTCCAGGTTTTCACCACTTGAATTTATTGCAATTTTTCTCTTTTTTTTCATTTTTTTGTATTTTTGCTACCAAGGCGCCTGTTTCCAGGTTTTCACCAAGGCACCTTTTTTTTTTTTTTGAATTTTTAAATTTTTAAATTTTTAAATATTTTTTAAGGACTTTTTATGCTTTTTAAGGTTTTTTCAGCATCATATATCAATTTTTTTAGTATTTTTTAACAATATATCATTTTTTGGATTTTTTCAAGATCAATAAGATATATACAAAGGATGCCCCCAAACAGAATGGGCATCAAACTCATGAGCAAGATCACATCATGTAGTCCCAATATCTAGAAATGTGGGGAACAAGAGGGATTAGCAAGCTGGTGAATGAGATGGAAGATGAAAGCGAACGGAGGGAAGAAATCTTCAAGGTCAAACTCCTCAAGAGTACCCAAGCTAGGGAAAAATTATCATGCAAAGCACATTTGGATAAGCAATGAAAAGCTAGCATATGATAAATCACAAAAGCACACTGCAAAAGAAGGAAGGATGTAGTCCAAAGAAGTAGACATATCAAGAGGCTTCGTAGCATCATGTTTTACTCTTTTTTATTAGATGAAGACCAAGAGGGAAAAGGATAGCGAAAGGTTAGAATGAATGAAGGAAAATGAATATGAAGGCTAAACATGAATGAAATGAAAACAAGATCATTGTAAGATAGCTCACAAGATAGCCAAATATTCAAGTATAGGTCAACATTGTCAAGATCAAAGAGAGAAGATGAAATGGATGAAAAATATAGAAGAACTATGCATGATGCCTGATTGCAAGGTTTTCATCATGGTACTTATCCAAGGCACCACAAGGGAGTGGTTTTCAGCATAGGATGAATTTATTTCTCTTTACTTTTGCTACCAAGGTGCCTGTTTCCAGGTTTTCACCATGGCACATTTTTAATTTTTTTTCATCTCTTTTCTTTTTTTGTTTTCATTTTTGAATTTTTTTCTATTTTTTGAATTTTCTATTTTTTGGAAGAAGGAAAGCTTTTTAGATAATGCTCCTTGAAAGGATAAACCATGATATGCCAAGGATTCAAAATGATATTCTCAAAGATGTTGATAGGGAAAGGAAGACGCATGAGGAATAGGCAAATAAGAAAAAATGATAGAAGGTAGAAGGATAATGAATGGAAGGAATGTGAAAAGGTAGATGGAAAGAAAGGTAAGATCAACGTCAATACACACCTTGAAGGGTGATGGGAAAAATGGAGGAAAACCATATTCTAGTCCAAGTGCGAACCATATTCTGGTTCATTATTGCTATCTGACTCCTCGAAGAGAGGATTGGTGTGCTTGTTATAATTCTCAAATGTGAATGGATGAATACGAGAAGGAATATGCAAATGTGTAGCAGAAGTTGTGGTTCAGGTGCATGGAATGGAAGAATATTTTTGGAAAAAAATGAAGTAGAAGCCTTTGGAAGCTTGAATGTCAACTTCACTTTTTGCTCAACATAAGACTCTTT
Organism: Chamaecyparis obtusa; assembly: GCA_027943335.1. Lineage (NCBI taxonomy): Eukaryota > Viridiplantae > Streptophyta > Pinopsida > Cupressales > Cupressaceae > Chamaecyparis > Chamaecyparis obtusa. The sequence goes on along the minus strand of BSBK01008640.1, from coordinate 53,181 downwards.
CAAGAGAGACTTTGGAATCCATATAGCTTTAAGCTTTTTATTTTCTTTTGATGTGTTAGAGAGAATATTTTCAATGATGGATTTTGGAACCCATACTTGTCTTGTAGTTTTCTTCTTAGATATCTCTTTTGACTTTATGCCCCCATGTCGATTAGAGGAGACATGGTGATCTTCTTTTTCTGATGGATTCTTGTATTGCTTCTTTTTCTTATATTGAACATTCAAGTTACTTCCAAAAGACTTGGGACTTGTGGAAGAAGAAGGAAAATACGAATGGTTTAGATGGGTGGGTGGATAAAAAGGATTCAAGGGTATGCATCTATGTTGATCTTGAGGAAAGATAAGAGATGGAGGGATGTAAGGACCCAAGATGGATGATGAATTAGGAGAGTTAGGAGGGGAAAGTGAAGGGACATAAGGACCCAAGATGGAAGGAAGACATGAAGCCCTTAGTATTGGTGGAGGAGGTCCAAGGATAGATGTGGAAGATGCAAAAGGATAATCATTAAGTTCATCAGCATCTATATCACAACCAAGGATATCAGCATCTCTAGAGTGAGCATTAGAGTTTTCAATAGGATCCTAGACATCTTGAATAGGAGTACCTTCTTTGATAGGATTTTTCAAAGCTTGCAAAGATTTAGGAAGAGAAGAAAGTGGAAGTGAACATGGAGCGGTAGAACAAGAAAATGAAATACTTTGATCTTGACAAGGATCTTTGGATAGCACAAGCGTAGAATTTTTTTCTTGATTTTCAATATGCTTATCATTGGAAGTAACAACACCATTTTTAATAACCTTAATGGAAGTATCATCTTTGGAAAGCGCAAGTGTGGTAAGGTTATTTTGATTATCAATAAGCTCAATAGTGTAAGTAGTAGCTTGATCTTGCTTAGGAGATGGTGGAATGAATACAGAAGAGCGTAGAGGATCAAAAAAACCATGCAATGGAGAAGATACATCATGAAGAGAATTGGATGATATGGAGGGTTCCTGATCTTGATATTTATTTATATTTTTTTCTTTATCATTTTTAGGGTCCTCTTGACATGGAGCCACTTCTAAGGACAAGGAAGCATGTTGGATTTGTATGGAAGACTTTGGAGGAGATGGTGAAGGACTAGTTGAAGTAGGCATTATAGCGCATAAAGACTTAGGCTCTTTAGGTTTAGCATTATTGAAAGTATTTTCAGCCAAGTGAAGGTTAGCTTGAGTATCTTTAAGAGGTAGCCTTTGAGGATAACTATAGGGAACCACATGAAAGTCTTAGGATCTTTGTTGGATGAAGGATTTGTGACAGATTTGGAAGACTCGGAAGCTTTAGGAAATGTATGGGCATTGCAGGAAGTAGAGGATGGAAGGGAACCATCACAAGACAAAGGTTCAACATTAATATGATCTTGCTTGAGAGTGTCATCTTTATTTTCAGCATGAATGTTCTTAGATGAAGGATTCTTATAATATTTACGTTTCAAATCAGCACGGTGCATTTTATATTCCTCAACAGTAGTAGTTGGATTATAATCAAGGTATTGTTCACAAAACTCATCAAAGTTTCTTTCAAAATCTGAATCATATAGATCACCATCACGATCTTTCCAATACAAGGACCCATTTCTAGTAAGCACAAGGACACAACTAGGAGGACTCTTAGGAATAGAAGTTTCATAGGCATCACTACATTGTCCATCATCATAGTCATCATAGGTGGGTGTGTCACTCTTTGTGGAAGAGACATCATAATGACTATCACGTTGCTCTTTATGGTATGTCTTGTGAAGAGAAGTAAGACTCTTTGAAGAAGTAGAAGAAGAACGAGATCGTGAAGAAGAGGAAATTGAAGACTTAGTGGAAGAAGAAGACTTGGATAATGAAGAATGCGAATAATGTTTAGAAGAATCATGGTAAGATTTGGAAGATGAAGAATGTGAATAGTGTTTAGAAGAATCATGATAAGACTTAGAAGATGAAGAATAAGAATGATGTCTGGAAGAGTCATGATAAGACTTGGAAGGTGAAGAAAATTGAGAAGATTTAGATGATGAAGAATGTTTGGAAGAAGAAGATCGTGATATGATCATGTTTATGATTCTAGAAAAGGCATCTGATTTAATCATCTTTTCTTTTGTTTTTGCTATAAATTCATCACTCATGAGAATTTTGGAGGAATAACACTTTTTGAATACATTAATGAGCTCAAGATCATATATTCTTAATAAAGGTTCCAAAAATAGATAGTCAACATTCATGGTTATAGAAGAGGAGGAATCAAACATGGAATAAATTAATAGATGAATAGAAGAAGATAGACTAGATAGTAAGAGGAAAAGAATCAAGAAGAAGAAGAAGAATTTCCCATGGGAATAGAAGACTTTAGAAGAACATGGGAAATGGAGAAGAAAGAAGAAGACTAAGAGTCATCTTGTGCAATTGATACCATAATGTTCATTGAGATGTTGAGCAACATGACAGCACCTAGGATCTGAGATCTGGACTGACCAAGGAAGACCAAGCTTCTAAGGAGAACCCACTAGGATGGAACTAAGTTTCAGTATTCCAATTAGATTTTTCAAAAGATTTTGCAATGATGATCAAGCACATAGAACAACAATCAATGAATCAAGCAAATAGTATTCAAGAAATGGGCAAGGGGCAAAGCAACCTTGTGCATGAACAAGTATAGTGACTTAGTATTTCTACTCCTTAAAGGTTCTACTTGTGTATGTTCTTGACAATGTTTTAGCAGGCACTTAGAACACAACACCTTATTAAGCTATCTACAAAGATATACCATGCTTTCTAAAAGGAGTCCTCGATATACGCAAGGTATGTGAGGCCCAAATCTGTAGATGAGAAGAATCCAAAATCACACAGTCGGGGGGAGATGGTAACCCAAATCTCCTCCTTCACTTCTCAAAGGTATAAAGTTCTTTGAGGCTTAGCCAAGAGTGATATCAAACTCAATTCCCAAGAGAGGTGTCTTTGGATTCACCTCCTGATATTTATACTCCACCAGAATATAGGAGTTAAGGTCATCCCTTGAGGTGGTGTGTCCCCAAGCAGGCCTTCTAAAAATAAAAACTAAGTAATTCACTATCAAAAGTATTTAGAGCACTAAAGGTGGAACACTTAACTCTTCAAGTAAATGTGAAGTGAGTCCAAAAGTGGAACATTTAACCCTTTAAGATAATGTGAAGTGAGTCCAAAAGTGGAACATTTAACCCTTCAAGAGAATGTGAAGTGAGTCCAAAAAAGTGGAACACTTAACCCTTCACACAAACTCAAAGTGAGTCCAAAAGTGGAATATTTAACTCTTCACACCAACTCAAAGTGAGTCAAAAAGTGGAACATTTAACTCCTCACATCAACTCAAAGTGAGTCCACACCTTAGAAAACAAGTGAGTTCCAAAAAGCACAAAAGGGTTGCGTAGTGGAGCAATTAACGCTTCTTTCCTGTAGACCCCTCCCCTTTAATGTGGCGCTGATCTTGCAACCACGGGGTGGAAATGAGGGGCCAACAGATTAGCGAGTCCAATAACCCAAGATAGAAATCTAGATCAATCACAAGTAATCTAAAGTTGCTTATCAATACTACTCACAAATGACAAAGGGTTGAATCAATGGAATATTTAACTTTCCAAGCAAACATAGAGTGAGTCCACAAAGTGGTGCATTTAACTTCCTATGTAAAAAAGAAATGAATCCATGCCCTCAATCACTCAATGAGATATTTGATATTGGAACCAAGAATTACTTAAGGTTTCAACACAAGCATTCACTTACACAAACTTGTATGAAAGCAAATCTATGTTCATTCATTTTCCATTAAGAGCATCAATTGAAATGTGTTCTATGAAAGCATGTAAACACTCAAGCCAAACACATGAGAGGTTTAATTTTAATCCCAAAATCCAAATGTTGTAGAGATGGAACAAAGTACCTCAAGTCCAACACTTTGTTTTAGATATTTTCCATGAAAGTAAGAGCACCTTCAAATGAACAAGACAAGAAAACAAGCAAACAAGATATGCAATGTATATCCAACTTATGCAAACCCTAAGGTTAGATCTAAAAATCAATTATTAAGAGAAATGATAACCAGAAAATAATCCAAATGATAACTCATATCATGCAATGAACAATGAAAAATAAGTGCATACCCATCACAAAATTTTATTTTTTTTGCATTTGACCTAGTCAACAAGATCTAATTTTTACCACATCAATTCAGATCCAAAACCCAAAATGTAGAAAAGGGACCTCTATCAAAAAATAGAGAGCTTTCCAAAAATGTAAAATTTTTAGAAAAATCTTTTCATTTGTGCCCTAGAGACCCATTTTATCAAAATATACTAGTTTTTATAAATTGACCAAATGAGGTATGATATGATTTCTAAATTAAAAACATAGTGAACGGACCCCCTCTAGAATTATAAGACCTTTCCAGAAATGTATAAATTTCCAAAAAATACACTGATTTGTGGCAAAAATCAAATTTTTAATGAAAAATCAAGAAAAAATCATAAAAAATACAAATCACCTCCAAAAATTTTGAAATTTTTTTTGGAGCTTCTCTGATATGTCACCAACTTAAAAAACAATTTTCAGACCAAAATACTAAGCCATTTGGGAGATATGATCAAATCTTTAAAATCTAGGGTTTTTCATCTTCAAACAAATCTGCACAAGGGTTAGCTCCAAAAATAATCAAAACCAGCATGCAAGAGGTGCGTTTCCCCATGGTGGGCACCAAAAATGTGCCCTAAAATGTTTTCACACTTCTATGAATCCTTACATGCAAGAAAACTCAAGAATGAGCCCTCACAAATCGATCCATAGCTCTGTATGCATGGAGTTGCAAGATTTGTAAAATTGCTCTCAACTAGAGCTATAAACTAATGACCTTGCTAGTCAACCACACAATGAGAGATTCCAAATGAATGTAATGCTATGAAAATCTATATGAGAATGCAAATTAATCTTATGAGAATGAAGATGCAATTAAGCTATGAAAATGGAAATCAAAGAGTTACAAACCCTCTAATTAAACTATGTGAGATTAATCTAAAACATGAAAAGAAATGATACCATGATAATGCAACTATGATGAAAGCTAGGATGTGATGTAGATGCAAGATGAATGCCAATGATGCTCCAAATCTTCAAAACTTGATGCAAGAATATCTCCAAAAGCTTCAATGACTTAGAAAACCTGTAACATAATAATTCAAGTATGTATGGTGTGTGCAAATGAGGAAGAGAACTCTTCTTTTATAGGAAATGAAAAGGAATGGACCATTGTGATTAAGAGGCAAAAGACTTAATCAACGGTGGAGAAAAAACGAAGCTTGATCCTTGTGCACAAATATCCTCCAATAAGAAAATTAGAAGCATTTACTTTATGTTGAGCATTTAATTTATGTCCATGTGAGGTAAAAGTACTTTTCTTTTATTTTTTATTTTATTTTTCTTTATAAATAAGAATTAAATGCTTTATTTGTGCAACATAGGATAAGAAGAAAAGTGGAGATTTTTTATTTAAATAAAAGGGGAGGAAATTCCTTTTAATTAAATAAAGGCTTAGGATAAAGTGATTTTATTATTTAATTAAAAGAGATTTTTAATTAATTAAAAGGGAGCATGTTCTCTTAATTAAATAAGATTTTTATTTTTATTTATTTTAAATTAAATAAGGCTCAAACCTTAGGAAATATTGAATTGATTATGATTTGATCAAGGAAATTGATATATTTGAAAAATGTTGATTTTTGAAAATATTGATTCAGGGATTTGATAAATTGCAGAAATGGGGCCCAAAGTCTAGGCGACCATTTTAGGGTGCATACAACATTAAGTATGAAGAATCCTTAAGTGCATACAATTAATTCAAGCATAACAAGCTTGCAAAATATAGCTTAGTCCTGCAACTTTCATTCAATTGCCAACAAAAACTAAGTCAGATCATTACAATTCAGACTGGGCAGATGACTCACAACTAAAAAAGCTTGAATACCAAACTCCCAATGCTACAAAATGATCATGAAAATCCCTTTATACCAGGGTTACAATACAAGCATAATGATCATTTGAAATCAAGATTCAAATCCACCTAACCCCACCAAGAAATTAACACAGACAAGACCAGGAGTAGGCCACCACATGCAAGCTCAAATAGTTGAAAACTAGTAGCTAACTAGCCCTGTACTAGTCCAAGTACTGAATCATCATCAGACCCTAAGAAATCAGGCCAAAATGACCCCTGCAACATGCTTTAGGGTATTGAATCATTTATTCTCCTACGACAAGACATTCCTTTTCAACTACCATGGCAGCCTGGACCACATCGTAATGCTTAGCAATCACTTCCACCCACTCTAGCCGCTCAAAAATTGATTTTTTGGTACTTCCTAGCTTGGAACCCTCTGCAAAATTCAAATTTGAATCCTAACGGTCACCTCTTTGGCACCTGTAGAGAAATGACAGCCCATGTTCAAACATCTATCAACTTTAAAACGTAGCCATCTAATCCATTTAGTTTCATGGCCTTATGACTTTCTTCTAAAAGTGGCCCCACCAGACTTAGCGAATTGGCGACAGAGAACCTTTGCCAATTCGCAGAACATTTCTCCCTTTTGCTAAATATTTTAGCAACTTCCCGACTACTGTTCGTGTAGTCACTAGATAAACTAGCAAATCACCTTTTCTTTCCGCGAACGAGCGACCATGTTAAATTTTGTCAGCACCGCCAGATCTTATCAACTCTGCCAAACCTTAGACCCCACCTAGGCCCACCTGGTGCCATATGTCACTAAACCATTCATGATCCACGCCCAGTCACACTGAAAAAGGACCCACTTACATAAGCCTTTGAAATGAATGGTTGGCATAAGATCTCATGGCTCTAACAAATCCCATGAGAACTTACACCGACCGTAAGATTCATGCTCATCACAGACCCTTCTAACAATGGCCCCACTTCCGGGCACATCCACGTCAACCAATAAGAAACTTCCAACTGTGCAAGCGTGTCACACCGGAACCACTAAGAACAACATACAACCTGACAAGATGGAATAAAATCCGACAGATGGCACATGATCTCAAAGGCTTGGAATATTCCTTGAGTTCATACGCTGACCGTTAGATTAAAAGCTTTCAACGTAGGCTCTCTGATACAAACCAACTCATCAACATGTGGACAAATGAAAACCTACCAACACAGAACAGCGTGGCACATAAGAAACCACTTGGAAAATAGGACCCACCGAAGAACTACCGCCTGAGAAAAGTAACATCAATGGCTGGCGTAAGATCTCAAAGGTCTGACAAATCTCTTGAGAACTTACGCCCACTGTAGGATCTTTTGACATCATCAGGGCCCGCTGAGCCTTCAAAAATTTAGGTCCCACTGACACACGCTGAGTCACTCACCCATGGACCAATCATAAAATGCTGACGAAGCATACCTGGTAAGTGGACCCACTGATAACTCCGCAACCTCGAGATTCTAAATCGACGATTGTCTCATGATCTCAAGGGCCTGGAATATTCTTTGAGATCATGAGACAACTGTAGGATCTTTCCCCTCTTTGACCACATGACCCCACCCACCAAATCATTCCTTTCTTCAACCAATAAGCCACCACCACATGCACTGAGCTGGCAGTGGTCCCCCCTGCAAACAAAGGTTTACGTCACAGAGAAAATCAACGGGTGTCTCATGATCTTATGGGTCTGATAGATCGCATGAGAAAACAAGCCCACCATTAGATTAAAAGCTTGCCAGAGGCCGGGCCCAGGAAAATTAAGGCCGAAGACTTAAGAAAAATTAAAGCTTGTAGGGTGCGATTGCGGGCTTAGGAAAATGAAGGGACCCACCGGAATAGAAAAACTTAACTGCGCATAATAAAAAGGTTTTGTAAAAGGCACATGTGGAAAATTTTCTTAAGTGACCTACGAAAAGGTAACGCACTAATAGAACAAAGCTAGGGAACATTTAAATTTTGAATTCCCAATGGCTAGTTCCTAAACATTTTACCAGGGAGCAGGAAAAACACTGTAGAGAACAGGGGAAAAGACTAGAGGCCATGAAATTTTTTACAGGGGCTAATAGTGGCTCATACTAGGGGATACATGTCTCTTGCAGGCATGACAAGGATTCAGAATCACTGGGAGAGCAGACCAACTCAAAATTCCAACACAAAAACATAGAACAAACAAAAACTAGGGGAACCTAAACTACTATTCATGGAAGAGATACCTCAGGAGAAGTAAAACTTTAAGAATTGTCCATGAATAGGCAATTCCAAAGTACCACTAGTTAAATCCTTTAAAACATATGAATCTATTCCCCACTTGCTCTCAATTAGATAAGGGCCAAACCAAATAGGATCAAATTTTCCTTGCTTTCCCTTATCCTCCAGCCTTGCATTCCACATCAGGACCAGATCATCAATTTCAAAACTCCTCTGAGTTGCTCTCTTATCAAACAAATTTTTACACTGTCGCTGCAAATTTTCATTTTTCTCATGTGCATCCCTCCTTACTTCCTCTAACTGGATCAACTCCTCCATTCTCACCCTCATCTCATCATTCAAATCTTCATCATAAGCTTGGATGAACCTGTACATTTGCAACAAATTGTTCTAAGGTAATCTAGCACTTATCCCATATACCAGGTCAAATGGGGCACAACCTATGGCTTTCTTTATAGTCACTCTGTCAGCCCACAATGCCCACCATAACTTTGAGTCCCATGCTTTCTTATTTTTGTCCAACACCCTTTTGAGAATCTTGATAAGGCTTTTATTACTGGATTTTGCTTGGCCATTCCCTTGTGGATGGTATGGGGAAGAAAATGAAATGTGTATCCCATATTGCTGACAAAAATCACCAAATTCCTGTGATCTAAAACACATTGCATTATCAACCAAAATTGTCTTTGGGCAACCAAATCTAGTGAGAATATTCTACATTACAAAATCAATTACTACTTTACTAGTAGCCCTCCTAGTAGGGATAGCTTCAACCCACTTGGTAAAATAGTCTATTGCCACTAGTATGTATGAATGTCCACCACTAGACTTGTTTGGAATTTCACCAATGAAATCAAAAGCCCACTTCTGAAAAGGAGACTAAACTGAGACAGGCCTGAGTGGCAAATTCCCATTGAATTTTAACTTTCCTGCAAATCTCTAGCATGCATCACACTTCCTCACAAACTGATGTGTGTCCCTAAAAACTGTAGACCACCAAAATCTAGACCTAAGAATCTTGTGGGCTATGGTCTTTTCCATGTAGTGTCCTCCACACACACCTTGATGCATTTCTTCCATTAGAGTCCTAGATCTTTCATGGTCCACACACTTTAGCAATACTCCTTCATTGCTTCTCCACCATAACTCACCATGAATAATGGCATACCTTGCTGATTATAACTTGACAGTCCTCCTCCTATTTTCATTCATGTGAGGGGGAAGAACCAACTTGTGCAAGTAATTGATGACATCTTTATACCAATCACAATAATCCATATCACAAATATAGGGCCTCTCCTCCTCCTCTAGCATATTCACATGATTAGCAATCAGATTACTTTGTGCCATCAACTTTTCAAGGCCTAGGTCTCTCACCAATTTTGTAATCTAAATATCAATATTAAATTCTTGGATCCTGTTGATCCATCTACATCTTTTTCCTGATACTTCTTGTTGCACTAATATATCTTTAACAATAGCACTAGGGACATAAGCAACCACCCTAGCTCCCACAAGATAACACCTAAAAGCCTTGACTACTTTGACTAAGGCATAAGCCTATTTCTCAGTGATATCATATTTAAATTTTGATGCATGTAAAGACTTGCTAAAAAATGATATAGGTTTCTCATATCCATCTAAATTCTTTTGTAATAAGACTGCTGCAACCGTATGATAAGAAGCAAAAGAGAAAATCTGCATGGGCTTACCATAATCAGGGGTCCTCAAAATAGGGGCATCTTTAATGGCCTATTTGATACTTCTAAAAGATTCATCTGCTTCTTCACTCCATTCTACCTTTGCATCTTTTTTCAACATTCTAGAGATGGGAATACAAATTTCTGCAAAATTTGTAACAAATCTTCTTAGAAAATTTACCTGCCCAAAGAAAGACTGTATTCCTTTAACATTTCTTGGTGGTGAAAGCCTGTCTATTGCCATAACCCTTTCAGGATCAATTCTCACTCCATCCTTGGACACAATATGTCCTAAGATCTTGCCTTCTATAACACCAAAAGAACACTTCTTTGGATTCAAAGAAATCCCATACTCCAGAGCTCTGATGAAAATCTTTTCTAGATGCTCACAATGCTGATCCTCCTTTTCTGAATATGCTGTGAGATCATCTTGGTATACCACTAGAAACTTGTTTATGAAATCAGCAAAAGATACATCCATAGCCCTCTGAAAAGATGCTCCTGCATTTGTCAAGCCAAATGGCATTCTAACATAAACATATGTTCCCCAAGGGGTAGTGAATGCAGTCTTGAATTATTCTGACTCCTTGACCATGACCTGATTATATCTAGAGAAACCATCCATCATGGACATTAACTCTAATCTTGTGACTCTCTGCATCATATTTTCCATATTAGGCAAACCATAATTGTCCTTTAAAGGCTTGACATTCAAATTTCTAAAATCAACACATAATCTAATGTCACCATTCTTTTTTCTGACTGGAACCAAATTTGACACCCAAGTAGAATGTCGGACATGCTTTATAATACCAGCATCCATCATCTTTTTGAGTTCATCTTGCATTTTTGGTGCCAAAGTAGGGTTCACAAGCCTTAACTTCTACCTAAAGGGTTTAGTTCCTTCCTTTAATGGTATCTCATGTTGAAAAAGATCTTCTCTATATGCCTTCAAATCTTCATAAGACCATGCAAAGACATGTCTGAATTTTTTGAGAAGATCAATCAGATTTCTTCTAGTTCTTTGAGATAAACATTTACCTATGTAAATGTTCTTTGGTTCTTGGCTTGTCCCTAGATTCACCTCCTCCAAATCATTTACCCTATCAGCAAGTCTATCTACACAAGCCCTCTCTTTATTATCAAATGCTCTCTCAAGAGAAACCAATCCCCTTGGGATCCTATTTGACTTCAATTGCAGAACTTCCTTTCCTAGGACATTCTCCTTTCCATTTCTAATGTCAACATATGTACTAAAATCCATCTCCTGACCATCAAATTGAGATTCACACTGCAAAAATCTCAAAATGTCCTGATCATCAGAAAAAACCTGCCAATTCTCAATATTCTCCAGGATAGAAGGCCTGGACTTACACTCAATTTTGGATATCCCTGCAAAGGTAATATCCTCTGGCCTTAAGGCTATGTTTGCTAGCAAGTCTGCAATCTTGTTTTGGCTTCTATCCACCCAATCAATCCCAAAGGTAGTGAAACCCTCAATCTCATCCCATACAACATTTCTATATTGTTTTAGCCTTTGATTCTTAGATGCATATTTTGATCTAATCTGAGAAACTATTAACTAAGAATCACCAATCACCCTAAGATGTTTGATCACATGTTTTGATGCTTGTCTCAAACCAATCAATAGGGCTTCGTACTCTGCAACATTATTTGTGCAAGGAAACAAGAGAGTGAAAGAAAACTTAAAAGTTTTACCACTTGGGGCTACCAACAATACTCTTACTCTAGCACCTTCTCTAGAACTTGCTCCATCAAAATATAATGTCCATAAGACATTACCTTCTGCCATGTTATTCTCATCATCAGCCAAAAGGATAGGCCTGACCTTTTCTTGCATCTCTTTCCTCTAAACTTGGAATGAACCAATGTCAGTGTCAACAAAACAATTCATGCTATCCTTTTCATTCTCCTCAATCATGTGTGGAGTTCTAGCTTGCCTTGACACCTTCACCTTCTCTCCTTCAATGTCAAAAGTGGCAAAAGGTCACATTGAATACTTCCTCCCATGGAGGCACTCCACTTTCTAGATAACAACATTCCATATTGAGGAGGAATGTCAACTACAAGAACACTCATAGTCAACTGTTTATTAGGAAATGTAGCTAATTTATAAGGCAAAGCCTTAATGGTACCAATAACCGGCACTTCTCTTGAGTCCATAGCTTGGCATCTCTCATGAGGTGTATCAACCTTCAGTCCTAATGATTTCATGATCTTTGTAGGCATAATAGTGTTTGATGCTCCTAAATCAATCATGCAGTTTTTCAATACTTTACCATTAATAACTAGAGACAAGAAGAAAGGATCAACTGTCCCCAATGCACTGTTTACAATATTTGCATCCAAGAAGATTTGAGGAATCTTAGAAACAATTTCTTCACTCTTATTGTCAGGTGTTTCTTCCAAGGAAGCCACATGCTTTTCATTTCTATTCATTTCTTGGATTCCTACAGAAGAAACACCATTTACCCAATTCAAGGCCTTGACCTTGTGTTCTTCTATTCTCATCATTTCCAAAAGTGGAACCTTGACAGTGATCTGTGAAAGCAACTTAGACATATCTATTGGAACATACTTCTGGCTATTCATGTCTTCATTCAAAATAGTGACAACTTTATCTTTTGTGAAATCAGATTTGTCCTTGAGAGAGGATTCCTCTCCCTTCTGAAAGGTAGGAACAACAACATCTGATGTCTTTGCTTTGTTCCTAGGTGTTGTAACAGGCATAATTTTCTTTTTTACCTTCACTTGGTCAGCAACACAAGTACCCTTGCCCTTTTCTTCATGTTGTTGTACACTATTTTATGTCCTCTTGATGAACATACTGCCTGGTTTACCAGCTACATTTCCAACTGTCCTATTTCTCAAATTGTAATTGCTTCTAGCTTGAGTGACCATGTCTGCAATGATTTGAGCAATTTCTTCATCTGATGGTCTTCTTAAAGAAACTTGCTCCTCACCCCTCACTGCACCACATCCAACATCATCAAACTCTTTTCCCTCTTCATCAGAATCAATCTCATCCTCTACATGTGAAGAAGTCATCCCACACCCATCTGTATCATATTGCTCTTCATTTTCTTGGTTCTCTTGTAATTTTAGAGCAATGAAACAATGCTCTGAACTATGAGGTGACTGACAAGTAGCACACCATGGAATATCATCAGTCATGTTCACTGAATTTCTATGCAAAGGATCAGGGATCCTTCCATTAGGCCTTTCTTTCTTGGTTGGGAGAATGGGCTTGCCATCTTTCCATTGGGTATTGTAAGGGTAATTCTGCATCCTTGGCTGTCTGCTAAAGCTGCTTGGCATTGACCTCTCCATAGCCACAACCCTATTGTTTCCTTTCTCACCAAGCTTTAAACCTTCTAAAACCTTCAAAATTTGTTTCAGATTGTCATCTTCTTTGGGTTTAGGATCAGCAGACCTTCCCATTTCTCTCTTACTCTACATTTGAGGCCTACAATCATCTCTTCTTCCTATCTTTCCTAATATCCTTCTATTGCTCTCTATATTGATGGCCAATTTGTAAGCCTCCCCAAGATTTCTAGGGTTCTTATCTCTCAAGAGATATCCCATCTTTGCATCAAAGGCCTTCAAGTATGTCACAAGACATACCCTGTCATCTAATCTGATAACATGCAAGAGCCTATGCATGGCCTTTTGAAACCTTATGTTAAATTCAAGGACCTCTTCATTTTGATTTTTCTTTATATTATTGAATTCATTCAAGATAAAACCCTCATTTGTTTTATCTCCATAATGTTCCTAAAAACAATTTTTGAATTCATTCCATGACCCTATACTAGCATGGGGTAACCCTCTAAACCAATCCCTAGCATCCTCAATCAGGGATTGTACAAATAGCTTCATTATAACATCATCAAGATCTATATTGTAATCATCTATTACATCTATAAAAAATTTTAGATGTTCTTCACATGTGACGACATTATTTCCAGTAAATTTACGAAGCTTTTTTCTAATCTCATCAGGGATTACATTAGGATAGCCAGGAATACCAAAGAAGGTAAGTTGTTTGTACCTTTCATGAATAGGAGCTCCCTATGGTGGATCTATTCCTTGAGATGTAGATGTTCTTGTGTTTGAACCATCAGGAACCCTAGTAGCACCTGGTACACCATTTGCTTGAGCTACATTGTTACCCTAATTTCCACCTTGCCCTAAGAAGGAAGCAGTAACATGTGAAGGTCCTGAAGTATGCTTGAGAAAATCAATCTTTTTCATGATTTTTGCAGTAGAAGCCTCCAACTCATCTTTCTTTAGTTCTTTTTCCAATATCTCTTTCTTCCTTCTAGCTATCTCAAGGTCTGAGTCTAATCTCAATCTTGGATCTGATGTTCTATCAACAACAACTTGTTCATTGATCTGAACTCCAATGGCCTTTTGCTTTCCTTTGTCCTTTGGCCTAGTTTCCTCATGTGTTCTTTGCACAATAGGCTATTCCTCTAATCTCTCAGGCTCTGGGACAAAATTACTTGCCTCCAAATCTAGCAATTGCCTCTTTAGCTGATCAGCCTTGATCATAGCTTGTCTTACCTTTTCTTCTTTTTCTTTATCTCTTCGTTGCCTAATGGCAAGCTGCTCCTGAACTTTTCTCTCTAGTTCATAAACCTCTTCAAAGATCTCCTCTGATTTAGGGAGAGTGGTCTGAGACTCATCATCTCCCACTTGAGTTTCATCCTCATACTGATTTAGTCCCAAGTCAACAACCTCTTCATATTCTAAATTGTTTTCTTCTTGACTAGGCCTAGCTTGGGCTTCTTGTCTAGTATCCTTCTTGTTTCTCCAAGTCTGATAAACACCTCCTCTTTTCTTTCCTCCCCTTGTCTGACTAGGACTTGAAGTACTTAGAATACCTTCTTCCATTATGTCTTCAGGATGCTGCTTTCTCCAGGACCTAGTAGCTTTGTAACTCATTCTGCAAAATAAATCACTGACTAGTTTTGCTACCAAAATTTTTGAGTCACCACCCAAGTGTATTGGGAATATTATAAGATGATTTCTTGACTTCAAAAATGCTCAAATGAGTTAAAGAGATAAGCGACAAGAACGACCCTATTTTTTCCAATGATGACCTACTGGTTTGGATGAACATGAATAACATATCCCCAGCAAAGTCGCCATGTTGTTGGTGTCCAAAATGATGCTTATGCTCATGAGGTTTCCAATATACCCTCAGATGGATCTTAGGAATGGTTAGCTCCAAAATTTCTATGAGGTCTTAGGGTAACTGGACCAGCTATAGGGAGAAGACTGCCCTCTTCTACTTTTGGCTCTACAAAACCAAGGTGGGTGCACCTAACCCAGCATAAAATATACTTCACACACCAAGGACTGGGCTCATATAATAGATGACTAGATAGTAAGAGGGTACTAAATGATAACCACACATTCATTGACTCCTTTTTACTATGGGGTAGGACCTTATACAACCAAATACTAAAAATCTAAAGGATGGTTCTTAATCTTATATGTTTGAATCATAACAATCTAAGTCAGGATATGTCAACAAGGAAATACTCATCTAGGCCAGTGCCTCATCCATTGGGAAATTTTTCTTAAATAGATCACATACACACACCAGAATTATATCTGAGATTCAAAGCCATAAACACATTTATAATCTCCTTTACTACTTATATGAAATCCTCACATAGACAAGAGATAGACCTATGTCTCATCTAAAGCATAATTTAATCTAATCCTTGATTAGAACTGAAGAATGAAGACACATACACAAACAAGTATGCAGTGAACTAGAAAGTTCAAAATCTATCTGCAATGACACAAAGGAGAGATAAGGATCATATATTTTCATTAAGTATGAAGAATCCTTAAGTGCATACAATCAATTCAAGCATAACAAGCTTGCAAAATACAGCTTAGTCCTGCAACTTTCATTCAATTGCCACCAAAAACTAAGTCAGATCATTACAATTCAGACTGGGTAGAGGACTCACAACCAAAAAAGCTTGAATACCAAACTCCCAATGCTACAAAATGATCATGAAAATCCCTTTATACCAGGGTTACAATACAAGCATAATGATCATTTGAAATCAAGATTCAAATCCACCTAACCCCACCAAGAAATTAACACAGACAAGACCAGGATCAGGCCGCCACATGCAAGCTCAAATAGTCGAAAACTAACAGCTAACTAGCCTTGTGCTAGTCCAAGTACCAAATCATCATCAGACCCTAAGAAATCAGGCCAAAATGACCCCTGCAACATGCTTCAGGGTACTAAATCATTTATTCTCCTACGGCAAGACATTCCTCTTCAACTACCATGGCAACCTGGACCACATTGTAATGCTTAGCAATCAGTTCCACCCACTCTAGCCGCTCAAAAGTTGATTTTCTAGTACTTACTAGCTTGAAACCCTCTGCAAAATTCAAATTTGAATCCTAACGATCACCTCTTTGGCGCCTGCAGAGAAACGACGACCCATGTTCAAACATCTATCAACTTTAAAACATAGTCGTCCGATCCATTTACTTTCGTGGCCTTATGACTTTCTTCTAAAAGTGGCCCCACCAGACTTAGTGAATTGGTGACAAAGAACCTTCACCAATTCACAAAACATTTCACCCTTTCACTAAATATTTTAGTGACTTCCTGACTACTATTCGTGCAGTCACCAGATAAACTAGCAAATCACCTTTTCTTTTCAAGAACAGGTGACCACATTAAATTTTGTTTTGCACCACCAGATCTTATCAACTCTGCCAAACCTTAGAACCCACCTAGGCCCACCTGGTGCCATATGTCACTATACCATTCATGATCCACGCCCAGTCACACAGATGAAGAACCCATTTACATAAGCCTTTGAAATGAATGGTTGGCATAAGATCTCATGGCTCTAACAAATCCCATGAGAACTTACACCGACCGTAGGATTCATCCTTGTCACAGACCCTTCTGACAATGGCCCCACTTCTGGGCACATCCACGTCGACCAATAAGAAACCTCCAACTGTGCAAACATGTCACACCAGACCCACTGAGAACAACAGACAACTTGGCAAGATGGAATAAAATCCGATGGATGGCTCATGATCTCAAAGGCTTGGAATATTCCTTGAGATCATACGCCGACTGTTAGATTAAAAGCTTTCAACACGGGCTCTCTGACACAAACCAACTCATCAACACGCGGATGAATGAAAACCCGCCAACACAGAACAATGTGGCACATAAGAAACCACTTGGAAAATAGGACCCACTAAAGAACTACCACCTGAGAAAAGTAACATCAATGGCTAGCGTAAGATCTCAAAGGTCTGACAAATCTCTTGAGAACTTACGCCCACCGTAGGATCTTCTGAAATTGTCAGGGCCCACTGAGCCTTCAGAAATTTAGGTCCCACTGACACACGCTGAGTGACTCACCCGTGGACCAATCATAAAATGCTGACGAAGCATACCTGGCAAGTGGACCCATTGACAACTCCGCTACCGCGAGATTCCAAATCGACGATTGTCTCATGATCTCAAGGGCCTGGAATATTATTTGAGATCATGAGACAGCCATAGGATCTTTCCCTTGTCTGACAACATGACCCCACCTACCAAATCATTCCTTTCTTTTACCAATAAGCCACCACCAGATGCACTGAGATGGCAGTGGTCCCGCCTAAAAACAAAGGGTTACGTCACAGAGAAAATCAACGGGCGTCTCATGATCTTATGGGTCTGATAGATTGCATGAGAAAACACACCCACCGTTAGATTAAAAGCTTGACAGAGGCCGGGCCCAGGAAAATTAAGGCCGAAGACTTAAGAAAAATTAAAGCTTGCAGGGTGCGATTGCGAGCTTAGGAAAATGAAGGGACCCACTAGAATAGAAAAACTTAACCATGCATAATAAAAGGGTTTTGTAAAAGGCACATGTAGAAAAGTTGCTTAGGTGACCCGCGAAAAGGTAACGTGCTAATAGAACAAAGCTAGGGCACATTTAAATTTTGAATTCCCAACGGCTAGTTCCTGAACATTTTACCAGGGTTTAGACCAGGGAGTAGGAAAAACACTGCAGAGAATAGGGAAAAAGACCAAAGGCCATGAAATTTTTTACAGGGGCTAACATGTTCCTAGCTTAAAGTTTCCTTGGTGTAGTTAAACTGCTCTTTAGTGTTGGTCCACAAGCTGGCAACCTCTCCTATTAACTAGTAGGCACCCCATGTAGCCTTCATGCTTTCTAGATGGTCTGATAACTCAAAATACTTTTCCATTTCTATTAACCAATCCTTGATTGCATCCCCAACATGCTTTCCATGAAACTCGGGTGGGGCAATTTTTTGGATGTCCTTAGAAGGATCAAAGATAATCCCTTGCCAAGTAGGCCTATATGTGGTAGCTTTATTGGATGTAGGAATTATTGGGGGAGTGATTCCCCATCCTATTCCATGGAGGTTCTCCTCTTGATTCCCTCTAGGTTTTTCTAGAACATTCTCTAACTATCCTTTTTTGGTGCTCAAATCTCTTACAATTTTCTCTAAATTATAAATCTGATCTCTTTGTTTGGTTAACAAGTTAATGATAGCTTTTATACCACTCTCATCTTATTCTGTTGGGTTTTAATTTTGAGTAGAGGGCACAGGTCGACCTCTTCTTCCCCCCCCAGGGTCCTCTAGTTTGAGCAATTGTTATCCTGCTATATGTATGCCAATATTGATTATATATTAAAATGTAAAAGACTAAATCTTAATCTTTGGTTGAATCATTTATAGAAAGACATACTTAATATGGACAAGCATTGCAATAACTTTTAGAGAAAAGGTATCTTTATTTTTGGTACAATAATTGTTACAAGGGTACTTTATCTAGGTACACATTCCACTTTCACATTCCACTTTTACATTTATATAAGATACTATATACATTTATAGATTACATTCTTGGGAAACCTACTCTGGTTCCCTTTCCTCTTTTTGGTCCTCCTCAAAGGCATGGTTTCTTGGGGCATTCCTGGGGTGCACCTGTTGGTAGTGTTCCATAAATTCTTTACTAATTGCTGGGGCATTATACCCTATACCAAAAGGAAAATCTCTTATTGCAGAAGGCTTATTTGGCTTCTATTTTTGTCCCCCTTTTAATATTTTAGCTTTGTGTATTTTGATTCTTACCATCAAAGACAATGTTTTCGTGTCAATTTTTTCCTCATGAGAGGATGTTAGAGTGGATTCGAGGTGCATCTGAAGATCTGGTTGTAAGCTTACAGATGGCTTCTCCTTCCTACAGACATAGAATTTGTTCACCATTCTAGAATATAGATTATCAAGTATTAATATTTTAGTAACTATATCATATACATCTTATCAATTTCAATTCCCACCTTCTTTTTAAACATATTCATATGCTAAGTAGTAGGCCTTCAGGATGATTATTTGAACCAAAAGATCTAATACCACATGTAAGGAGAAACCTTTCCTAAGACTTAAAATAATAGAATTACTAAAATTCATCAATAACATATCACCTTAGAATACAAGGCTATAATAGTTTTTTGTTTACTTTATAAAGATAATCATTGATAACTTAGGAGATAAATTTTTAAAAGTGTCCATCTGGGATAAAATTTCCACTTAGCCATCCATGCTCGTTTTGTCCTAGCCAAGTAAAGGGGTCATCCAGACCTAATCTCTATCCATCCATGATATAGGATAATGTAAGAAACCTAGAATCCATTCTTCCATCCATCTAGGATAGGTTCTTATAAGGAAAAGAAATACTTAACGCTCTAATCAGAGACTCGCACTCTTCGGGACCATCCAGGTCTAGATTAGCTTGCTAGAATTTCACAATCAGCCTGAGACTGTGACAAATTTCTTAGAAATGTTATAAAAAGGATCCACACCCTTCCTTGGTTTTCAGGCTTACAGCCAGGTGCAAGAGCACCGAGAGTAATATTAAGTTCTATATGGGCCCTTCTCGGCTTTTGAGCATTCAACTAGGTATAGATACCTTCCTGAGAATCATTCCTTTCAAATTTTAATAAATTTAAAAGTTTTCATCTTGACTTGGCGGTTATCATGTAACCACCTTAATTATGTATGAGACGCCTAGCCACTAGAGGTACCCTTCACCTACCAAGATGCCTACATACCCATATCGAAGGGATCAAGGCCCTTGAACCGTTCACACTAATTTAGTATGTAGTTCTATTTTCTAATGAGTTTTTGTGTAATTGTTGTAGAAATGAACCCTTTTGGGGAATTGTCCATCCCAAATAATTCTTTACCTTCATACACACACTCAGGTGAATCAAAGAGAATTCCCAAGTTATTTATTATAACATCAACGGTACTTGACTCAAATTTTAAAGTTTAACCATGTATAAAATTCACCTAAGCACATGTATCCTATTTCCTCACCTTTAATGTTGTTGTGGCTAGTTATCATGGAGTTGTTCTGAATTTCTTATGAAGTTAGTTCTCTCTTCCATATTTTATTATGAGTAAGTAAGAAGAGATAACATCCTTGAAAAATAAAAAAACTCAAGATAACTGGTCAACTAGAATGTTAGTGTATAGTTCTTTTGAAATGGTATGCTTCAACCTGTGATATTGAATGTATTTCAAAAGATAAGCTTGAGAGAAATAACTAGCATACCTTATTATTTTACAAGTTTACATATCATATGATAATGCAAATTTGTTTCTTTTTCGATCTTTTCACTGACGGGATGTCATTCCAAGAAGTTTGTAAAACATATATTTGCATACATCTATATGTATTCTTCTGTGTAAAGCAGATTTATACTATCTAAGATATTTAATCATATCATAAGCCCTAGCCACTAAAATGAACACACTTATGAGGGAAAATAACATCTTTCATATGAAACTTTACTATACTTTCTTTTTAAAACTAGATAGTATCAAATATTGGCTATGAGTTTCAATGTGGTTAGCAATTTTTATTTTTGAAATATATAATGTCTATTCAATTTGTAGTTTGTTTTCACATCATGATAAGAGTATCTGATTAATTTGTTGCAAGATATTATATTCTTATCTTAGAAAAGAAAAGACTACCATGATCCATTTAAGAAGTGAAAATATCACATGCATTTAAGTTCAAAAGTCCATATATAAGCCAATAATGAGCTAGAAGAGGGAGCAACATGTATTTGGCTTGATGAATCTGATACAAAGAACCAGCAATTATAAAAGTCAAAGTGTCATCAATTCAACTCCAGCAGTGCCAAAACATAGCATTAGATACAAAATTAAATGTGTACATATGAATGAGTTTTGCCTACAAAACTGATAACTTCACAACAAAATCTCTTTTCTTTCCAAATGTGTATAAACAAAGAGTATTTCTTGCAAATTTTCAAAACAAAATTTGAGATTAAATGTTTGCAGATTTAAAACATAGAGGTACCATTTTTTGGATTTACTTCTAATGAAAGAACAATTTCCCCTTTCTTCTTTCCATACACCATGACCAATCTTTTCCCTTTTACAATTACATGTAAGTTTTATTTATTTTTAAAATAACAATAGATAAATTAAACCAAGGTTTTGGAAAAGTTCTTTGAGACATACCTAGACTCTTCCCCTAAAATGACAAGAATAGAATTGGGAAAATCAAATACCAGTGAAGAATCTGAATATTAGTGTTGCACCCCTCCTCTCAATCGATGCCCTATCTTTTCCTCTTTCAAACTCTTCTAATGTTGGTTATTCTTTTGGAGGTATTATTTTGAAGCTTAAATATGATTCTTCTTACATCTTACCTTCCCACGCTGGCTGTGAATGTCAAAGATTTGTTCTTCTACTGCCACATCCATTATTGGTGTTTCTCTACCTTCTAGAGGTGAATGTGTTGATCCTTCCCAACACTAAATGTTTACATTGCCTTTGATACTGTCTTGCATTTTAGAAAGTATACATGACTTTTAGAAGATATATGTTTTTTTTTTAGGAAACATGATTAATATCATGTGATACATTATATTTTCATCAACTATAAGACTTGGTCTTGATTTTATTAAATTAATATCTCATGCCTTATATTTATAAATATATTCCTTATAGTTTTTGATAGATAAAAGTAGCAAGAGGGTGTTGGCTTGTGGTACAAAAGGACTAGAAGTAAATTAATAGCATATGAATAGCACTAGTCCAGAGCATTCATCAATAGTTTATCAACAGAAAAAATGAAGTCTAATCTGCCTCTATAAAAAACAAACAGAATAGTTATTGTCAAAAAGATCGACCCAGAGTATCTTAAGCAAGTAGTAACAATTAAATTAACAGTATCATGCCATGCAGGGCTAGACCACGAAGTAGTAAGATGAAACTTAAAACAAGAAAGCAACATAGAGAACTTAAGGCCATGTCCAATAAAAAATAACAACCTCATGACAGGAGAAACAACTAGGATCTCCCCTCTAGATGTTTGGACATCAAGGTCTTGGCCCACTCTTCCTGCAGGAACAGGAAGAGATCTTTATTGTCTTC
Source organism: Chamaecyparis obtusa (assembly GCA_027943335.1). NCBI lineage: Eukaryota > Viridiplantae > Streptophyta > Pinopsida > Cupressales > Cupressaceae > Chamaecyparis > Chamaecyparis obtusa. Next base: position 30,698 of record BSBK01008640.1, on the reverse strand, counting down.
ATTCGCCTTTAGTTTCCCACCAGCCAGTTTTTCCTACATAGTGCATAGGGTCATAGCCAAAGCATGCATGACCTTAAGAGAAAACTTGTTAGTAACCATAATGCGGTGCTTGAGTTCCTGCATGTCCTGTTTAATGTCATCTATCTCATTGTCCAACTCAAATAGCTTCAACTTAAGGATTCCATTCAACCTGTCATTGCCAACCATATGCTTGGTAGTGGGAGACTTGGTCTAATGATCATGAGGGGAGGCCAGGGGTGGGGTAGTACAATGGGGAGTCTCCATAGTTTGCTGAGGGTTTAGAGGGGGAGTGGTGCCCTGTTCAGACCTAGGTGATCATCAGAAGAGCCCTCAATGGACTTAGTGGTATGGGAGTCTTTTTTTGACATGGACTTCTCCTTCGAAGTCATTTCCTTGATTCTATTTTTACACTTCTCCTTAGCAATTTTATTAGACCTGTAGTGACTAGAGCCCCCTAAGTCCACCTCCAACTTGACCTGGCTATCCAAAATATTCTTTTTTGGGGGCTTTCTATCAGTCTTAGAGGCACTGTCAAACTCCTTCAAATCTTTAGTATCTAAGGACTCAGAGACATGGGATTCCTGAAGCTCCTCCACCCTTTTGAAAGGGTTTTTCACACATCTTTTATGGCTTTCATCATCTTTAGGGACAAGATTCGTCTCCCAAATTTCTTAGATAGAGTGGGAGGTGGAATGAGTGGGATTGTCAATTTTCAAGGGGGAATCCTCCTGGGTGACTTCCTGGATAACCGAAGGAGGTTGGGGCGGAGGGTAGATAGCCTTATGGAAGTGATAGAGACAGAGTAGGAGACCCTGATGGTGAATAGGGATATATTCCTTATAGTTATGATGGTTGTTTATGTTTACTATTTATGTGTTAGGTTCCTTTAACATATATTGATAATCTTTATTTTATTATGAAATAACTTATTGATATTTCTCTTATTTCAAACTACCTATATCATTTTATTATCATCATCATCATCATCATCATCATCATCATCATCATCATCTTTCATTATTATTTATATTTGTTATTATTTGATAGATATTTAATGCCTTACCCTAGTATTATAATTATGTATTTATCAAGTTGTTTGAATGCTAGAATTTTTTTTTTAAAGATTGGAAGTCTACAAAAATAATTTTATCTCGATTTAATTTTAATAATTATCATATAAGAAGATAGACATATAGAAGAACACATTAAAACTATTAGATTATAATAATGTACGATAAATATTGAAAATAAACTTTAATTTAAAATCTAGATAACAAAATAAGACAATATAATTCGTCACGAAATAAACAAAATAATTAGTCTTGGAATAATTCAATATCCTCAAGAAATAAAATATATGACATATAATAGCAAAAGACCACACTTTAGTTCATTTGTGAAATAATTGTAAAGGTTAGTATCTGGAGGGTTGTCACATTTATCAACCATAGAGTAGGGTAATATGGAGTGATAACGAGTTCACAAAGAGATAAGGATGATAGCTATAAGGGTTATAAATATCAACAAGAGTTAGATCTAAGAGGTACTAATAGCTCAACAATAACAAAAAATCACCATGGGGATGGGGTCCTCCAATTTGACCCCACTCGTTCTTATTCTTATCTCCAATCAAAAAAATCCACCAATCAATAAAATAAAATTTTACATAGAAATATGAAAACAAAATGTAAAATTAAAATTTTTACATTGAATGTTGCTAGTATAGACATCTTAAATATATCTATAAAAAAATGTAAAGAAATATTAGTCTTGAAGTACCTATCTATTTTCAATAATATTAACATTTTTTTAATATAAATAGATATGTTAAAAGACATCTATATTATAATATTTTTCAACCTAAAACCTACCTCAATCAACTTTCTTATCGTTTCTAATAACTACAATCACCAAACATAACGTTTAAAAAAATTCTTTAAAAAATTAAGAAAACTATAATCATTGATAGTTCAATTTCAAAAATTTTAACTTCCCAAACATACGTCGGCGAATTAGTTCTCACAATCCATTTAATTTATCAAAGTGATATAAAAGCAAGAACTGAAAATAGATTCTTATTAAACTCTACTCGAATTAACCTTCGTTGTGACATAATTTTCCAATTTCCGTCAAGTTTTGATATGACCATGACAGAGAAGAGGAAGCGTAGTTCAGAAGTTTACAACATTGCCCACAAACTTCTGAGTCGTGAAATCGGTGACAGATTAAATTCTCATTCTCAGATTAAAGTCCGCAATTTATAGTTGCAGAAAGAGTTCAATACAAATCAACCATCTAGGATTCTAATTATAATTTCAGCTCGCGGTATTATATTTGCTTTGGCACAATCAGGTGTTTGTGCTGCATTTAATAGAAACACGAATAAAATTCTTTGCTACTTGAATTTTAGTCCACACGACCATATTCGAAAGATGTACTACAACAAGGACAATAATTCTCTCATCACAGGATCAGTCAATGCTTCCAATAGATTCTCAAAGAAGTACAAGTACAGAACAACCCAACTTGAGTACATTAGAAGAGCTCAACCAGATGCCAGCTTTGATTTGTTTCAAGGTGAAGAACTCATATGGGTCGATATTCCCAATGGGAAAGCTCTCACTTTTTCAACTCAAGATCATATTTACAAGGTCTTTGATTTGAAGAACTATACACTCTTGTACTCCATATTTGACAAAGAAATTGACAAACTAAAGACCAGTCCTGGTATATTGCTTTTAATATCACGAATAAGTGCTCGTGGAAGCAGTATTCATCTGAAGATTTTATCCATAGAGGATGGAAAAGTTCTAAAATCTATTCATCATTCATTACTACCCAATAAAAAGGTAGATTATCTTGAGCTGAGACATGACATGATACTGATAGGACAAGAGAATGAACACCCGCAAATGATTGATACTCAGAGTGAAAAAATCATTGAATTGAACAGACAAGAGCCTGGGAAGGATTCAGCAGTTCTTTTCTTGCAACGATTTTTCTTGAGATTTGAGAGTGAGACTGTTTTTGTATGGAATTTGCAAGGAGAGCTGGTTACATCTTACAGATACAACATGCTACAAGTTAACTCTGGTTTAACTGCAAGATTCATTCACGTCACTCGTGGTGATGAGCTGCTCATTTCTTACAACAAAGTTGGTAAGTCCCTTGAGGCTGATAAAGGAAATCGTTCAATACGCATTACCAATATCTTGACTGGAAACTGTTGTGGTAAGACTGGGGGCGATGACCCAGAAGTGGATACAAGTAGCAGGAATCGATCAGTTACGAGGATCAAAATTCAAGAGGCTCTTCAAGACATTACCTCATTGTTCTATGATGAGGAGAAAAATGAAATTTATACTGGCAATAAAAGAGGGTTTGTACATGTATGGTCAAACTGACTGTCAATGGGAAAGTAATGAATATTTTGAATTATAAGTAGAGATGGTTGGACTCTCTCCTGTTTGAAATGACTTGTCGATGTAATTTTACAATATTTTAGAACAAAAATTTGGAAAATTCTGATAACATTAATTTGTACTTGTCCAGATAACTTCTCATTATGGTTTCCAGGATTTGGACTTACAAAAAAAATCTGAATATCTTTATTAACTTATGTCAAACGTAAGAAACATAATAAGCCTTAATTCAATGATAGCATAAATAACATAATTTATTTTTTTATGATTTAGAGAGCTTTAAATCTTGATTGTTTATTTAATGAATTGAAATCTAAAGTTGAATGGTATATGAGAAAGTTTTGATTCCACCATGAAATCTCATGGAGTCTAGACTAAATGTTCAGCATTTTGTACAAAACATTTGATAATTACAAAGTTCAACCTGACTTGGAGAGAAATGTTTTGCAACCAAAACTTCACTTGCATTATGCGGTAAGGAAGATTTGGAGATCAAAGAAAGAAAGCCAGCAGAATGCAAGCAATAGTGTTATGTTCAATATAATTTAGTAACAACAATTTTTATTTCAATAATAGAACGAAGGTCTGGGAAAATACCAAACAACCACAAAATAGAAATCAAACATTTCCAAGGGACGAAAAAAAGCAAAGAAAAGACTCAGCGTGGTAATCGAAGAATAATAATCGAGATCAGAAAACCCTAATCCAAACCAGAAGATTGGAGTGACAGAATTTGAGGCATTGAGATTCTAAGACATTGATAAGGGAAGAAAGCCTTTTCTGCAATGGTTGTAAGACAGAAGGTGAAAATTCGATTGCTAGAGAAGGGATAGAATATGAAAATTCTTTTTAATTGAATGAAATCCTTACTAGATCGATTTTGATCTTCTGCACCGAAATCTGTGTTTCATTACAACGATGACAAAGATATGAAAAAAGAGGATATCGGCATGTGTTCAAATTTGTTTGATGAAAGATGTATTGTTTTAGTATAGTGGCGGAGAACTTGTTTTATTTGGTTCTCTTGTATTTGTAGGTTGGTGATAAAAAATGTCTATCATTGATTTCATTTAAATTTTTTTCTATTGCATATAAAGGTTCAAACATCAAAGTTTAGATTGTAGATAGAGGGGGCTGTATAAGTTAATCTATACTCAAAATTACAGTTAATCTCTCAGAAGTTACACAATAGATACACTATATTATACTAAAATACTAAGGAAGTTATGGAATTTATTCTTCGGGATCATCATGTTTTGCATCCAATTCATTAGAGTCTGGCAAAACAGCTGTGTACCCAATGATCTCATGAGCCCCAAAGATGGGTTCAGTCCTGGTCCTTGCAGAGGAGCTGGCTGCCAGACTTGATCTCTCTTCTTCCACCTTCTGTTGGAATTCTGTGAGGTAGTTGTTCAAGACTGTACCTTCTTTCTTGGAGGTGTATCCATGTGCTATGTCTCCTTTCTCAATGGTGCCCCTCCCATCTTGGAGGATCTGAAGGAACTTTCTTTCCTTCAGCTTTATCACTGTCATGACGTGCAAGGAGATATCAGTATATGTGAGTCTCCTGAGAGACTCGGTAAGATTCCGAGCCTTCCCTACAAACACATCATCATTCCTAGCCTTCCAAATAGGCCATAATATAATTGAAGAAAGAATAGTCCAGAAAGAATTGCCAAACTTGCTGCTATTGATGTTTCCAGAAATATGTTCAAAAAATGGAATTTCTCTTTGAAGGTGACACCAAACATTTTCCAAATTTCATAGGCATAAAGGCATTCAAAAAAGACATGAGGAACAAATTCTGATTGCCTACATATTAAATGTGGGTTTGGCTCTCCCCTTGGCTTCTTCAATGGGAGCTTATGCAGGAAAAGACGCCATAGGAAATAGGTAATCTTAGGTTCCATAGGCCTCGACCAATGGGGGACAAAGTACTTGTTCCAATCTTGGGAAGGGATATACAGGTTCCACTTGGTATTAATGTGATTAATAATGGCATGACTGAAGGTGATCTATTGGTAAAGAATTTTACTCTTGATCAGGTGGAGGGGGGAAGCATCAGACCAAGTAAGCTAATAGGAGCAATTATCTAGGGAACAACATGAGGATATCATCCCTATTACTTGGAGGGCAGAGGTGAGCATTGCATAGGTTCTTCTCTACGTAACAGGGAGATTGAAACCCGAGGTTAGGGAATCCCATGAAACCACTTTAGCTTCACAGAGAATATCTTCAAAGGTTCTAATACCTCTATCCGCCCACTTCCTTGCTGAGCAGCCTTGAAGCAACGCCAGAGGCTTACCATTAAGTGTGAGGTTCCACCATATTGATTTCCTACCAAAAATCCGCCCATCCTTCTCCATTGGACTTGTGGTGCTGATGAATTTTTTAGCAACACCCCAACTTTTCCAAATGGCCTTGAACACATTTGATCTGTAGACCTTCATTTTTCACTTCAATCCCAATACATTTGTCTAACACAGACCAGTCCAACATTTATTCTTGGTAGGGTGAGCTCTTAGTAAGTTGTTTCTTATTAAAATCTTCCATGGCTCTTCACCAATTGCTGATTTGGAAATCCATTTCACTGCCAAGGTATAACCTTGGGTTTTTAGATCTTTGAGCTCTAACCTAGCCCAGACTTTGTCCATTGTGCACCACTCCTAGGAAACAACATATGTTTTCTTGTTCCATTTTCCGTTAGACTAGAGAAAGTCTCTGATGAACTTTTGAATTTGGGTGAAATGGAAATGGTTGAAGAGCCATGCAGAGGAGAAGTACACAGGATAGGAGGATAGAATCTTTTGGCACACTTGCACTTTTCCAGGAAAGGAAAGGAGGTTACTATCCCATTTGTTTAGTTTAGAGAGGATTATGTATTTGATCCATGTCCACATGTCATTGATATTGGGATCTACAACAAATGGTATGCCTAGGTATCTGACTACATGCTTAGGTCCTCCCCATTCAAATCCAAATCTATTCCACCATCTCGGGGAACAATCATCCCATCCTAACATAATGGATTTGGACACTGAGATCTTACTCCTTGAGGCCTGGCAGAATATCCCTAGCTTATCCATGAGTAGAGCCATGTTGTCTTCCTCTAGATTGATAATAATTGTTGTATCATCTGCAAACTACACATTTGAAACTTCTTGTTTTTTGGGGAGGGAGATGCCTCTAATCCTGGGAGATAGAGTGTCATTTCTGAGAAGGTAATGAAGGGTGTCCACTACTATGACAAATAATGAAGGGGCTAGTGGGCAGCCTTGTCTGATCGATTTGGTCAATTCAAAGAAATATGATCTTACCCCATTGACTTCTACTACTTTTGTTGCCCCAAAGAGTAGGGTAGAGACCATTTTGCAGAAGAAACTTGGAAAGCCCAAACTTTCCATCATACAGAGGATAAAATTCCACTCTATCCTATCATAAGCTTTCTCATAATCAATTAGCAACATAGAGCAATTTTGCCTAGAGACATTGGCTCAGTGTACAGCTTCCCACCAATTCAGTAGGTTCTTTAGAATATATCTACCTTTCACAAAGCCTATTTGAGTACTATTAATCTCTTTAGGGAGGATGCCCACTAGTCTGAGAGAAAGAGATTTGGCTATAATTGTATATCCTACATTAAGTAGGGTGATAGGTCTCTAATTCTTAATCAGGAGTCTGTCCCCTTCTTTGGGAATAAGTTTAATGAGACCTGCATTAAAGGTTGGGCCAAGGGTTCGCACTTCTACTACCTCTTGAAATGTTTTGAGAAGGTTCTGACAAATCCATTCAATGTTGCACTTATGGAACTCGACTGTGAGTCCATCCGGGCTAGGTGCTTTATCATTGGCCATACTTAGGATAGAACTTCTAATTTCATTGAGAGTGATCTCTTTCCCCAACACCTCTGAATCTTCATCACAAATCTTTCTTGGGACAATGCTCATGATCTTTTGTCTAGCAGCTTCCATGCCAAATACCAAACAACCATGAAATAGAAATCAAACATTTCCAAGGGACAAAAAAAGTGAAGAAAAGACTCAGTGTGGTAATCGAAGAATAATAATTGAGATAAAAAAGCCCTAATCCAAACTAGAAGATTGGACTGACAGAATTTGAGGCATTGAGATTGTAAGACATTGGTAAGGGAAGAAAGCATTTTCTGCAATGGTTGTAAGACAAAAGGTGAAAATTTGATTGCTAGAGAAGGGATGAAAGGTGAAAATTATTTGTAATTGAATAAAATCCTTACTAGATCGATTTTGATCTTTTACACCAAAATCTAGGTTTCATTACAACGATGACAAAGATATCGAAGAAGAGGATATTGACATGTGTGTAAATTTGTTTGATGAAAGATGTATTGTTTTATTATAGTGGCGGAGAACTTGTTTTATTTGGTTCTCTTGTATTTGTAGGTTGGTGATAAAAAATGTCTATCATTGATTTCATATTCATAAGTTTAAATTTCACATGAAGGCAAGGTCTATATGCATGTTAGGTGTCTTCCATAAGGAGTATGAGTCCCATATTACTAGACTAATAAATGAAGTTAATACTAGTTTTCTATTGCAGCAAGAGGAAGTGAAAGACTATGGACATTGTAAAGTAGGTTATCAATTGAAAAATTATAATTTGAAAAAAAATTGAAGTATTGAAAGGTAGGGAAAAGGCTATGGAAGATGTATGGAAGATGTACTAACTCTACAAGTATTATCCCACAAACTTGCAGCTACTAATTCCAACAATTAAAGATGGTGTATACCCATCCCATGAAGGATGGTAGAATCCTAGAGCCAATCTACATTGACACATAGCCAAATCCTCTACATATGGATCAAAATAAAAATGATGAACACTCCTCACTATGTAGATATGGTAAAAGGCTCCAATCTCAGTCAATGTCTCATCACTAACTTGAGAATCAATAGGTGACTCCAATCTCAACCTTTAACAGTTGATTGGGCAGGGACTCTAGCAACCCTTTCTGCAAACCCAACCATTAAATCTCTGTGAGGAAGCATTGTAGTAAGAGTTTCTACAATTTCTCCCACCAAATGTTGAATGTTATGAGAACCTCGGATGAGAGTAGCCTTGGTGACTCCAAAGGGTTCCTTGTGAAACTCTAGACTCTCAAGTAGGTACTCAATAAATGTATCTATGAAGTAGAAACAATATGAGGTGAAGTCAACTTGTTCCCCTGCAACCTTTAACTAATCACTATGATTTTGTGATACAACCAACTATCTAACACCATCAGTTTTACAAGATGAAGTAATCAATTTTATTTTAGGAAAGGGAAATAAACAAACATGGGAGCCATACTCTCAACCAAATGACACTATGCAAGTCCCCAATGAAGATTATGGAGTAGTATCAACTACTAACACACAACTCTCTAGAGAATCCACCACTACCACACAAAAGATATCAATAATCTATCACTCATCATCTGACAAAGTACTGAGCTTGGGAGATCCTAATACAAAAACTCATTCTCTACTTCTCTCAACCAAAGGATTCATCCCTTTTGAAACTACTGCACCAATATTAGTGATGGATGAAATCACATCATTACTACAAGTTGTAGATACCAAAGCATCACCAACTATCATTGTAGGAAGCTGAATTGTATCTATAGCTAGTGAAGACTATACTCGGCTCAAATTGATGGTAACCTTGTCTAACCGTGACTGTGACTCCTAAAGGGCCAAGTGAGTGTATTCCAAAGAATCCATATTCAACCCTAATTCATTAGTGAGATCATCTACATCCTCCTCCTTTCTCCTTATCCCATCATAACAAGTGAAACGCCACTCGAGAAGGTAGTCTTTGTCAGCCAATAACTATAAATAGTTTTGTTTCATTATTGTGATGGCTTATTGAAGTGTATGAAACTCTGAAAGGGAAAGGATACCATCATAATGCTCACCCATCACAGGAGTACCCAAACCATATTCAGCGAACATCTAATGAGAAACATCAAAATTCTTAATGGTTGTGGCAATCTGACTATCATTCACCTTTATCTTCCCAAACAAATGATATCTCTAAAATCCATGACTATCATGCAAACTCTCTGATCCACATTCTGCATGATGATATGAGCTGGTTGTATCTACATTACTCACCTCTTGTAAAGTAGCATCATGTGTGCTATCTTCATCATACACATCAACAAATGAGGTACCACTGCTAAGAACCTCAACAAATAGTGAGTATTAGATAAGGTAGAATCTTTTGATAAGTCAACACCCTCGTAATCCCAATCTATATCCATGTCCACTCAAAATTAGATACTAGGACCTATTACCAAAAAATAAACTTTTAAATTCATTCTCTAAGGTTTGATATGAAAAATCATACTCACTATAACTTGAGTCTTCCTAATAAATTACATCATTAAGACGCAAATCTCAAGTACCAACATCATTCCCATGTCAAATATCTATTGCTTCATGTTGATGCAAACACAACTTATTGTTGACATGAAAATTAGAACTGTTACAGGACAAAAATTTCATGCAATCCACATTCTTGGCACTAATATCATGAGTGTCAATACCCAAGGTCACCCCCATAACACCTTCCATGATGTTCAATTCATCTTCACCCTCAAGGGGAAGATTATTGTCATAAAAATCAGTCCTCTTATGCTTAATATCTTCATGTCTACTAATTGGTGTACGACTTCCATCAATGATTGATATCATATCATTTTATTTCTCATGATCATTAGCTCCTATCTCATGTGAATGATGGGACTTAATGCAGTTGTCCTCAAACCAATTAGTAATGACATCATGCATATAAGAAACACTAGTGGTTGCTCCACTAATTAAAGGATCAACTTCCAAATCCACCTTCTTTCTCATTATTTCTTTTATACTGATATAATAATTTAAATTAGTGCTTTCTTTTTTCTTCTTTACAAACAAAGGATCCAGAATCTTTGGATGTTGAAGAATCCAAGATAATTTTTTATTGTAATCCTAAAAGACATTATTATAATCCTATAAGTCATGCATGAGATTTGGCATAGGATCTTATATAGAATTCATTTTAATACCCATGATTCATGCAAACCCTCTGTCTTGAATGTAAGAAGCCTCCCCCATAGGATGGAAAAAAACTCCTCTGATACTACAATAAGAACCCCCTACAGGTTCTAACTCTAACAAACATTGGCTTATTTCAATTTTGGATGTTTGACATTTTGTCAAACACTTTTCATGAAACCTTTATCTTATTTTCTTTTGTTTTTAGATTATTTTTCCTTTCTTGGAATTATTTCAAATTAAGTTTAAATGCTTGCAACTGATTGCTACAAAATCTAGGAAAAGAAATAAAATGAAAATGCAATCCTTTTTTACTTTTTGAATGCATACATATGATTTCTTACATGTAAAATGTGCACCTACAACCAATGGACATTTTCACTAAAACTTGGCATGATAGCTTAGTTTCAATCCTTCTTATTCAAACTGATATCTAATGGAGTGATTATAAATTCTGAGAAAATTTAGATTACAATGCTCAAATTGAAAGTATATGAAATCTATTTGGAAACTATTGGAATGCACTTGTAGAAACAATATGCATAAATTGACACCGTAGGCTAATATCACTACCTCTAAAATTGCCCCAAATTAATGTTGAAGATTAGAATTAATAAGGGTGAACCCACAATAGTGGGTTACACTTTTTAGCCTGAACGAACACTGAACTCTACATTTTGAGAAAAACTTTCAGATTCGGATGCATATTGCCGTTGATCCACTTAAAATCAAAGGATGAAGTAAATTAGAGTCTTTTAGGATTTTCTATCTAGATTCTATATATATATATATATATATATATATATATATATATATATATATATATATATATATATATATATATATATATATATATATATATATATATATATATATATATATATATATATATATATATATATATATATATATATATATTTTTATTTAATTTATTTGAATACTTTTTTCTTTCTCCCACGAAAACTTGTAAGGTGCTGAAAACGTCATTTTCAAATAGTAACACTGTTTTCATAGAGCATAACTTTTTTTTAAAAATAGATATGAATGTGATTCTTCTGAATTTAGTTTTGTAACATCCATACAGAGGGTGTGCAATTAGTTTGACGACATTATCACTATTATTACATATTTTATTAATGTTTGAAGTTGACTAAACCAAAATTTTGACGTACCTTGACTACATAGCTTATAACTTATTGTGTATTTAACGAATTTCATTTAAAAAAAAAAATATAAAGTAGACTTGAATATGGAGGGCACGCTTATTTTTCAAAAAAGAATTTCCTCTTTTTACTATTTTTCATTGAACGTCAAACTCAGAGGTTTATATTTGATAAAAAACCTACATTTATTTAATGTCAAAAACCATACACATATTAAATTTAAAAATAGTCAAATATATAATCATTAGAATGCTAGTTTCAAGTACTTATTCTATGTAAAAGGACGTCTTCTTATTCATCCATTTGACCAGTGCACTTGAGGCTTGAAGCTATGAAATTCTCAGAATTTCTTCAAAACTTGCAACCATGGCCCAAACCAGGCACTTTGGATCAAAAGTTTTGACTTTCTATCAAAAGTACTTTGCCAAAAACTACAAATTTTAATCATTACTAAGCCAGTTTCGATTGAAAGTCATTTAGTTTCGATAGAAAGTCAAGTTTGACTTTTGATAGAAACCTATGTTGGCCTTTTTGGTGGCATTTCCAGTTAATAAGGATTAGGTATAAATAAATGTATATTTTTTTCATTTCATAAATCTGAAAGCTATAAAATAATTCACATTTAGGAGAAGGAAGACATTTTGGCATGAAATAATTTTCTAAGTTGTGATGGGAAATAAAAAGAGAAGGCTAAACAAAAGTACACAACATTATTCAGAAGAGACTGAACAAAGACTACGTGAAGAATCATGAAAAAGATATCATCATCAGAAACAAGGTATGTCTAAGATGTCTCTAGATAGATGTTTAAAGTTGATGGTCAAGACTTGTCTTAATGTTCATGTAAATGTGATATTGTAGGTATATTAGAATTAACTAGACCTAACTGTAGACCTATTTGGACTAATAGGACTTATTAGGACTAATTAGGACCTATTCTAGGAGTAATAGGACCTATTAGGAACCATTTAGAATCAATGAGAACTAATTAGCACCTAATTAGACTCAATTAGAACCAATTATGACCTATTAAAACCTAATTATAATCAATTATAATAAATTAGCACCTAATTAGACTCAATTAGGACTAATTATACCCAATTAGGACCAATTAGAACTAATTAGAGCCAAATAGTACCTAATAAGACCTATTTGGATAAATTAGGACCTAATAGGACCTATTAGTACCTATTAGGACCTATTAGGACTAATTAGGACATATTAGGACTAATTAGGACCTATTAGGACCTATTAGGACCTATTAGAACCTAATTATGACTAATTAGGACCTATTAGGACCTATTAGAACCTAATTATGACTAATTAGGACCTATTAGGACCTATTAGGACTAATTAGAACCAATTAGACTCAATTAGACTTAGTTAAAACCAATTAGGAGCTAATATGACCTATTATAACTAATTAGGACCTAATTAGACTCTATTAGATCCAATTGGACTCAATTAGGACCTAATAGGACCTATTATGACTAATTAAGACCTAATAGAACCTACTAGGACCTAATAGAACCTATGAGGACCCAATAGTTCACCTATTAGGACCTAATAGGGCCTAATAGGACCTATTAGAACCAAAAAGCACCTAATTAGACTTAATTAGAACCAATTACGATCTAATATGACCTATTATAACCAATCAGGACCTAATTAGATGCAATCAAAACTAGTTAGAACCTAATTAAACACAATTAGAACCAATTAGATACAATTAGACTCAATTAGATCTTATTAGAACTAAGTAGGACCAATTAGGACCAATTAGAACCTAATATGGACCAACTAGACTCAATTAGGACCAACTAGACTCAATTATGACCAATTAGGAACAATTAGGACCTAATTAGGACCTATTACATTCAATTATGAACTATTAGATCTAATTATACTTAATTAGGACCAATTAGGACCTAATATGGACTAATTTGGACCTGAAATGACCAATTAGACTAAATTAGACTCAATTGGGACCAATTAGGACCTAATATGGACCAATTAGGACCTAACATGACCTATTAGACTCAATTAGGACTAATTAGACTCAATTAGGACCAATTAGGACCAATTAGGACCTAATATGGACCAACTAGACTCAATTAGGACCAATTAGGACCTATTAGATTTAATTATGACCTATTAGATTCAATTATACTCAATTACAACCAATTAGTACCTAATATGGACCAATTATGACCTAATATGGACCAATTAGGACCTAATATGACCTATTAGACTCAATTAGGACCAATTAGACTCAATTAGGACCAATTAGGACCTAATATAGACCAATTAGGACCTAACATGACCTATTAGACTCAATTAGGACCAATTAAGACAAATTAGGACAAATTAGGACCTAATATGGACCAACTAGACTCAATTAGGACCAAATGGAATCAATTATGACCAATTAGGAACAATTCAGACCTAATTAGGACCTATTAGATTCAATTATGACCTATTAGATCTAATTATACTCAATTAGGACCAATTAGGACCTAATATGACCTATTAGACTCAATTAGGGCCAATTAGACTCAATTGGGACCAATTAGGACCTAATATGGACCAATTAGGACATAACATGACCTATTAGACTCAATTAGGACTAATTGGACTCAATTAGGACCAATTAGGACCTAATATGGACCAACTAGACTCAATTAGGACCAACTAGACTCAATTAGGACCAATTAGTACCAATTAGGACCTATTAGATTCAATTATGACCTATTAGATCCAATTATACTCAATTAGGAGCAATTAGGACCTAATATGACCTATTAGACTCAATTAGGACCAATTACGACCTAATATGGACCAATTAGGACAAATTATTACTAATATGGACCAATTACGACTAATTAGAGCATTTAATAAGGACCTATTAGGTTCAATTATGACCTATTAGATCTAATTATACTAAATTAGGACCAATTAGGACCTAATATGGACCAATTAGGACCTAAGATGACCTATTACACTCAATTAGGACCAATTAGACACAATTAGACTCAATTAGGACTTAATATGGCCCAATTAGGACCAATTAGGACCTAATTAGACTCAATTAAAACCAATTAGGACCAATTAGACTCAATTGGACCAATTAGGACCTATTAGACTCAATTAGGACCAATTAGGACCAATTAATACCTAATATGACCTATTAGAACCTAGTTAGACCCAATTAGGACCTATTATGACTTATTAGACTCAATTAGGACAAATTAGGACCTAATATGTACCAATTAGGACCTAATATGACCTATTAGAACCTAGTTAGACTCAATAGGACAAATTAGGACCTAATATGTACCAGTTAGGACCTAATTATGACCTATTAGATTCAATTAGGACCAATAAAGGCCTAATATGACCTATTAGACTCAATTAGGACCAATTAAACTGAACTAGGAGCAATTAGGACCAATTAGGACCTAATATGGACCAATTAGACTCAATTAAGACGTATTAAAATAGGACCTAATAGACCCAATTAGGACCTAAGATGACCTATTAGACTCAATTAGGACAAATTAGGACCTAATATAGACTAATTAGACTCAATTAAGACCAATTAGGACCTACTATGACCTATTAGACTCAATTAGGACCAATTAGGACCTAATATGAGCTATTAGACTCAATTAGGACCAATTAGGTCTAATGGGGTCTTAAGGGGTCATATAACCTATCATAGGTTCTAATAGGTCCAATTAGGTCATAATAAGTTTAATTAAGTATAATTAGGTATAATTGGGTGTAATTATGTCCTAATTTGTCTAATTGGGTCTAATTATGTCATAATTAGTCTAATTGGGTCTAATTAGGTGCTAATAAGCCTTAATGATTCATATTAATCATAGTGGGTCTAATTCAGTATTAAAGGGGTCATGTATAACCTATTATAGGTCCTAATAGGTCTAATTAGGTCATAACAACTAAGTGGGTCTAATTAGGTACTAATAGATCTAATTAGGTGATAATAGGTCTAATTAGGTGCTAATAGGTCTAATTAGGTGCTAATAGGTCTAATCTTGTTGTAATAGGTCTTATAGGTCTAATTAGGCTGTAATACATCTAATTGGGTCTAATTAGGTCCTAACAGGTTTTAAGGGGTCATATAACCTATCATAGGTCTTAAAATAGACCTAGATAACTAAGAATTATGAGTTCCTAATAGGTCTAATTGCATAGATAAGTAGGTCTAATTAGGTTCTAGTAGGTGTACAATTTCATCTTAAGAGCTCATATTAAGCATATAGAGTCTAATTAGGTCTTAAAGGGTCATAGTACAAGTATATTACATGTTAATCAGTCTAATTAGATCTAATTACACCTAGACGGGGTCCTATTACTCATATTACATAGATAATTAGGGCTTATTATGACTAATTTGGTATAAGGGGTCCTATTAAGTTCATAAATATGTCCTTAATTAGGCAACTTATTACTATTCAATATTGGTTCCTATTAAACTTATATTAGGTCATATTACTCACATGTATTAGGTACATTAAATAGCATAATTAGGTATAATTAGGTCTTGTTATGGGTAACTAATTAGTCTAATTAGGCCTTAGGGGTTATATTATCCATATTAGAGCTCATAATAGATCTAATTATGTCTAAGGGATCTTATTGCTCATATTAGGTGTACTAGCATGTCCTATTACTCATGATATTAGGTGTTAATTAGTCTTGAATTAAAGGTCTCATTAGGTCTTAAGTGGTACTCTTATGTCTTATTACTAAATTTAACAAATTAGGTTATAACAGGTCATCTATTATATCTAATTAGGTCTTAAGGGGTCCTCTTACTCATATTAGGTATACTTGGGACTAGTTACATGTCTTATCAGGTGCTAATTGGTTTTATTAGATCTAATTACATCTTTCAGGCCCATCCTATTAATGATATTAGGTCCTAATTTGGGTCTTATTGCTCATATTAGGTCCTAATAGGTTAAAATGGGTCACAATACTCATTAGGCCTAATTAGGTATATAATTATGTCTTCTTAGTCTTATTAGGTCTAATTAGTCTTATCTAGGTCTTATTAGGTATATTATTAGAGATTAATTAGTCTTATCTAAGTTTTATTAGGTCTAATTAGTCTTGTCTAGGTCTTATGTACATACGTGCATGTATACATAAAAAGTTATCTATGCACATATATACATGTACATGTGTGTGTGTGTGTGTGTGTGTGATGAATGGTGCTCCCCTTAATACCACAACCACATAAGAGAAATAGAGAAACAACAACAATAATATGTAAGAACAGAAAATTGGCTTATTATTATCTCCACAAATGTGGAATTACAAACTTTCAGAATTACAATATGTAAAGCCACATGGGCATTACCTTACAATATTCTATAGGACAAAGCCTCGAATCAATACCCAGATCTACTACCCAGAACTATTCTGAACTCCTAAAACAATAATACAGCCTTCCTTATATAGGTAATTTTCCACCGCCTGGGAAAGTTCCAGAATTTTAGCCAATAAGGCCGACCAAACTTAGAATTATTTTATTTTACATTTTATTACATCATAGTCAGCTCAAGATAACCTTTGAAACCCAAATAGAAATTTTGAAGAAAATTATTTTTCGCCATTTCGGGTGGCCCAACTTCTGAAGACCATAAGTCATCACCAGTTGACCCGATCGGCTATTATTACCCCATTTCAGAAACACCACGAAGCGCTCTACAGGCTTGACCCGCGTAAGCGCTCGTCACCCAAATTTTCAACCTCATTCGGGGCCTCTAAAGCCTTCAAAACTGAGTTCAAAGTTTCTGTACCCTGCTACCAATACCGAAAATCTTCAATATCTTCCAATATACACTTGATCTGGCAATTAAACTTTACTGGCAGACTTATATGACCAAAATGAACCTCCAAGAAAGAAATCAGATCATTCTGAGCACATACGGAAATTACAAAAAATAGTAACTTTCCATAAATAGCAGCTCTGCACAAAATAGCCCTTATTGAATAAAAAATAGAAATATTTTTGGGTGATGCAAGATTTCTCTTACACCCAGGATGCTCCTACATCAGACACCTAGGGTAATTTGAGAAGTGACCCTATCACGACTCAGGTGTGCAGAGGAAAACCAAGACGACTAACCTCCTCCTTTGTCAGCCATGATGAATCTTCAACAGGTCATCCTTTCCACTTGACCAGATATTCTTCATATGTCCCATTTTTTGTGCTTCTACCAACATGACTGTCTAGTATATCTTCAACCTCCTTAGTGTCTGAACTAGTTGCTGGAATACTCCACTGTGCTACTCTGATCTCATCTTCAACACCTCCTTCATGATACTCTGTCAGATCTGAAATGTTAAACACTAGTGAAATATTTAGCTCAGTAGGCAATTCTACCTCATATGCGTTTCCTGAATCATGTTTCTTCAGTATCCTACATGGTCCAAACTTCTTCATTTTCAACTTGTTATATGTACCAACTGGAAACCGCTCCTTCCGCAAATGAACCATGACTTCATCACCAACCTAAAATTCCTTATACCTGGTTTTCTCATCTGCCTTAGCCTTATACTGTGCATTCATCTTGGTAATATGCTTCCTCACCTCCTCATGGATGTTCTTCAAGTGTTCTGCAAAATCCTCAGCTTCAGCACTACTTATTTCTCTTTTATCTATCTTCCTCAATTCAGATGTATTTCTTGGACAACTTCCATATACAATCTAGAATGGTGATTTACCAGTGCTCCTGTTGATAGAATTATTGTATGCAAATTCCACCTGTGGTAAAATCAAATCCCATCCTGTTGGCTTATCTCCAACCAAACATCTCAGCAAATTTTTCAAACTCCTATTCACCACCTCTGTCTGTTCATCAGTCTGTGGATGATGTGATGAACTAAACTTCAAATCTATCTTCAACTTCTTCCACAATGTACGCCAAAAATATCCAACAAACTTAGTGTCCCGATCTGAAACTATGGTCTTTGGCAAACCATGAAGTCTCACTACTTCTCTGAAAAACAATTCTGCTGCATGAACAACATCATTAGTCTTCTTGCAGGGAATAAAATGTGCCATCTTTGAAAATCTGTCAACTACCACAAAAATTGAATCATGTCCCCGCTGTGTCCTCGGTAAACCAAGAATAAAGTCCATGCTGATATCCTCCCAAGGCTTCTCTAGTACAGGAAATGGCTGATAAAACCCTATATTCTGCTTCACTCCCTTTGCCATCTGACATACTCAGCAACTCTGTACAAACTTCTTCACATCTTGCTGCAACTATGGCCAATAATAATTCTCACTAACCAAACCAAAGGTTTTATCACGACCAAAATGTTCAGCCAATCCTCCGCTATGCTTCTCCTTGATGAGATTCTCCCTCATAGAACTTCGTGGAATACACAACTGACTCCCTCTGAATAGCATATCATCCTAGATGATGAAATCCAACCATTTCATCCTGTTTAGAGTAACAGGTTCTGTACAAGCTTTCCAAGCTTTATCAAAATCAAGATCCTCTGGATATAAATTCTTGAGTTCCTTGAACCCAACCACTTCAATCTGCATTTCTGTCAGCAATAGTTGCCTTCTTCTAAGAGCATCTGCAACCCTATTAGACTTTCCACTCCTGTGTTTCAAAACAAATGTATAACTCTGCAAAAACTCAACCCACTTCAAATGCCTTTGATTCAATTTTCCTTGACTATTCAAATATTGCAAAGCTTGATGATCAGTATACAAAACAAACTCCTTAGAAAGCAGATAGTGCCTCCACTTTTTCAATGCCTGAACTATAGCATAAAATTCCTGATCATAAACAAAATATTTTTTCTTGGCATCATTTAATTTCTCACTGAAATAAGCAACAGGTTTACCTTCTTGGCTCATAACAGCTCCTATTGCAGTACCACTAGCATCACAATCTACTTGAAACACCTTATTAAAATCTGGAAGTGCTAAAACAGGTTATTCTGTAACTTTTTGTTTCAACAATTGAAAACTCTTTTCTGCCCCATTAGTCCACTTAAACTCTTTTCTATCCCCTCTCATTGTTTCAGTCAAGGGTCCACAAATACTACTAAAATTTCTGATAAACTTTCTGTAAAAGCTAGTTAGACCATGAAAAGATCTTACCTCAGTAGCACTCCTTGGAGTAGGTCATTCAAGGATAGCCTGTACCTTCTCTGATTCCATTTTTAGACCTTCTGCTGAAACTACAAATCCCAAATACACTAACTATTTCTTCACAAAACTGTACTTCTTCAAATTAATCAACAATTTTTCATCTCTCAACTTCTCAAACACCATAAGAATATGCATCATATGTTCATCCAATGTCTTGCTAAAAATCAAAATATCATCTAGCTAAACAATGACAAACTTACCCAGAAATTCTTTCAGAACCTCGTTCATGAGCCACATGAAAGTGCTCGGTGCATTGGTTAGCCCAAAAGGCAAGACTAACCACTCATATAGTCCTTCCTTTGTCTTGAAGGCAGTCTTCCATTCATCTCCTTCTCTGATCCAAATCTGATGATATCCACTCTTCAGATCTATCTTTGAGAAATACATAGCTCCACTCAAATAGTCCATAATATCATCCATTCGTGGCAATGGAAACTTATATTTGATTGTGATCTTGTTTATTGCCCTAGAATCTGTACACATCCTCCATTCTCCATTCTTATTTGGTGCTAATACCGCTGGTACAGCACAGGGACTCAGACTCTCACGGATCAATCCTTTCTGTAACAGTTCATGTACTTGTTTGTTCAACTCCTCACTTTTTGCAGGTGTCATTCTGTGTGCTGCCTTATTCGGCAAACTCGCTCCTGGGATCAAGTCCATCTGATGAATGATCTTCCTGACTGGTGGTAATCCATCAGGCACGTTATCGGATATAATATCCTGAAACTCATTCAACAAATTTGCAACTTCTACAAGAACATCTTTTACTTCCTCTTTACCAGCTTTTGGAATTAAAGCAAAACATACATGCTCATGCCTCATACCATCTAAGAAATTTTTTTCATCAACAAAAGTTATCTTTACATTACCACATACCTTTTCTTCGGTCTCCTTCAATAGTTTTAGCTTATGTCGCACTCCATCCTTTGTCAGGGAATAGGTATTCGCACGACCATCATGTACAACACATCTGTCAAACTGCCATGGTCTACCCAACAACATATGACATACATCCATAGATATGATATCACACAATACCTCATCTTGGTATCCGCCAACCTTGAATTTTACTAGGCATTGTTCATTGACCATGACCTTGTGGTCATCCTGTACCCAGGCAATCTAATATGGATGTGGGTGTTTCTGTCTCTTGAGCTTCAACTTTGTCACCATGTCTTCTGACACCAAATTGTCAGTGCTTCAACTATCAATGATCACATCACAACATTTACCTTCACACTTGCACCTGGTGCGAAATAGGCTCCTCCTTTGCTCAGGTTCATTCTCACCACTCAACAGGACTCTTCTGTTAATCAACATTTCTCCTCTTTCAGCATCTTCAGAATTTGATGATTTGGCATCTTCATCTACATGTGCAACTCTGGCCTTGCCTTCATTTCTCCTGTCTATTCTGCTTTGGCGCTGAGGACATTCAAATGCCCTATGACCTTCTTCTCCATAGTGAAAACATGTTCCACGGAAGCCTCCTCTTCCAGATCCTTGTCCTCTTCCTCTTCCTCTCTGATCTCTATTATTCTGATCCTGGAAGCGATTGGAATTATTTTCATGCTAATTTTGACTGCTACTGGCCTCATCCTTCTTTTTCGGATCTTCATTTTGGCCACCATATGACTGTCTACCAGATTGTCCACCGCGACCTCTTTCGTTTTGTCTGCTCTCGAACTTCTTGTTCAGCTTTTCCTCTACTTTTAGGGCAAATTGGTATGCCTCTTAAATACTGTTCATTCAAACCAGATTTAACTCCTCCTAAATGCTTGGCCTTAACCCATTAAGGTATCGGGTAACTTTCTCCTTATCAGCTTCTGCATGGCCTGTTCTGATGAGGAGTCGATAAAACTCTTCTGTATACTCCTGAACAGATCTTCCTGCTTGCTTCAAACTTTGCATTTTCTTTAGTAGATCAAGCTCATAATCAATAGGAATGAACTGTTGCTTCAATTTATCCACCATCCGATCCCATCTTGTGATTTTATCTTTCCCTCTTCTATTTCGCTCCAATTGAATTTCTTGCCACCAGATCTTCGCATGACCTTTCAGTCTGGCCTTCACAAATTTCACCCTATCAGGATCCTCAACATCTTCATACTCAAAATATTCCTCACATTCATTGATCCAGTCGATCAATTCCTCTGGGTTAAGATTTCCAAAAAATGTAGGAACCTCAATCTTAGGTCTTTTCCCAATCTTGGAAATCGTCCGAAAAAGTCTTTCTTCCTCTTGGTTCACAATTCAGCTTCTCCTTCTTGATATTCTTCTTCGGCTTCATCCTCGCTTTCATCTCTGACATTAAGATTCATTCCTTTATGAATCTCTTCTTGTAATGCTCGCACTTGTCTCTGCAGCTCTCTAACCTCAGGTGTTACAACACCAGCTCTTTTGCTACGTTCCTTTCGTAGAGGCATTTTTACGATGCGCGCTGAAACCCTAGCCACGGTCCTGGTGCAAACTGCCTCATAGTTGGCAATCTATTTACACACTCAAGAACTCCTACTCTGATACCACTTGATGAAGGGTGCTCCCCTTAATACCACAACCACATAAGAGAAATAGAGAAACAACAACAATAATATGCAAGAACAGAAAATTGGCTTCTTATTATCTCCACAAATGTGGAATTATAAACTTTCAGAATTATAATATGCAAAGCCACATGGGCATTCCCTTACAATATTCAGTAGGACAAAGTCTTGAATCAATACCCAGATCTACTACCCAGAACTATTCTGAACTCCTAAAATAATAATACAACCTTCCTTATATAGGCAATTTTCCACCGCCTAGGAAGGTTCTAGAATTTTAGCCAATAAGGCCGACCAAACTTAGAATTATTTTATTTTACATTTTATTACATCATAGTCAGCTCAAGATAACCTTTGAAACCCGAACAGAAATTTTGAAGAAAATTAATTTTCGCCATTTCGGGTGGCCCAACTTCCGAAGACCATAAGTCATCACCAGTTGACCCGATCGGCTATTATAACCCCATTTTTAAAATGCCACGAAGTGCTCTACAAGCTTGACCCATGCAAATGCCCGTCACCCAAATTTTTGACCTCATCCGGGGCCTCTAAAGCCTTCAAAACTGAGTTCAAAGTTTCTGTACCCTGCTACCAATACCAAAAATCTTCAATATCTTCCAATATACACTTGATCTGGCAATAAAACTTTACTGGCAGACTTATATGACCAAAATGAACCTCCAAAAAAGAAATTAGATCATTTTGAGCACATATGAAAATTACCAAAAATAGTAACTTTCCATAAATAGCAGCTCTGCACAAAATAGCCTTTATTGAATACAAAAATAAAAATATTTTTGGATGATGCAAGATTGCTCTTACACCCAGAATGCTCCTGCATCAATATGTGTATGTATATATATATATATATATACACACACATACACACAGACACACAAACAGACACACACACATATGTGTGTGTGTGTGTGTGTGTATATATATATATATATATGTATGTATGTATACATACATAGATATGTATGTATACATACATACATAGATATATATGTATGTATACATACATACATACATACATACATACATACATACATATATATATATATATATATATATATATATATATATATGTATATGTATGTATATGTATGTATATATAAATGCATGTATATATTATTATATATATATATATATATATATATATATATATATATATATATATATATATATATATACATACATATATAGATACATACATACATACGTCTATGTATGTATGTACATACATACATACATACATACATACATCTATGTATGTATGTATATATATATATATATATATATATATATATATATATATATATATATATATATATATAACACACACATGTGCATGTATGCATGTATATATATGCATGTATACATACATACATATATGTATGTATACATGCATATATATTCATGCATACATGCACATGTGTGTGTGTGTGTGTGTGTGTATATATATATATATATAGTATATACACATGTCTATATATATGTATATACATGTGTATATACATGTATATATATCTATACATATATATACATGCATATATATAATAATGAAAAAATTTATATATAATCAATTATACACATCTATATACAAAACTTTAAATAAAAAAAAATCTATATCATAATATATACACATGTATATCAAAAACTTTAAATATAAAAAATCTATATTATAATATATCCATATGTGCATATAGACACATATGTACATGTGCATATATACATGCATATACATACATATATATGAAATATATACATGTATACATGCATATATATATGGATATATACATGTATTATGCATATGTGTGTGTGTGTGTGTGTGTCTGTCTATATATATATACACACACACACATACACATGTATACATGCATGTATATATGTGTATATATACATATATGTATATATACACATGTAGACATGTATACACACACACACACATATATATATGTATGTATGTATATATATGTATGTAGATATATATATGTATGTATATGATGAAGGTGATCCCCTTAATACCACAAACACATAACAGATATAGAGAACAAACAACAATATGCAAGAACAGAAAATTGGCTTCTTGTTATCTCCACAAATGTGGAATTAAAACTTTCAGAATTACAATATGAAAAGCCACATGGGCATTCCCTTACAATATTCTGTAGGACAAAGCCTCGAACTATTACCTAGATCTACTACCCAGAATTGTTCTGAACTGCCTAAGACAATAATACAGCCTTCCTTATATAGGCAATTTTCCACTACCTGGGAAGGTTCCAGAATTTTTAGCCAATAAGGCCGACCAAACTTAGAATTATTTTATTTTACATTTTATTACATCATAGTCGGCTCAAGATAACCTTTGAAACCCGAACAGAAATTTTGAAGAAAATTATTTTTCGCCATTTCAGGTGCCCAACTTCCGAAGACCTTAAGTCATCACCCGTTGACCCACTCAGCTATTATAACCCCATTTCAGAAGTGCCACAAAGCGCTCTACAGGCTTGACCCGCGTAAGCGCCCATCACCCAAATTTTTGACCTCATCCGGGGCCTCTAAAGCCTTCAAAACTGAGTTCAAAGTTTCTGTACCCTGCTGCCAATACTGAAAATTTTCAATATCTTCCAAATACACTTGATCTGGCAATGAAACTTTACTAACAGACTTATATGACCAAAATGAACCTCCAAGAAAGAAATCAGATCATTCTGAGCACATATGAAAATTACCAAAAATAGTAACTTTTCGTAAATAGTAGCTCTGCACAAAATAGCCCTTATTGAAAATAAAAACAAAAATATTTTTGGGTGATGCAAGATTGCTCTTACACCCAGGATGCTCCTGCATCAGACACCCAGGGTAATTGAGAAGTGACCCTGTCACGACTCAGGTGTGCAAAGGAAAACCAAGACGGTAACCTCCACCCTTGTTAGCCATGATGAATCTTCAACAGGTCGTCCTTTCCACTTGACCAGATATTCTTCATACGTCCTGTTCCTTGTGCTTCTGCCAACATGACTGTCCAGTATATCCTCGATCTCCTTAGTGTCTGAACTTGTTGCTGGAATACTCCACTGTGCTGCTGTGATCTCATCTTCAAACACTCCTTCATGATACTCTGTCAGATCTGAAATGTTAAACACTGGTGAAATATTTAGCTCAGTAGGTAATTCTACCCTCATATGTATTTCCTGAATCATGTTTCTTCAGTATCCTACATGGTCCAAAGTTCTTCATTTTCAGCTTGTTATATGTACCAATTGGAAACCGCTCCTTCCGCAAATGCACCATGACTTCATCTCCAACTTGAAATTCCTTATACCTCCTTTTCTCATCTGCCTTAGCCTTATACTGTGCGTTCATCTTGGTAATATGCTTCCTCACCTCCCCATGGATGTTCTTCAAGTGTTCTGCAAAATCCTCAGCTTCAGCACTACTTATTTCTCCTTTATCTATCTTCCTCAATTCAGATGCATTTCTTGGGACTACTTCCATATACAATCTGGAATGGTGATTTACCAGTGCTCCTGTTGACAGAATTATTGTATGCAAATTCTACCTGTGGTAAAATCAAATCCCATCCTGTTGGCTTATCTCCAACCAAACATCTCAGAAAATTTCCCAAACTTCTATTCACCACCTCTGTCTGTCCATCAGTCTGTAGATGATGTGATGAACTGAACTTCAAATCTGTCTTCAACATCTTCTACAATGTATGCCAGAAATATCCAACAAACTTAGTGTCCCGATCTGAAACTATGGTCCTTGGGAAACCATAAAGTCTCACTACTTCTCTGAAAACAATTCTGCTACATGAACAACATCATTAGTCTTCTTGCAGGGAATGAAATGTGCCATCTTTGAAAATCGGTCAACTACTACAAAAATTGAATCATGTCCCTGCTGTGTCCTCGGTAAACCAAGAACAAAGTCCATACTGATATCCTCCCAAGGCTTCTCTGGTATAGGTAATGGCTGATACAACCTTGTATTCTGCTTCACTCTTTTCGCCATCTGACATACTCTGCAACTCTGTACAAACTTCTTCACATCTTGCTGCAATTGTGGCCAATAATAATTCTCACCAACCAAAACAAGGGTTTTATCACGACCAAAATGTCCAGCCAATCCTCCACTATGCTTCTCCTTGATGAGATTCTCCCTCATAGAACTTCATGGAATGCACAACTGACTCCATCTGAATAGCATATCATCTTGGATGATAAAATCTAGCCACTTCGTCCTGTCTAGAGTAACAGGTTCTGTACAAGCCTTCCAAGCTTCACCAAAATCAGATCTTCTGGATACAAATTCTTGAGTTCCTTGAACCCAACCACCCTCAATCTGCATCTCTGTCAGCAATAGTTGCCTTCTGCTAAGAGCATCTGCAACCCTATTAGATTTTTCACTTCTGTGTTTCAAAACAAATGTATAACTCTGCAAAAACTCAACCCATTTCAAATGTCTTTGATTCAATTTTCCTTGACTATTCAAATATTGCAAAGCTTGATGATCAGTATACAAAACAAACTCTTTAGGAAGAAGATAATGTCTCCACTTCTTTAATGCCTAAACTATAACATAAAATTCCTGATCATAAACAGAATATTTCCTCTTGGCATCATTTAACTTCTCACTGAAATAAGCAACAGGTTTACCTTCTTGGCTCATAATAGCTCCTATTGCAGTACCACTAGCATCGCAATCTACTTGAAACACCTTATTAAAAATCTGGAAGTGCTAAAACAGGTTGTTCGGTAATTTTTTGTTTCAATAATTGAAAACTCTTTTCTGCTCCTTTAGTCCACTTAAACTCTTTCTATCCCCTCTCATTGTTTCAGTCAAGGGTCCACAAATACTGCTAAAATTTCTGATAAACTTTCTGTAAAAGTTAGCTAGACCATGAAAAGATCTTACCTCAGTAGCACTCCTTGGAGTAGGCCATTCAAGGATAGCCTATACCTTCTCTGGGTCCATTTTTAGACCTTCTCCTGAAACTACAAACCCTAAATACACCAACTCTTTCTTCACAAAACTGCACTTCTTCAAATTAATCAGCAATTTCTCTTCTCTCAACTTCTCAAATACCATACGAATATGCATCATATGCTCCTCCAATGTCTTACTAAAGATCAAAATATCATCTAGGTAAACAATGACAAACTTACCCAGAAATTCTTTCAGAACCTCGTTAATGAGCCGCATGAAAGTGCTCGGTGCATTGGTTAGCCAAAAGGCATGACTAACCACTCATATAGTCCTTCCTTTGTCTTGAAGGCAGTCTTCCATTCATCTCCTTCTCTGAGCCGAATCTGGTGATATTCACTCTTCAGATCTATCTTTGAGAAATACACAGCTCCACTTAAACAATCCATAATATCATCCATTCGTGGCAATGAAACCTGTACTTGATTGTAATCTTGTTTATTGCCCTAGAATCTATACACATCCTCCATTCTCCATTCTTCTTTGGTGCTAATACCACTGGTACAGCACAAGGACTCAGACTCTCTCGAATCAATCCTTTCTATAACAACTCATGTACTTGTCTGTTCAACTCCTCACTTTCTGCAGGTGTCATTCTGTGTGCTGCCTTACTCGGCAAACTCACTCCTGGGATCAAGTCCATCTGATGACTGATCTTCCTGACTGGTGGTAATCCATCAGGCACGTTATCGGATACAATATCCTGAAACTCATTCAACAAATATGTAACTTCTACAGGAACATCTTCTACTTCCTCTTTACTAGCTTTTGGAATTAAAGCAAAACATACATGCTCATGCCTCATACCATCTAAGAAATTTCTTCCATCAACAAAATTTATTCTTGCATTACCACATACCCTTTCTTCAGTCTCCTTCAATGGTTTTAGCTTATGTCGCACTCCATCCTTTGTCAGGGAATAGGTATTCGCACGACCATCATGTACAGCACATCTGTCAAACTTTCATGGTCTACCCAACAACATATGACATGCATCCATAGATATGATTATCACACAATACCTCATCCTGGTATCCGCCTATCTTGAACTTCACCAAGCATTGTTCATTGACAATGACCTTGTGGTCATCCTGTACCCAGGCAATCTGATATGGATGTGGGTGTGTTTCTATCTCTTGAGCTTCAACTTTGTCACCATCTCTTCTAACACCAAATTGTCAGTGCTTCCACTATCAATAATCAGTATCACAACATTTACCTTCGTACTTGCACCTGGTGTGAAACAGGCTCCTTCTTTGCTCAGGTTCATTCTCACCACTCAACAAGACTCTTCTGTTAATCAACGTTTCTCCTCTTTCAGCATCTTCAGAATTTGATGATCTAGCATCTTCATCTACATGTGCAACTCTGGCCTGGCGTTCATTTCTCCTGTCTGTTCTTCCTTGGCGCTGAGGACATTCAAATGCCCTATGACCTTCTTCTCCACAGTGAAAACATGTTCCATGGAAGCCACCTCTTCCGGATCCTTGTCCTCTTCCTCTTCCTCTCTGATCTCTATTATTCTGATCCTGAAATGATTAGAATTATTTCCTCGCTGATTCTGACTGCTACTGGCCTCATCCTTCTTTTTCGGATCTTCATTTCGGCCACCATAGGACCATCCACCAGATCATCCACCACGACCTCTTCCGTTTTGTCTACTCTCAAACTTCTTGTTCAGCTTTTCCTCTACTTTTAGGGCAAACTGGTATGCCTCTTCAATACTGTTCATTCGAACCAGATTCAGCTCCTCCTGAATGCTTGGCCTTAACCCATTAAGGTATCAGACAACTTTCTCCTTATCAAGCTTCTGCATGGCCTGTTCTGATGAGAAGTCGGTAGAACTCCTCTGTATACTCCTGAACAGATCTTCCTGCTTGCTTCAAACTCTGCATTTTTTCAGTAGGTCAAGCTCATAATCAAGAGGAATGAACTGTCACTTCAATTTATCCACCATCCGATCCATCTTGTGATTTTATCTTTCCCTCTTCTATTTCGCTCTAATTGAATTTCTTGCCACCAGATCTTCGCATGAACCTTTCAATCTGGCTTTTCGCAAATTTGACCCTATCAGGATCCTCAACATCTTCGTACTCAAAATATTCTTCACATTCATTGATCCAGTCGATCAATTCCTCTGGGTTAAGATTTCCAAAAAATGTAGGAACCTCAATCTTAGGTCTTTTTCTAATCTTGGAAATCGCCCGAAAAAGTCTTTCTTCCTCCTGGTTCACAATTTCAGCTTCTCCTTCTTGATATTCTTCTTCGGCTTCATCCTCGCTTTCATCTCTGACATTAAGATTCATTCCTCTACGAATCTCTTCTTGTAATGCTCGCACTTGTCTCTGCAGCTCTCTAACCTCAGGTGTTACAACACCATCTCTTCCGCCACGTTCCCTTCATGGAGGCATTTTCGCGATGCGCGCTGAAACCTTAGCCACAGTCCTGGTGCAAACTGCCTCATAGTCGGCGATTTGTTTACACACTCAAGAAATCCTGCTCTGATACCACTTGATGAAGGGTGATCCCCTTAATACCACAAACACATAACAAATATAGAGAAACAACAACAATATGCAAGAACAGAAAATTGGCTTCTTATTATCTCCACAAATGTGGAATTACAAACTTTCAGAATTACAATATGCAAAGCCACATGGGCATTCCCCCCCTCTACCCCCCCAATATTCTGTAGGACAAAGCCTCGAACTATTACCCAGATCTACTACCCAGAACTGTTCTGAACTGCCTAAGACAATAATACAGCCTTCCTTATATAGGCAATTTTCACCGCCTGGGAAGGTTCCAGAATTTTTAGCCAATAAGGCCGACCAAACTTAGAATTATTTTATTTTACATTTTATTACATCATAGTCGGCTCAAGATAACCTTTGAAACCTGAACAGAAATTTTGAAGAAAATTATTTTTCACCATTTCAGGTGGCCCAACTTCCGAAGACCATAAGTCATCACCCGTTGACCCCGCTCGGCTATTATAACCGCATTTCAGAAACACCACGAAGCGCTCTACAGGGCTTGACCGGCGCAAGCCGCCTGTCACCCAAATTTTTGACCTCATCCTGGACATCTAAAGCCTTCAAAACTGAGTTCAAAGTTTCTGTTACCTGCTGCCAATACCAAAAATCTTTAATATCTTTCCAATATACACTTGATCTGGCAATGAAACTTTACTGCAGACTTATATGACCAAATGAACCTCCAAGAAAGAATCAAATCATTCTGAGCACATACGAAAAATTACCAAAAATAGTAACTTTCCATAA